>CM053618.1:17218762-17239565 GCA_028646535.1 Procyon lotor
GTTTCAAGAATTCTGATGCTCTTGTATTGCCTTTATACTCTTCTGGGCTAGAGCTCCCACCCTGGAACACCTATTCCTCCTTGACACCTTATTTTTTTTTTTACAAGACTTCATTTATGTAACACTTGGGTTTTTGGGCACCTGCTAAGGTTGGGTCAGCTTATTTGCCTTCAATAAGTGTCCTTTCTCTTGTTTTTCTGTCCTATATTAAAGCCTATCATTTTTATAAACAGTCTCTTACTGATTTTTTTTTTCTGACATTTCCACCTTCTAAGCTGGTAAGGTACTGCTTGCCCCAAGAATCATGTTTCTGGCTTATGTGATTTCTTGAGTAGAATTTCAAATTTGGAAACTATCATATATCCCCATGATTCAAATAAATTCAGAGAAAGAAATTCTTTAGGGTTCTGATTTAGGCTTTATTTTGCTTTTAAAAGCTTTGCTAAAGTTGCACTTTCTTGCTGGGGAGGTGGGAAGAAAAAAGAAATGAAAGGTAGTTTAAAATTGAGAGGCCCTTTAGGGGTCTTTTTTTTTTTTTTATTTAAAAAATTGTTCCAAGAATGAAAGCAGATCTAGAAATTCAAGGGTTTTCCATACTGCTTTTTATTGCAGATTTTTGGGTTCTTTATAGATTTTAGTTGACCAGAAACTTAAAAAACTGAGTTGTCCTAGATATTGAATCTATGATATGATTTTTCCCCTACTTAGAAGTTATTAATAAGTCTGTTACTATTTCATCAGTTCTGGTAGGAAATAGACTACTACTGGTTGGAAGGTTTTATTGTTAGACAGCAAGCAGCAGAATCAACAGCATATTTGTAGTGGGTCATCTTAACCCTAGGACCTGTGGAAGTGATATAATATAGATCAGATGTATGCTAAGATGTGGTGGGTTTGCATTGTGGCTGAGGAGCATGAAGGTTGGGGAATCCACTGCTTCAATATCAAGCAAAAAACAAAACCTGCTTTGGCCAGGGATGGAGGTAATTTCATTTGTTAAGGTTATTAATGGTGGATAGAATGCTGGAAATGGGATTGGAAAAGAGGGATCAGGGCCTCACCTTCTTGATACACCTAGCATGACACGTAGGAGAACCACAGGCTTATTTTACTTAATAATAGACTTACTGGAAGGAAGACATTCCAGGAGTCTGATTTGGAGCAGCACAAGCTACTTGGTCAATTTCTAGACAAAAAAATAAAGATAGATGGGCAGGTCTGTTAGATAGGATCTTAGGGGCTCCTATGGGTTCCACTGAACCCCAAATGATTATTTCTTAGAGATAATCTCTATTATCTCTATAGAAGATTCAATTGAGATTCAATCTCAAATAAGAGATTGAATATTGGTATATTCCATCTGATTACCTCTTTTCTCTTAGACAACAGAGTTTAAAACACATTTACCTTATTTAAAAATAGGTTATTTCTGACTAAATAAATACCAAAAAAGTGAATATTTGAAGTTTCATAGGTAATTCTTAATTCTGTGACTTAGTCTCTCAACCCTGAAACTTGTACCAAAGTTTTTAAAATTTTATTTAATTAATTATTGACATATAATGTATTATTTGTCCCAGGGTACATATCTGTGAATCATTAGGCTTACACATTTCACAGCACTTACCATAGCACATACCCTCCCCAGTGTCCATAACCCAGCCACCCTATCCCTACCCTCCTACCCCCCAGCCACCATTAGTTTGTTTCCTGAGTTTAGGAGTCTCTAATGGTTTGTCTCTTTCCTGATCCCATCTTGTTTCATTACCCTTCCCCACCCCCCGCCATGACCCCTCGCCTTGCCTCTCAAATTCTTCATATCAGAGAGATCATATGATAATTGTCTTTCTCTGACTGACTTATTTTGTGTACCAAAGTTTCTTATTAAAACATTTAGATCTTTCATTTTTTTGGAATGTTGTCAATTTGAAACTCTCATTGAACTCTGGAACAGAACTAAAAGGAGTCTTAACACTGGCAAATCATTAGTTTGGATGTAATGCATTTAAACCTAAGGCATGCAGAAATTGGTATGGAACTAGTAAACTGGGTTTCTAATGCTGTCATATATCCATTGCTATCACTCAGTCTGAATTCAGCCTGGTTTACTAGATTAAAATTGAGGGAAAGCTGTTTGTATTTTTGATTCTTCCTCAGATATCATAATATGGGCAAAAAGACATAGGGAAAAAGGTAACGAAAATCTCTCACATCCTTTTTTAAAAGACAAAGCAACTGAGTGACTTAAGATTTAAGATAAAAATATTAGGAAATGTGCACATAAGGGTGTGACTAGGTGAAGTTCTTTTGGACAAAAGCATTTTAATGGAATCATTTTTCATGTTGGTTGAATAGAAATGGTAAGGCTAGTGAGGAAAACATAATAAAAGTAGGGGTTTTGAAATGCTAAGTATACATCAAAAGGAAAATTTTATTTGGTTATTCAAATTTAAATTTTTGACTACTAGAGCTCTGTATTCTCTAACACTACCAAGCTGTGTTTAGATATGTTTCTGTGCCTGATTTTTGTACAGAGTTGGTACTCTGCATACTAACAATGGATTTATAGACTTGGTCTAATAGAATACACTGACTTCCCTTTCATACTGGACATGGCAATCTTCTCTCTGATTTTATAATTTTAGCAGGTATTTTTGGACCCCTATAGTACAGAACACATGTTTTTTCTGTTAAGAGTATGAACAAGGGTAGGAGCATACATATGTATAACAGAAGACAAATGCAAACCATATTAATTCAGATAATAGGGAGCTATAAGAATTCATAAATCCAGGAATTTGATTGATGTGATCCACTGCATTAATAGACCAAAGGAGAAATATTATCTCAGTCAAAACAAAATACTTGATAAAGATTAATACCATACAGTGAAGGACTTCTTAAACCTCAAAGTCATCAACCATAAGTCACACTGTGATTAATTTGATACCCAAATTAAGGTTTTCTCTTTGAAGGTTACCATGTACACAATTAATAGGAAAGTGACAGAAATAAGGTGTTTACAAAGACTTATATTAATAAGGAGTTACTATCCAGAATTTAACAAGTGCTTGCATGTCAACAAGAGAAGGAAATCCAAAGAAGTACAAACAGATAAGTTACAAAAGAAAACCAAAGGGCTGGTGGGCATGTAAGGATGCTCAATTTCAAGTAATCGGAGAAGCGAATATGTAGGCAGTAATGAAAGATCACTTCTTAGCACTCACCAAAGTTTTTCTCAAAGGATCAAGTAATATTTTAGGCTTGGCAGGTCTACCTGGTTTGTCAAAATTACTTGGCTTTGTAGTTATAGCATGAAAGCAACTGTAGACAATATGTGGGTGTGTTCTAATAAACTTTACGAAAACAGGTGGATTGCCCACAGACCACAGTTGGCAACCCTTTTCATAGCCAACAATTTGAAAGCTAGACCACATCCAAGTTTTTCAGGGATGCAGAGATGATGAAACTATCACATGGTATTATTAAGAGTACAGATGGATGTGGCAACCAGGCATTACCTTGTATTAAATGTTATGTCTCAGTAAATACCTTAAACCTAGTCTTTTGCTTCTGGATAAATACTCCATTCTTTAAAAAAAAAAAATCCATAAGAGACATGTTTGAGACTGGTGAGAACCAGAGGCAGTCAATTATAGGGGGGAGTGGGTGGCTAAAATATGGTTGATACACTTTATAGAGAATCATGTAGAAGTTCTGTACCACAGAATAGATGAACAGCTATATGGATAGAGTTTAAATGCAGTTCTATATGAAAGGTAAAAACAGAAGGCAGTACAATCAAAACTGCATTTATGTAAAATAAAATCGGTATGCATATCATGAAAATACAGAATTTCCAGGACACATACAGACAAAAGAACCAGTCTAAACATATTGGAATGCTTTCTATGGAGCAAGAGAGTGGGAACTGGGGTCAAGCTCAGGATGATAGGGTCCCATGAACTCAGGAAATTGATGAACTCAGCTCTGCAATGGAGAGAAACAGAATTGGAAGAAGGTTAAAGAAGTATACTTCCTAAGCAGGATGAGCCGATTTGAACTTATGATAACTCCCCCACCTCCCCCCCTCACCCACCAAAGAGAAGGTCAACTTAAACCTAGTGTGTCAGCCTAGCCCCCGTAGCAGCCCATCTTGCGGAAGGGCAAGGCCAGCATTTTTTTTTCATGGATCTCCCTGTCAGAACTGATGCCATAGGAATCCTTCCCCAGCTCTAGTGCTGGTTGGTGGCCCCAAACCCTGCCCTTACCTCCTGGCTCCTTCTGGCTCATAGGTGTTCACGGGCCTTTGTTTCAGGCCCTGCTCTTGGTGATTTGTCTGTGGCACCTTTGGTTTAGACATCTGCCTTTACCTACAGTACTGTGTTTAATCCCTGCTCCTTCTGTCCTATAGCTTCAAGTCAGCCACAGCCAGTCCCATCCCTGCTGTGGTGCTGCAGACTGGACCCATGAGATGGCAGGTTCAAGGAACAAAAACCAGGTTTCCTTGAATTAATGCAAGCAGCAAGTAGATATCCAAGGCTGCTTCTCCAAGCCAGTCCCTAAGAGTCTACTCACCTAAAGTAAATGAATGAGTAAGTGCAGGACATAAGATCAAAGATCCTTAGAATATTTACTTGAAAGTTTAAACCCTTAATATGTTACATAAACTTCTGTAAGTGGAAAATGTGTGTGTGTGTGTGTGTAATATACAAAATTCAGTGTTGTTTTGGGGTATGGATAGCCTTATTCTTGCCAATACACATGCTTTCTATTTGGTGTTTCAGAGTCCCTAAATAATAATTTTTATATATGGTACTGGGAAAAACAACTGCGTCCTAATCTCTTTGGAGGCTATTAAGAGTAGAACAGAAAATAGTATTTCTGGAAGGCTTTAAGTATGACCCTCTTTTGAAGCAGATAAGATTTGGGGACTTTCTTCATCTGCCTGCTTGGGTAATTATATATCTTACAGCAAGACAGCCTATATTTGATGGCAAAAATTTACAGAGATAAAATATAAGCTACCTTTGGTAATGTCGGGTCTTCATTTTTATAGAAGGGCTTAGCATACTATTTTTTTAAATAATACTTTGTCTTAAGAAAATCAGATTATTTTAAAAAGTGAATTTTGTTGATTTTCCCATGTATACATGTTACAAATGAAGTAGCCTTTTCTTTTTTAAATGCATCTTAAACATAATATACTTTGTATGCACCTACAAATTGTACTTTATCTCTTAAGAGTATTTTTTTCCTCAAGCTTGCTCACTGTGGGGAATGACTCACTGAATAACTTCAGCTTACATTCCAATTTCCTGTTGGTTATAATAATACAAATGGCCTGTGGGGGGTGGGTGGGAAGCAAAGAACATAAAGAGATGACTCTTTTTCTTCATCCTACAGAAAACATTTAGCCATAGCTTTTGTGATTCTGATCAACCGTGACCACTCGAGTCGTTAGCCATATTTCATTCCCCCAGATTCCAACTGTCAGTGCTCTTACCGCACTTACGTCTGTTAGTATCACCGCTTATCTGGACCACCTGGTGGTAATGTGGCACAATGGAATTTACATAGATTTGTCTTGGTCACACAGTGTACGTTTAACAGTCTTATCCCGGCTGTGGTACTGTGATCAGCAAAAGTTTCCTGTCATGGTGACAACCCATTTTCAATATCAGGGCCTTGAGTCCTTCACTTTCATGGACTATCCCTCCTTCTGCATTATTACTTGATTTTTTTTTTTCCTTTTTTCTCAGCCTCTTGATTGTGTCAGCATTGACTTTTGAGTGAGAGGAGAAGTTTGATTTCTCCTGATGGAACGGCTGGATATGGATTCCTTCTTATTCTTTTCTTTCTCTTAGGAAAGTAATCATTTTTCTTCTTTGTGACAAAAGTGATCTGACGGCCTACAGTTGTCAACTTATTCAAGCAGTGCAGAACGGATGAAAGGATGTGAAAGCAGGGTGGTATTAGGGGAACAGTTCTGGCTCTGAAATCAGTGTATTTTCAGAAGGTTTTAAAAAATTAATTTGCAGTTTTGATCAGAAGAAACTATAGGTGACACCTGGGTTTTTAGGAGAATGTTTTTATAAAAATAAAACATATCTTGAGTATAAACCAACTTGACTCCATATACTGACTGTTGGATTTATGATGTCTTAGAAGGATTTCTTTAAAGGATATTTTTTCTTGTTTCATTCCTTCAAAAATATAATCCTCTAGATTTAAAGAGATTCATGGTGGTTTCAAAGGGGGTCTGAGCTATTAAAGGTCTCGTGGGCAGCTGGAATGCTGAAGCCTCTGAGTGGATAATATGAATCAGCGAGATGTTTTTTTTTTTTCTTTTAGTTTCAGGGCTGTGGGTAAAAAAAGCATGGTTTGCTGAATCTAGGGGAGTAGGAAATTGGATACGAACCTGATTATAGTAAAGAAACAAAAAAACAAAAACCAAAACGTAATTGGGGACAAGAGCTGTTAACTTTTTCCTTTGCCGTGTAGAGCAAGAATGAAATACAGGGCTAGGTAATTACCTGTAAGGCACTTCAACGTTTGATGACTGATTAAAAATCCTAGAGAACTTTGCTACTGCTAGGAAATAGAGCCAAACCCCAGTTGCTCACTTGGGGTGGTTGGCTTCTTTGAATGGGGTAGGCTTACAATATCAGCTGGTTAGCCTCCGGGAGCTGTATCAGTTTAGCAGAATCACACGGGGGACTCAGGCTATAACTCACATATGCAGAAATACAGTCCTTTGTTTTATCTGTAAACTGCTTTAAAAGTTAGTGTATTCTGATAAGAATTCCTTTTGGGTAAAACCCAGTCTTTCTTGGATAAGAATGCCCATTCTGTTAGACGGGAGGGGATATGGCTGTGTAGTGTCACGATCCTGTGGGTAAAATGTCCTTGTTCTCCTCTGGTATCCAGGGCAATACTTCTTACCTACTTGGTAAGTAGGCAGGCATTTGTAGATGAAATATGAGGCTGATGTATCTATTAGTATGGTCTCTTTCAGATTAGTTTCTGTTAGGTGCAGGTCTCTGAATGTCTGTTAGAACTTGGAAACAAATCTTTCCTCATCTCATTCTTAACTCTTTACATTTTAAATAAATGCATATGAACAGAGACCATGTCTTTCCTGCTTTTAAAAATCTCCAGTGCCTAGTATGTCTCTTTGTCCATGAGTTATATTCAACAAATTCTTTTTGAATGAGTGACTGAATTTTGAGGTCATTTGTAATTAATCTGTAAGAATCAAGATTTATCTCAATCATGTACAAGGCAAAAATCTGAAATAAGTGGAGAATGAGGTCTATAATAGCTCTGTGAAGAAATATTTCTGTTTTGTTAGCTTTGTTATCTCTGGTACATAGAATAGTTTTCATCACTGAGCAAGGTTTCAACACATACTTGTTGAATTAGTGAAATAACTACAAATATTTGCAGTTGATGGTTATCTGTGGTAGATAGAGAGTAATGGTCCCCTGAAGATGTCTATCTCCTAAATCCTGAAACCTGAAGTTGTTACCTTAACCTGCTAAAAGGACATTGAAGTGGCAAATGGAATTAAGGTTGCATACTAATCAGTTGAACTTAAAATAGGAAGATGTTCCTGGATTATCCAGATGGCTCCCATGTAATCGTAAGTGTCCTTAAATGTCAAAGAAGAAGAAGAATCAGTCTCAGAGTGATGTGAGAAAGTAAGAATTCTATTGCTGATTTGAAAATGGAAACAGGCCACAAGCAATGGAATGAGTGCAGGCAGCTTCTAGAAGCTGGAAAAGGCAAGAATATAGCTGCAGTAAACATAGAGGTGCATGTATCCCTTTGAATTAGTGATTTTGTTTTCTTTGGATAAATCCACAGTAGTGCAATTACTCCATCATAGGGTATTCTGTTCTCTTTTTGAGAAACCTCTGTGCTGTCTTCCGCAGTGGCTCTACAAGTTTGCATTCCCACCAACGGTGTATGAGGGTTCCTTTTTCTCCACATTCTTAGCAGTATTTGTTGTTTCTTGAGTTTTTGATTTTAGCCATTCTGACAGCTGTGAGATGATACTGTGTTGTGGTTTTGCTTTTCATTTCCCTGATGATGAATTGAGCATTATTTCATCTGTCTGTTGGCCATATGATGTCATCTTTACAGAAATGTTCTGTTCATGTTTCTGCCCATTTTTTAATTGGATTATTTGGGGTTATTTTTATGTTGAGTTGTATGAGGTCTTTATATATTTTAGATACTAACCCTTTATTGGATATGACATTTGCAAATAGCTTCCATTCAGTGGGTTGCCTTCTAGTTTTGTTGATTTTTTTCCTTTGCTGTGCAGAAGCTTTTTATTTTGACGGTAGTCCCAGTAGTTTATTTTTGCTTTTATTTCCCTTCCCTCAGGAGACCTATATAGGAAGATGTTGTTAAAATCAAGCTTGGAGAAATTGCTGCCTGTGCTTTCTTCTAGGATTTTATGGTTTCAGGTCTCACATTTAGGTTTTTTTATCCATTTTGAGTTTATTTTTGTATATTGTGTATGACTGTGGTCTAGTTTCATTCTTTTGCATGTTGCTGTCCAGTTTTCCAGTTTTATGGAAGAGACTGTTTTTTCCATCACATATTCTTTTCCTTGGTTGAAGATTAATTGATCATATAATTATGGGTTTATTTCTGGCTTTCTATTCTGTTCTATTGGTCTATGGGTCTGTTTGTGCCAGTAACATACTGTTTTTATTACTATAGCTCTGTAATGTAACTTGAAGTCTGGAACTATGATGCTTCCAGCTTTGTTTTTCTTCTTCAAGGTTGCTTTGGCTATTCAGAGTTTTTTTTTTTTTTTTGGTTCCATACAAACTTTAGGATTGTTCTAGTTCTGTGAAAAATGCTTTTTGGCATTTTAATAGGGACTGGCTTAAAGCTGTAGATTGCTTTGGGTAGTCTGGACATTTTAACAATATTCTTCCAGTCCATGAGCATGGAATGTCTGCCCATTTCTTTGTGTCATCTTCAATTTCTTTCATCAGTATTTTATAGTTTCCAGAATACGGGTCTTCCGTGTGTTTAAGTTTATGCCTAGGTATTTTATTTTTGGTGCAATTGTAAATGGGATTATTCTTTATACTGCTTCATTATGAGTGTAAAGAAATACAGTGGGTTTCTGTACATTGACTTTGTATCCTTTGACCTTATGAATTCATATATCAGTTCTGGTAGATTTCAGGTGGGGTATTCTGGGTTTTCTGTATATAGTGTCATGTCATCTGCAAATAGTTAAAATTTTACTTCTTCCAGTATTCCTTGTCTGATTGCTATTGATAGGATTTCCAGTTTTATGTTGAATGAAAGTGGTGAGAGTGGACATCCTTGTCCTGGTCCTGATCTTGGGGGAAAGCTCTGTTTTTCCCCACTGAGTATGATGTTAGTTATGGGTTTTCATACAAGGCCTTTATGATGTTGAGGTATTCCCTTTGAACCTACTTGTTGAAGATATTTATCATGAATGGGTGTTGTACTTTGTCAAATGCTTTTTCTGCATCTGTTGAAATGATCATATGGTTTTTATCTCTTCTTTTGTTGATTTTTTTTCTCTTGTTGATTTTATATGCCACGTGGATTTGTGAATATTGAGCCACATTTGCATCCCAGAAATAAACCCCACTTGATTGTGGTGAATGATTTTTTTAAAGGTATTGTTGGATTTGACTTGCTAATATATTTTGAGAAGATTTTGAGAGAGAGAGAGAGAGAGAGAGAGAGAGAGAGAGAGAATGCATGCGCACAAGCCAGGGGAGAGGGGCAGGGAGAGAGAGAAGTCAGCTCTCTGCTGAGCCCCAGTGTGGGGCTCGATCTTAGGACCCTAGGATCATGACCTGAGCTGAAGGCAGATGCTTAACTGACTGAGCCATGCAGGTGCCCCTTGATTTACTAATATTTTGTTGAGGATTTTTGCATCTATGTTCATGAGAGATAAGGGCCTGAAGTTCTTTTCTTGTGTTGTCCTTAACGGTTTTGGTATCAGGGTATTGCTGGCCTCATAGAATGAATTTGAAGTTTTCTCTCTTTTCTGAGAAGAGATTGAAGAAGAATAGGTATTAACACCTTAAATATTTGGTAAAATTCACCTGTGAAGCCATCTGATCCTGGACTTGTGTGTTGGGAGTTTTTTGATTACTGATTCAGTTTCATTGCTGGTAATCTGTTCACATTTTTTATTTCTTCCTGTTTCAGTTTTGATAGATTATATATTTCTAGGAATTCATCCATTTCTTCTAGGTTGTTCAGTTTGTTGGCATATAATTTTTCATAATCTCTCACAGTCCCTTGTATTCTGTGGAATCAGTTGTTTCTTCCCTTTCTGATTCTGAGTCCTTGCTCCCTCTTTTTTTTTTTTTTTTTTTTTGAGTCTAACTAAAGGTTTATCAATTTTCCTGCTCTTTTCTAAGGACTAGGTCCTGATTTCATTGATCTGTTCTATTTTTAGTTTCTGTATCATTTATTTCTGCACTAATCTTTATTTCCTTCCTTTTGCTGGTTTGGGGTTTTGTTCTTTTTCTAGTTCCTTTATGTGTAATGTTTAGTTTGAGATTTTTTCTTCTTTTTTATTTTATTTTATTTTATTTTATTTATTTGACAGAGAGAAACACAGCGAGAGAGGGAACACAAGCAGAAGGAATGGTAGCGGGAGAAGCAGGCTTCCTGCCGAGCAAGGAGCCTGATGCGGGACTCAATCCCAGGACCCTGGGATCATGACCTGAGCCGAAAGCAGATGCTTAACGACTGAGCCACCCAGGCGCCCCGAGAGATTTTTCTTCTTAATGTAGGCCTATATTGCTATAAACTTCCCTCTTGGAAATGCTTTCACTGCATCCAAAGGTTTTGGACTGTGTTATTTTCACTTTGCAATGCAAATTTTGATTTCTTAGATTTCTTGGTTGACACATTCACTGTGTAGTAGCATGTTATTTAACCTCCATGTGTTGGTGCTCTTCCTAGACTTTTTCGTCTGGTTGGTTTCCAGTTTCATAGTGTTGAGGTCCCAAAAGAAACATGTCAGGACTTCATCTTTTTGAATTTGTTGAGACTTGTTTTGTGGCTGAATATGTGATCTGTTCTGGAGAATGATCCTTGTGCTCTTGAAAGAATGTGTATTCTGTTTTAGGATGGAATATTCTGAATATATCTGTAAATGCATTTGGGTCAGTGTGTCATTCAAAGTCACTTTCCTTGTTGATCTGTTTGGATGACCTATCCATTGATGTGAGCAGGATGTTAAAGCCCCCTACTATTATTATATTACTATTGATTAGTTCCTTTGTTATTAGCGGCTTTATGTATTTGGATGCTTCCATGTTGGTTGCATCAATATATATAATGGTTATGTCTTGTTGGATTGTCCCCTTTATTATTATATAGTGTCGTCCTTTCTTTTGTTACAGTGTTTGTTTTAAAATCTATTTTGTCTAAGTTATTGCTACCTTGGGTTTCTTTTCACATCCATATTGTAACTGTTTCTCCATGCCCTCATTTTATAGCTGAAATGAATCTCTTATAGGCAGCACACAGATAGATCTTGTTTTTTTATTCATTCTGTCATCTTGTGTCTTTTGATTGGAGCATTTAGACCACTTACATTGTAAGTAATTACTGATAGATATTTATTGTCATTTGGGTACTTGTTTTGTGGTTTTTGTAGTTCTTCTCTAGTCTCTTACTCTTTCATGGTTTTCTTGCTTTCCTTAGTGATATACTTGGATTCCTTTCTCTTTATTTTTTTGCATGTCTGTTACTGGTTTTTGATTTGTGGTTACCATTAGATTTGTATGTACATCTTCAGCATTTGGTGGTCTATATTAGGTTGATGGTGGCTTGTGTTTGAGCCCATTCTTTACTCCTCTCTCCCTTGTGTTTTAGGTATATGGTGTTATACTTTACATCTTTTTATTTTTTTGGGTCCCTTGTTTGATTTATAAATATATTTTTACTGCTTTTGTTTCCTACTTTTCTTACTCTGACTTAATGATTTTTCCTTTCCACTCAGAGTCCTCTTTAACATTTCTTGTAGGGCTGCTTTAGTGGTCGTGAACTTCTTTAACTTTTGTTTGAGAAATTCTGTGATAGCCTTGCTGGAGAGTGTTCTTGGTTGTAGGTTTTTTCCCTTTCAGCACTTTGAATAGATCATTCCATTCCCTTCTGACCTGTAAAGTTTCTGCTGAAAAATCAACTGATAGTCTTATGGTGTTTCCCCTGTATGTAACTGTATTTTCTCCTGCTGATGTTAATATTCTATCACTACTTTTCACCATTTTAATTGCCATGTGCCTTGGTGTGGACTTCCTTTGGTTGATTTTGTTTGGGGCTTTCTGTGCCTCTTGTATCTGGCTATTTCTTTTCCTGGATTATGGAAGTTTTCAGCTATTTCTTCAACTAAAGTTTCTGCTGCTTTTTCTTTCCTCTTAGGATCTCTATAATGTGAATGTTGTTATGTTTAATGGGGTCACTGAGTTACCTAAGTGTATTCTCACTTTGCATAATTTTTTTTTCTTTCCCTTGCTTAGCTTGATTACTTTCTATTACTCCGTCTCCAGGTTACTAATTACTTCCTCTGCTTTCTTTAATCTATTTTATGCAGTGTATTTTAAAATTCATTTATTGTGTTCCTCATCTCTGATTGGGCTCTTTTTATCTCTGTCTTAAGGGTCTCACTGATGTCCTACACTTTTTTCTCGAGTTGAGTGTGTATCTTTATGATCATTACTTTAAATTCTGTATGAGACCTATTCTGTATTTCAGTTTTGCCTAGGGCTCTTGCTGTGGTTTTGTCCTGTTCTTTGATTTGGGTTGTGTTCCTCTGTCTCCTCATTTTATCTAACTCTGTTTATTTCTCCATATTAGGAAAGACAGCTGTGTCTTCTAATTTTAAAAGTAATGACTTCATGCAGAAGAGGTCTTGTAGGGCCTTACAGTGCAGTGTTCCCTGTTCACCAGAACCTGGCACTTCAGCGATGTCTCCTATGTGTGTTTCCTGAGCCCTACTGTTGTGTCTTGGCCACTTTTTCCACACTCCAGTCATCTGCAGTGGCTCTCTTTGTCAGTTATGGGCAGTATTTGGTTTTTGTTGTATTAGTGGACCAGTATGAGCCCACCTTTGGCTTGAGTTTAGTCAGAACAGGCTTTTGCCAGAGATGCAGGAGCACTAAACTGCAGGGGCTTTTCCTGTGTTGTCCCCTGAAAAACTTTATTGGTGGGAGGAGCTTGCAGTGAGACCAGCTGTCTGAATGGTGTGTATTTATCTTCCCTTCTCATCAGGGCAGCAGTCACTTTGAAGTGGTACTTGCCTCTATGGGTGCTGCTTGCACACTTAGAGGCTTGTGGCCCTGGTTTGAATGGGCTCTGGCCTAGAGTGTATTGGAGGGGATGTGTCATGAGGTTTTCATGCCAGCAGAGAGGCCATGCCACTGAGCCAGCCCAGGCATGAGGTTTTAACAAGGTGCGGCCAGGTCTTCCACAGAAGGGGGTCTGCCACCACCAAGACTGAGGCCCTGAAAAGCGTGCCTGTTTGGAGACGCTGTGTTGGCAACGTTTCTTTTGGTCTTGTGGGGGAGGGGATTTTCAGTGCCACGACTGAGGAAAGTGTGAGTAGAAAGGGCAGATGTGCGGAAGCCTAGGGGATGTGGCACAGCATAAGCAAGTCAGGTAGTGAGTGTCAGTCCTATGCTTGTTCCAGCAGGTGGCCTTGTGTTTGTGGTCGGGTGGGGAAAGGAGATGGCACCTGCCAGCTCTTTTGTTCTTGGAGGAGTCTCGCAGTGATCTCCATCCCTCCAGACAGGCCCTGAGATGAGTAGACTACTCCCCCTGTCTGTGCCACTTCTCTGCTGTAGCTTAGCGAGCTGTCTCTTTAAGGGCCTGGACTCAGGTTCCTCTTGCCCTTCTGGCTTTCCCAGAGCTGAGCCTGCTGATGTTTAAGGTTCCAGTTTTTAAGTCTCACTGGCTGTTAAGAACTCATGAAATTCAGTTCTTTTGAAAACCCCTCTGGTTTTCAAATGCCAAATGTTATGGGGATTCATCTTTCCTGTGTGGGCTCACTGGTGAGAGTCTGTTTTTCTCTCCTCCTAGCATTCCTGTGGGTAGACCTGTGGGGTTCAGTTAGCTCCTCACCATGTCTCTGCCCTTCTTACCTTCTTTGTGTGTCCTCTTTACATTTGATTGTGGAGTTTTCTCTGCTAGTCTTCCAGTAGTTTTCTTGGCTATTGACACTGATGTGAGTGTTTCCTAGTTGTATCTGTGGAACAAGGTGAGCTTAGGGTCCTCCTACATGGCCATCTTCCCAACGGTCTGTAAATATTAAATTAGTAAGGTTTGATCTTTTCATTTTTTTTCTTTTGTGAACTGTCCATTTTATGTGGGGATAGTTGGCAGTTTTATTTGATTTATTATAGCTCTTTACATAGTAAGTGTATTAACATTTCATATTTTGTCAGTTGGTGTTTTGCATTTCAATTTTATGATTTTTAAGTGAAGCTTTGTAATCCTCATTGTTTGTTGTTTGTTTCATTGTTTATTCACCCCACATGATTAATAATTGTGAATTTAGTAATTTACTATGCTAGTTTAATACTATAATGCCCTGTAATAATTTCTGTTATATATTGGGATCTTATTCTTATTAGACTCTTTATTTTATTGGTTTATCTCTTGGGCTAGTATTTTTATCATACTCATGAGTAGTATTTTGTAAATGTTTATAGAGCCTTAAAAAGAAGTGTATTCAGTGCTTGTAGGGTTCAAAGTCTTAGTCTAGTGTCTCTTTTAAATCATCCTTATTAGTCATAGCTTGCTAATTCTCTGCATCCTAACTTTTTCTGACCACTTGGTCTTTGCCTTAGGATGGTGTGTCTTCTGTTATGCTCTGTCAGGTTTTTGAAAGCATTTGCTTTAAGTACTTTATGTTGTGGTATCTGATAAATAGCCATTGAGGACATACCCCTTTTAAAGCTTGCATTTTTATTAATATAAGACAACCCTTTTTATGATGTAAGATATCTTTGCCTTGAATTTGACTCTGATATAGATATTATCGCATTCTTTATTCTTCCACCTGATAGAGCTTTAAGATTGACATGTATTTTACACATTTTTTAAAAAAGGGTCTAATTCTAATTTGTGTGTGTGTTTGTCTTTCCTATTTTCTTAAAATTTCTGGCATCTTTTTTGGCCTTTTACCAGGCAGTAAGACTACAAGTCAGCACAGTAGCATAAAACATTATCCTAGCAAATAAGAACACTGCCATATACGTTATAGAAGTATGTCCTGGGGAGAAACCTTACTTATGAACCTTTTAGTTAAAAAACTGGACCTTTCACAACCCATGTCTACCTCAAGAGCAGTTTCATATGTTTAGGGTCCTTAGTCCTGTGTCAGTGTCCCAGCTATTCAGTGAGTGCATCTCTGCTGGACTGGAGTGCAGTCTTCCCTTTCCTTCCTCTCGTGTCTTTCTCTGATACTCACCAATTCAGTGCACTAGAAGCTACAGTTTGCAATGTGTATTTTGACCCCTTTCTTCCTGTGTGGGGTCTTCGTACATTAGAAACACTTCGCTCTGGGATGCATCAGACCATGGTTAGTGCCTAACACTTCCTGACTTACTGATCTCTCAGGGGTAGAGCTATGAATTTTAAGCAAATTAAAAAGTAATGGCTTAGAGCCCCTTTCTCTGGTCATCTGAAAAATCAGTGTATGTGTGTGCAAACCTGTGTGAGGTTTGAGTGTGTGTGTGTATTGGTTGGAGTAGCATCTTTATCCTGTAGAGCATGCATTAGAACCAGCTACTGAGGGCAATTCTCATTCTAGCTTCCAAGGTGTTAGAATTAGTAGGCAGTCTTGGGGTATTGCAACAACAGGTGTGCTTTCATTCTTTTTGCAAATATTTAGTATATTAGTTCGTCTTCTGAATCTAAATAGATTTTACTGAATTCCTAACCAAGCTTCATTGAAAACTGGTACTTGGCCTTTCTTACCTCATTGCTATTCCTGGATGACTGGAAGAGCAGTCTCTTCTTATTTCCTTCTCTTCCTAGTCCAGTCTGCCTTATATACAGCTGTCAAGTTAATGTTACTTTAAGTTTTCCATGGTTTTTATTCAGTGCATCCACCCCAGTTGGGCAGGGAAGGCTGCCATCATTTGATTTCTGCCTTTTTCATGTGATGCTTTTCTGTACCCGACTGTCCTCCTTTCTGTGTTCTGAACATTCTGGTTTTCTACTCCTGTGTCTTCCCTCATTGTTCTCTCTCTCCCTGGAGTACGTTCTTTTCTCTTTCCCATATTGAGAACTGTAAAAAAGCCTCTCTGGTCTTCTAGGCCAATCTTAGCAGAACCCACACCCTGGGATTCCTAGTTTCTCTGTTGCACACAGACCGTTTTCAGCTTTGCTGTTCTTTAGCCCTCTTCTTGTGTGATTCTTGCTTTTCTATATCTTTTGTTACCACTTGTTTACTCCTGTTTTCATCCAATCTTTCTATTACCTGTCTATCTCCTAACTGCCTGGTACCATTTTATAACCAACTTGTTAGGTTGAAAGTGGGAATTTGAGAAGTTTGGCCAACTGTGACTGTTAATTGCCATGTTTTTTTTTTTTTTTTAAATTTATATTTTATTAGTTAACATACAGTGCAGTATTGGTTTTTGGAATAGAATTCAATAATTCATCACTTCAGGTGCCCTCTTTAATACCCATCACCCAGCTAGACCATCCCCTACCCACTGCCCTCCACCAACCCTCACTTTGGTCTCTATCATTGAGTCACTTGCCATGTGGTTTTGTTAGTCATTTAGCCCTTCTGTGCTTCTACGTGATGCCATGTAAAATGCAAGTGGAGATGGAGCTTACCTTTCTACTCTTCAAGGGCGTATTTTTTGTTCTTTTTGTAGAAAGCATTTTTCACTCTCTTGTTTTTTTGTTCTTTGACAGACTTTCATCAAAATGTTAAAATGAATTCTCCCCCTTCTACTTTATTAGCTACCATCTGATAGCTTTTCTACTTGCCAGGGTGGATTTTGTAGATTTCTCCATTTTATTTTTTTATTGCTCCACTTTGCCTTTCTGCCCTGAATTAGCATCACTGAAGCATAAGAACTTGTAAATCTTTTTTGGGATTTTGATCCAGTAAAGCTCATGGACCCACTAAGATCTTGTCTTAGACATGGAAGAAGTAAAGAGTTATTAAATTTAAAACTTTTTTTTTACTTAAGATTTTATTTATTTGACAGAGAGAAACACAGCGAGAGAGGGAACACAAGCAGAGAAATGGTAGCAGGAGAAGCAGGCTTCCCACAGAGCAGGGAGCCCGATGTGGGGCTCGATCCCAGGACTCTAGGATCATGACCTGAGCCGAAGGCAGACGCCCAACAACTGAGCCACCCAGGTGCCCCTAAATTTGAAACTTTTATGTGAAAAGTCAAAGATTTTGCATAAGTAATAGCATTAGAAATAATCTCTTTCCTGATTTAATGTATGTAGAAATATTGTAGTGGAACTTTTACAAAGGGTTATCTTCAGGTCCAGGAAGATGACCTGATGATACTCATGGATTGCTTACTTTTATCCTTACAGCACATGACAAAGTGCTCTCCACATTTCACAGTGTATGAATCCATTCATGTTTTTTCCTTTATATGGTCTTCACTCAGGCTTCGAGGAGACTCTTTATTTATAATTTCTTCCTTTTTTGGAAACTTCATGTTTTTTGTGCCTTTTTGTAGTGTCCAGGTTATTTTTCTTTTTAGGTGCCGCCAAGGACAATTTTCACAGAATTTTAGAAACTCTCAATTACAATTTTCTGATTAAAAATGATATAGCAAATGCTTTGTTGTATAAATCTTGCTGTTTTTCCTTCAGTACTGTTCCATCCCTTTGGTGGGTTTTAAAGCCTCCTTTCCCCTTAAGATTTGAGTGTTGGCTATGTATATGGTCTTATCGAAATTCAAACTGGTATCTGTTTAATCCCTAAATGGTGAATGTGTACTAACAGTACACATTAATAATCATCTTCATTGTTTTGTTAGTGATGGAGGGCTCAACATCAATGTTGTATGACTTTAGAAGACTTGATAAATTAGATGGTTTCTAATTAGATAGCCTCTATTCAGTGAATCCATTCCCTCTGATGGGAAGTGAAGATAGAGAACAGCAATGTCTGTTGTGGCAGGTGTTTTAAGTGCTTCCTACATGTTATCTTAGTTCATGCCAGATGACATTTTTAAGATAAGAAGATGGAAGCCAAGTAGTAGGGATATTTTTTTAACTACTTGGAGAGAGTTCGATTTAAAAAAGGGTAAAATGTCAGACTGAGACTCTCTACTGTATCGAGTATTATTTTTCTCGCTCTAGTTTATATCCCGATAGAGATGAGCAAGCCATATTTCTTTCAGGAAGTCCTTGACAGTGTTTCCAAGTCGTGTGTTTTACTTTGTTCATCAGTATTGCATAATAAATGGAGGTCAGGAAAGCAAAACTCCACTCAGTGTCCGGAGTGCTTCTTGGTCTAGTGGTGGTTTGCTCTTCCGTTGATGGAAAGATGTGAAAATTGAGCAATCTAGACCACAAGCCTGTCTGCCCTCAGGCTCAGTCCTTTGGTCTAGTGTTCTCCATGTGGAGACAACTCAAATTAGAATCCTCTGGGGGTGTTTATGTTATCTGTATAACAGATATTTTTATATCTGGACCTCTTCTGATTTGTCCTGGGCTGGAGTCTCTGGGGGTAGTTGGTCAGGAATCTCTTAAAGTAAATAAGCAGATGGTTAAAGCAGAACAACACAAGTTTAAAAAGCTCCACTTCTTTAGCTCTATAATTATGGGCAAAAGAAGATTTCAATCTAGATATGTCTTGGAATTCTGATAGGACTATATATTTGAACTGTTTCTGTAATGGAATAATTCACTTCTGTACTTCACTGTTGACCTTAAAAGGGAAGGGAGAGGAGAACTTGTATTTTTTTTTGCCAGGCTCTGTGGCAGGACAGTGACAGGCCCCACGGCCAGTGGGCTTTGTGATGACAGTCTTAAAATGAGGGATATGTAGGTCTGAGACTGTCCTAGTCTGCCGTAGCCTTTCTTGACCTCCGTTTTGGGACTTGCAAAGCATCAAGAAGCTGTGGTTGGAGGTAGACCTAATTTTGAGACCTAATTCTACCACTTACTTGGTTTAGTTACTGAAATCTTTTGTGGCTTTTATCTGTACTCATCCTTAATATGGGCATATTAATAGTTTGATAATTAAATGAGATAATGCATAAATCATTCTTGTCTCCTATGAGGGCCTCAATCTGAAGGACATAGAGAAAAAAAGACTAGTAAATTACAAAAATCTAAGAATTCTGCCAAACCTTAGAATATTGATTTGTATGGTGGCAAAAGATAATTGGTTACCATGGACAGATGTTTATGGAGTTTATTGGCTCTCCTTATTAGGGTATCCTTTAGTAAGTCCCCTTGCCTTATCAGCACAACTCAAAGATCAGCAGGTGGTCAGAGATGGGAACAAACCACTGAATATTCATTTACTCTATCCTCAATTCAGAAGAGTTTAAGGATTCTTAACTCCTCTGTATTTCTGTATTTGAAACTATACATTTCTTTGTATACCATACATTTTTACTTTAAGTGGTATTGCCATTCAGTACTAAAACTTTATTTTTTTACTTTTTTGCTTCAATAGATGAGTTTTCAACCCATTCATTTTTAGTCTGATACTACTTTATAAATTTACAATTTTGATTTTTAATAGTGCATTTTGATCAAAGACAATGATTTGTATGTTACTGTATGATAACATGTATTGTATGATTCTGTTTTGTGGAGATTTTATGGTCAAGTCCGTGATCAAATTTTGTAAACATTCCATGTGTCTTTAAAGACAGTGCATGTTCTCTATTCATTGTAGGCACAATCTCCAAATGATCTAACTGGTTAATTATGCTGTTCAAATCATATATATATATATATATATATATATATATATATATATATATATATATATATATATATATTTCTTTTGCCTGCTTAATTTGTGAGTTTGAGAAGGAAAAGGTAAAATCTTTCCCAATGATTGTGAAATGTTAGATTTTCACAATTGTAGAAATTCATGCTTTGTCTTGACGCTCTGCTGATAGATATAGAAATTGAGATAGATACTTGTATTTTTTTCCATCCCTTCACTTTTGGCATTTTTTGACCATTATCTCTTAGATGTTTCTTCATTTAGATAGTGTGTAAATGAACTGTTATCTAGCCAGAGTATCTGTGGCATTCAAATGGAAATTTAATCTACTTAAATTTAGTGTGCTTACAGATATATTTTGCTATTTGATTATATAATCTCTTCATGTTTTTTTTTCTTTACTGCTCCTGCTTTTTCTTCTTTTCTTGTTTTTAAGTTCCTTCCTGCTTTCCAGTGGAGTCACTCAGTTTTCCATAGTCTTTTCCTCTTTGATTCTAGTGATTTTGAAATTACTAATTTTTTGTAGTGTTCATACTTAAGTTTTAAATGTGCATCCTTGACTTAAAGTGTACTGTAAATTATCACCTCCATCCTCCTCTCAGCAGCTCAAGGACTTTTAGAATACTTAAGTTCCAAACTTCCTCCCCTTCTTCCATGTTATTTTTACTAACTTATTGCTAAATCTGAAATTATTCTTCATTTTTTTATACAGTTAACAATTGCTTAGCTTTATCGCCAGGTTAACTTGTTTCCTTGTGCTCTCTTGCCTTCCACGTCCCACTTCCTTTTTCCAGGTTCAGTTTCCTTCTTAGGAGA
>CM053618.1:17240065-17255847 GCA_028646535.1 Procyon lotor
TTCTTGAGTCTAGGAGTCTCTTATGGTTTGTCTCCCTCCCCATCCCTTCCTGTTTCATTTCTCTCCCCCACCCCCCCAAACTCCTGCCTTGCCTCTCAAGTTCTTCATATCAGAGAGATCATGTGATACTTGTCTTTTGAGATAAGGTTTTAATTTTTTTTTTATTAACATATAATGTATTATTTGCCCCAGGGTACATGTCTATGAATCGTCAGGCTTACACATTTCCCAGCACTCACCATAGCACATACCCTCCCCAGTGTCCACAACCCAGCCACCCTATCCCTACCCCCCCACCTCCCAGCCACCCTCAGTTTGTTTCGTGAGTTTAGGAGTCTCTTATGGTTTATCTCCCTCCTGATCCCATCTTGTTTCATTTCCCTCCCCCAGCCAAATAAAGTGCTTTGGATGTGTTTCCGTGCAAAAGTCCTGTGAATGATTAAATAATGGTTAAACCAAAATCAATAAAAGCTAACAACAACAAATAATGAACAGGAGTAACTGCTTGTAGTTGACATGTTCTAGTTAAATTGCCATTTTTGTACTCCTCCGGATTCAGATACTTGGCAGAGTACTGTTGCAAACTGTAGGCCTCTTGAGCAGGTGTGATGCTTATTGACCCAGTGTTCTGCCCTGTAGTACAACTGAGGCAGCTCTTCTGACAGTGAGGATACTCACCTGGTTTGCCCTTTTTACCATGAGAATTTGGGCAGCTTTGTTTTTGGGGGGTCACTGTGTTCATATATCTATACCAGTATGAAAAGCAGTTCCTTGGTATCTGTGTAAAGAGAAATACTGGGTAAAGACAATTACTAGGTATCTGTGTAAAGACTTGAGAATGTTCTCCTGTATCCTAGGCCTCATACTCCTCTGAATGCTGCACACTCACGTGTGCATGCACACATGAAGTTGGCAACCTTGAAATGATGTCTAACGTTTTTCTCATGTAAATCTTTAATCTTTCTTCATCAGAGAATTGGTGTTATTTTGGGCAAATAGGTCTCAGGGAGACATCTTTATCCTGGTCCACATTCTTTTATCCTCATTCTGTGTTAGTGTCTGCTCGAGTTCAGAGTGTGGCTGTTTAATACCAGTTATTTCTTAGTTCTCCACTGTGTTGGCTGACACCAAATTACAGGACAATAGTGTCCTTTTTTTCTAAGTAGGTCCTCTGCTAAATGGTGGCTCTGTGTTTCCTGGATGGCCTACCTCTTTTTGGGGCGGTGGGGGGGGTGTATGTTGTTGTGGTGGTGGTAGTTTTTCAGTCTGCCTCCTTGATCTCCCTTCTTAATCTGCCAGTTACCCACCAAGTGTGCTTGACTCCCAGTTAGTTGCTATGACAGAAACCTAAAAGTTCTTCTCTTTCTTCTTCACCACCAAATAAGTCACTCTATCTTGCTAATTTTATATCCCAAATGCCTTTTAATTTATCTACTCATATTGATCTCATTATCATTGTTCTCAGTGTTATTCTTCCCAGAACCCAGATACAAGGAAATGATCATTTCAGAGTGAGCTCTTAAAAATGAAGTTTTGACCTTCTCATTCTCTGGCTTACCCTTAGAAAGACCTCCTGAGAGGATATATAAAAGCACAAACTCACCACCACTCAGCCCCTGCTTACTTCTCTGGTCTTTTCTGTTTTTCTCGTCTTCACCAATCTTTGTATTTCATGCTGTAGTGCTCCTAAAATGGTTTTCACCCTCTATCAGGCTGCCTTTAATCATGCAGTGTTTTCTGTGGGGAATGTCCTTTCTGCCCTTTTTCATCTAATTCCTATTTATCTCTTTGGTCTCAGTTTCAGTATCTTCATCCCCATGAAAAACCTTCACTGGGTGGCTCCAGACTTCACACTGAGCTAAGTAGCCCTGTGTGTTCCAGGAGCAAGCAGCCATGTATGCATAATGTGGACATGATCGACTTAGGTCTTTCCCTCCCTCCACACAACATGCTCTTCTGGCACAAGGATTCTCTATTATTCATTTTTGTATACCCAGCCTTTGACATAGTATGTGCTCCCGGAATAGCTCAATATGTAATTTCTTACATAGATCTAAAGTGAATCTTTTAGAAGACTCCCAGTATCTTCCAACAGGATCTTCGAATTTATTCACAGGATAACTTCAAAAGATGAAAATTTGCTCCCACTGAGGATATTAAATAGAATATGCTTTATATTTCGAAGGCAGTGCCAAAGGGCGATTTTCAAGAATTTTGAATATGGATTACTATGTTAAAATAAACCCTAGTATCTTCCCCAAATGACCAGTTTGAAGAAGTAAACAACCATTTGAATATATGTATGTTAAAAAAACATAACAGTTTTATGTTTTATCATTCATCTTTTTTTTTTTTTTTATAGTTATACCAACATTCGAGTCTAGGAAAATGTGATTTGGAGTCTGTGGCCATGTAAGGCTCCAATGGAATGAGGCCAAACAGGGAGAAGGGAGTAATTTAAATTATTTAAAGATTTGTGAATTATGATCATAATAAAACCATGAGTTTCCCTGAGGTTGTCATCAGAGTCTAATGTCCATTCTGCATTTTGTCTTCTGTTCTTATGTCCTTTTTTCCCCCTGCTAGGGTGTGGGTGTGGGTGTGGGTGTGGGTGTCTGTGTGTCTTTATCTCCAACATTTGAGCAGGTGTGACATTCCCTACAGCATTTAGGAAGACAGGGTTGTATTTAAAAGGACAGACACAGCTGCAGCATCTTATTAAATGAACACTAAAAAGAAGAGAATGTAAATCATCCAACAAATTGTGTGTCATTAATTCTCGATGCCAATTCGAGGTAGGAGAATAAAAATCTTTACCTCCTACCAAGTGCACTGTGAAACTTCTAAAATTTATTTTGATCTATGTTGCAGTAAACCACACAGGACCAAAAACTCTTATAAATTAAACAAAAGCATTACAGAGAATGGACTTAACGATGGGAGATATACTTAGTTTTCTTTTACATTTTATGGTAGTACATAAATTTGCTGGTAAGAGACCTGGTTCCCAATTATCTAAAGAAAAGAAGCAAAAGATATGTGGCCAAAGTGAAGTTCTTAAAATCCATTTTCGTGGACTTCTAGAAAGTCCTCTTTGTTATGAGAAGATTCTGGTTGCTTCCTGAAGATTTGTGGGTTTCCAGTGTTCATTTTGCAGCTATGGGTTCAGTGGGAGAGCTGCTCTGTTAAAGCATAACTCACTTGAGATAAAACGAATGCACACTTTGAGTTGGGAAGACATAGGAGTATTTGGGGGTGTGTGTATGTGAATCTCTCTTCATTTCTTCGGGGACCAATGAGCTCTCCAAGGCTATTGCTATATAACACTCAGTTACTGGTAGAGGGAGAAAAAGTCATTTAACTGGTTATTTTCTATAAACCAGAGAGTCCTGATTTTTTTCCCTGCCTGAACCTTTATCTAGCTGCATTGATTAAAGTTCTTGTACAAAATACCCATTGCATATATCATGGAGTGTATAGAATCACAAGAGTGAGAACTAATGGGTTTCCTTAATATAAAGAAAAATCCCTGGCCAGGCTTGGGCCAGACAGACCCTCTCACTGACTTCAAGCCTGAGAGTTCCTGGTGCCTCAGTGTCCTTAAACACAAACCTCATTGATTAAATTTTCAGAGGATTTTTTTTTTTTCCTAGTTTGTGTGATGTTCAGTTCAGGGTCTTGAATAAGAACTCTTCTCAAGTGAGAAGTCTAGGATGGAAACAGATTAATTGTGTCTCCAATTTAATCCAGCAATAAAAGGAAAGCACGTGTACATTAAGGGAAAGCCTGTCTTTTCTTGGACTCAGTGGTTGTTGGCAGAAAGGAGTACAAGAGGCCCTGTAGCAATTGATGAACAAAATCATCTGTTATTTTAAATGTAGGATGATTATGAAACAAATTGTGCCGTACACGAATGGCTTTTTTTTTCCCCACTGCAATACAATCTGGATGTTCTACCAAAATTTCTTGAGTTTATTTTGGGGATTAAGTACAACAGCAATGCAAACCTGCAACCTTAGTCTGGTGCCCAAGGAGAACCGCATTTTGTGTTGAAATAATACACAATAGGGAAATCTGAGGAGTGGGATGAAATCCTTCTTTTGGAAGAATAATCTTTAACTTATTAAAGTCTTCAGACTCCTAGGTTTTTGATGAGCTTATTTAAAATCTATGAGGGGAAAATTAGCTTGAAATGCTGACAGCATTAAAAAACAGCAAGAAATACTTGATTCCTCAAAGACTCTTTCCCTCACCCCTCGAATAGTTTGATTTTTCCTATTTATCTCCTTTGTATTTTGATAAAAAGGAAGAGAACCCTTTGAGAGGACAATTTTGAGGTCTTAATCCATACTTCTTTCCAGTTTATCTTTTACATTCAAAATAAACACCTTTAAAAGAATCCTTTTTGGTACTAGAGAGCTAAATGCTAAGCTTAGGTATCAGCAGCTAATTAGCTTCTCATCTAGGGGGTATTGCCAAAGAACTCCATCTCCTGAATATTTATTGAAGGATTTGTAAAGAATAAGCTATTTCAGAAAACTGGAGCCTATTGAATTTTTTTTTTTTTTTTTAACCACCAGTCAGTCAAGTGGGAGGAGGACTATGCACTGGCCCGTCACAGACCTGCCTTCCAAACAATCAAACCCAGTGTCTGCACTGTCGTGTAGAACATGTCATGTCAAGCTCATGTTAAAGGTTGCTTTTCATTTCCACATCTTAACGGACTTCCTCCTTTTGAAGAAGTTTCACAGTATCCCCTTGGAGTCCTGTGCCAGTTCTCCTGTGAGTGTCAAGGTGGCTTTTGTCACCTTGTTTGCTCTTCTTCTGTGCTATCTTAGCTACTCGGAGAGTGTGTCTTAGGAAACACCCAAAATATAAGAATCTGTGGGCACCTGGGTGGCTCAGTGGGCTAAAGCCTCTACCTTCGACTCAGGTGGTGATCTCAGGGTCCTGGGATGGAGCCCCGCATCAGGCTCTCTGCTCAGTGGGGAGCCTGCTTCTCCCTCTCCCTCTGCCCCCCCACTTGTGCTTACTCTTCTAAAAAATAAAAAAAATATAAGAATCTGTAATTCCGGTGTGGTGGGACCATGCGGTCTATTACAGACCTTGTGATTGTGCAGAATTTCGTCATTCTGCGCTCTGCCACCACCTCCACCTTTGCCAAGGCCACTGCCAGCATCTTCATAGCCTCCTGCATACTCAGGCTGTGGCTTTGTCAGCACACTTGCCACCCGTGCCAGCACAGTCACTTCTACCACTGCTGTCACAGTGTTTCCTGGATGCCAGCTGCCTTCAGTAATGTTGCCAGTGCCACTCTCTCCTTAGAGGACGCAGAGGGACCGTTTACTTTTTTTTTTTTTTTTTTATTTCAGCAGAAAGACACAAATCAAAATCAACATGAAAACCAAGCTAGAACATAATTGCTCCTGGGGGTTCACGTAGTCCTCACAGCGTACATACTTTCTCTTATCCTGATCTGGAAGCTGAGAATTCAGAGGATCTTGAGATCTCAGATTTCCTGTAATCCTCCTTGGGCTACAGTCATGCCCTCTCACCAGCTTGAGGAAAATGGAGGGAAGGACAGAAAAGAGAGACCCAGAGGCATAACCTTCCCATCAGTGCTATTCAATTAATCCCATGTAAGCTTGAGATTGGAGTTACTGATGAGGAAAATGGGGTCCTTGACAATCCTCCTGCGGTTGAAGGTGCAGGGAAAGAAGCGTAAAAGGTCAGTAATATCACTGTGTCCAGCAAGGGATCAGGGACAAGATGTTCAGGCAAAACCAGAAGTGCTTGGTGACTACTTTGGAAGAGAGGTGGGAAAATTTTAAACTCAACCCCAGGTTTCTAACTTATGGAATTGATTAAGATCTCAACAGTAATAGAAAACCAGAAAAAAGAGAAAGTTAGGAGGGTGTGAATTTAAGCCTGTTAATTTCTTGTTTTCTGTGGGATTTAAGGGCAAATATATCAGGAGGAAGCAGGAAATTCTTGGAGAGGCTGTGTTAATTGTTCAGATTTGGGGGAAAAAAGTGACAGCTATAACTGAATGGGCAAGACATTTAATTTAGGGAGGATAAACTGGTAAAATAGGAGAAAAGTAGAGACAAATTTATGTGAAAGAAGGAAGAAAACATGTACAGAAAAGAATGACAGAGGCAAAGTTGAGATGGTAATGCCGCAGAAATTATTAGGGGAGGACCCTTTCAAGAAAGCAACGGTCAGATCATGTGTGGACGTCGAGAATAATAGCTAGGGTGAAAACTGTATTTGATAATTAATGTCATAGTTCTTAGAGTAACTTCATTAGAGCAGTGGAAACAAATCCTTATTACGTTGAAGATCCAAGTTAATGGTAAGACAAATAGAGTCCACTCGTGTGTATTAGGCAACTCTTTAAAATGTTTCATGGAATTTATCCTCAAGAATATTTTAAGATTATAATCACGGTTGTGCAAAGATGCAGGGAGAAAAATCTTCATTGCAGCATTGCTTACAACAGAGGATAGTTGGATACCTAACTTAAATAACCAACACCAGAGATTTGGTTAAATACTCCCTACAGTCAAGTAAAATAGAACCATTTTTAATGATGATAGATTTCCTTTGACATGGGATATAACTTGTCATGAATATTTGTTTGTGAAACATACATTTGGAGTATATGATCAATTTTTATTAAAATATGTATTGGTGAATACCTTTAAATAATATTGGTTATTACTGGGTGGTGAGATAATGTGATTTTCTTTAACTTTTTATTTTGCATTTTTTAAGTAAACAGGGTTACTACTATTGTAACAAAATGAGAATGGATGTGAGAAAAGAACCCAGAGAGAGATTAGTGACTTTAAATGAACGCAAGATGGAGAGGACTTGGGAGCTTGGGAATTGGCTACAGAGTCTAGTCAAGAAGAAAAAGGAAGTGTGAGGGAGAAATACAAAGAATGAATGAGAAGAATAGCCTGATGAAGCAAGATTCTGAAAAATGAGGAAAGGACTGGGCTCAGACTGGGTTTAATTCCACGAAGAAGGAAAAGTTCTAAAGTAAAAGGAAAAAAAACCCAGACCAATATATAGAAACATTTTTATTTTGACATGGACAGATGAAGAGTGAGATGGACTATTGGGAAATTTTAAGGTAAAGTCATGAGCCAATGGTAAGAGGATATGTGTGGGGACTTGAAAGAGATGGAGAAATTTTGGAGCACAGAATCTCAGTAGAGAAATCCTGTGTGTGTGTGTGTGTGTGTGTGTGTGTGTGTGTGTGTGTGTGTGTGTAGTGTCAGTATGGCTGCAGATGGACAGCTTGAATTTGCAGTGTAAAATTTTATTTTAATCTCTGCATGTGTTAATAGAGTTAAAGCCAACCGTCTCCTTTATATCTGCTTTAGATTCCAGAAAAGTGAAGGAACACTTCTCGTGAATGATACTGAGCTGCTCTTGATCCTAGCAGTGTTGGGGAATGAAAAAAAATTGCTTGACAGAACTAGGTGAAAGCATAGATACTATTATTCAAGTACAGAAACTTATCTGTGTTGTTACAAAATATGCTTTTAGGAGCATAAACAGATCAGTCTTGATGGCAGATATTTTATTAGGCCACTAAGTTCTTTCGATTTTCTGCAGCTTTAAAAATCAGACTTGCCTGAGTTTTCTAGCTTGCTTCCCACATACTTGCAACGTTTTGATTAGCTTGAATTGGGGGTGGCTTTGCCTTATGAATTTGGAAGAATTGATAGGAAGGTGTTTCTCCTGCCTCTTTTAGGGGATTCAGGTTAGGAACCTCACTTAAGGCATTTTCAATATTTCTGAATTCGGTGGTAAAAATTATGCTGATTTAAATATATTGATAGGCACTTAATAATCAGCTGTTGGTGCACATTTTCATTTCCTTTCCGTTTATAATGCACAGAATTTTCTTAGAAGAACTGCTGCATTGTAGGAGAGCTAAGACTGATAGTCCGAAGTCCATTCTGTGTTGTAAATGGAAAGGGGACAGAGAAGGAAGCATAAAGATTAAAGAGAAGATGGAATGACTTTTTTCATCCTGTCAAATGACTGTTTATATTGGGCAGTACTGCAGGCTTGTAGGTTCAGCTTGAAAGTTGTTCAAATCAGAGGAGCCATTTAATATATAATAGAGAACTGTACCGGCAAGTCATTTATAAAAATGAAAACATTTCATATCTGCTTTTTCACAGAACACGTTTCTCACTTCTGAGACATGGCTGTTTTTGCTCAGATCAAGGAAATATGAACTAGTGGAGCTCCACATTCAACACATTAAAGACATTAGAAATGAGTCCATTTAGTTTGTTTTGATATATACATTTGGTTACAAACATGCTATGAAAAATGCATTTGTATCTTGCATTCACCAGTCCCTGGTTACAGACTCAGTTGATGAGATTAGATGCTAATTAAAAAGTCTAATCACTTTGCATCGTAGGGACTTCTACATCCTGGCAACCATTTTGGTCTGAAAAGACAGTTTTTACACATTGTGCTCCCTTGTTTTAATCAAACTCATTACTAAAGATGTTAAAGTAACAGTTCCTGTTTTAACTATGGTCGTTTACCCACGGTAAATTGACTTTCTCAAGAGCAAGAATGAATTTGAGTAACTAGGAAAGAATAAGCAGTTCTTTTCAGGATGACACTATGTCTGTCATCCCATCCTCTGCTCTTTGCTGCTCACTCTGCATTTGGTAGGACTAGACTTGTCTTAAGAATATCAGTGAAAGAGGAAGGAACACGAGGCAGTCAGGTGCCGCTACAGGTGAGCATGTTGACTGTGGAGTTGAGCAAGGGCCCAGCTTTAGGGTCTGCTTAAGCAAGTTATTTAGTTTCTCTGAAGTTCACTTTTTTTTGTTATTAGTGGCCTAATAACAATAGCTTCCTGTGAAGGTTTTTGTCATTTCATTTACCTCTCCCCCTCCCCAGCCTACCCCTCCTCTTGTAGCTGTATACCTACAGACACCCAGAAGCCTTTATAAGAAGCTGTTAGGAAAAATAGTTGGTGTGATTGCAGAACAGATGCTATTAAATGGCCATGTTTTTGGTTGAGGGCCATTTTAAGGCATCGAGTGAATTTAATCTTTGCTTAACATCAGGACCACTAGACAACGTTTTCCTCCCCCATTAGAAAAGCCCTGTTGGCAGTGGCTGTGGCTTACCCAGTAGCATTGTAAATGCAAGCTTTGTGGTCAGTGAAATTGATTCTGAAAATACAGTTCTGTGCTGAATGTTCTTCTAGCTCGTTTTATAAATTTCCTTAGTTGGAATAGGAAAATAGCATTTTTTTTGTTGTTGTTGATTTACAATGATCTCTCCCATCTCTGCATTTGTGCTTGAAAAATACCTTTTTTTCCTCAGAGAGAGGGCATCAAATATTTTTTAATCAAAAAATTCATTCCTTCAATCTCTGTATAATACCTATTCTGTCAGGCATGTATTAGACACAAAAACTTAAGGTTTCAGTGGCCAGTCAGATGTGTGAACATGAGGTGACTCCGCCTGATATTGATAGCGGTAATGTACTTGGGCAATTGTTTAAACTGAGGAGTGGATTGAATGACTCAGGAGCTTGAGCAGGATTCATTGATGAATTAAAAAATTAGTAAAATTTAGTCAGAAGTAGTGTGGGAATCGTTTCCAAAAGAGCATGGTTTTTAAAAAGAGTGTGATATATTCAGTAATGCCAAATAATTCTCTGTGATATATGGGGAATGAGATTACTGAAATGGATGGGAGTAGTAGGACTATTGGTATACATTACACTTCAAATTTTTAAATTAACTAGCAACTGATAAGTTAACATACATTTAGGTTTAGTTCCTTGATTCCCCTGAAACCAGTAGACTTACATGTTTTTGGACTTTGATCTGGGACCCTACAAAAATAAAGATCTATAGATGATTGAATAGTACATATATTTTGTTTGTTTTGTTTGGTCTTAGTTTGCAAGTTTGGGGTGCAGGGCTTCCAAGTAGATATTGATGTGAAGACTTACTAAATAGTTGGGTATATTTGATACTCATATTCAGTTATATGAATCAGGCCACTAGGATGGGAATCCAGGCTCTACCACTTACTGTGTGACTATGGACTAGTTATTCAACTTCTCTGAGGGGAGCATATTGAATGTTTTGTTTAGTTACTTTGACTTGCTGTATTCCTTCCTTGAATCCATCTAGTGGCTTCCATGTGCTTATGAGAAGTAATGATGAGCATCTCTTTTCAGCTCCACGTTTAGTGATGTCATACTGGTAGCTTGAAATTGAACACAGTGGGAATATTTACATTACGGAAACCATTAAATGCTATGCACCAGATGTAAATATTTATAAAATAAGGCTGGTTTATATTCATACTATTGCATCCATCCTTGTGTTGCTTGACCCACAAATCAATGTTTAACTCTTACAAACAATACAAGAAGACAAAAGAAAATTGACTCAAATTCTTTACTTTGTTTATGGCAGTGTTGTAGCTTACAAGTACCAATTTGGATCTAACTTGAATTTTTCTTTACGTGCCATCGATTTTTCAAAACAGTTTCATTAAGGCAAAAAATTTTTTTCTCTCCTAATATGCAGGGATTTGTGTGTGCCTGTGCTCTTTAAACCAGGGATTATTCATATGTATGCGAGAGAAATTCACTGTAGCTTAAATGAAAGGGAGATCTGTTGGAACAAAAAAACAAACCAAAAAAATCAAGAATATCTGTGTTCCAAAACACACAGGGATGAGGGATGTGGAGATGCAGGCATAAATGATAATTGTAGATTTAATTTATACCCCACATCATTGGAATTGGGAAGCTCTTTTTCCCATCTTGCTCTTTGTTTCAAAGGATTGGTTTTCCGGTGTCTGCTTTTCTATTGATATCAGTACCATTCTTCTGTATTTCCTTGTTTGCTGGCTTTCTGAGCTTACTCATTAGAAACTACATGACCCAAAATACTACTTGATTCTTTAGTATGCATGTCTCTGCCATAGGTATCCCCTCTCTGTATGTCTTAAATATGCTTGAATTCCTGTGAGAGAATGAACTCAGTCCAGCTTGTGGTGATGACTTTTTTGTGTCAGAGTCCCACACCTGGTTCACTATGTTGTGGCTGCAAGAACAGGGGTCCTGGAATACTTGGATAGCCAAGCTTGCACTTTGGGGAGGGCCTATAGCTGGGGGACAGATTCTGGAGGAGGGACATGGTTTAGGTAGATACCCCAAAATGTGGTGTTTAGGAAAATTTTAGCTAAATGATATGGTCTCTTATTGGAATAATTGGAATCCTAATTTCTCAGAGCACAGTAATAGATGGATGTTAAATTTATTTCTATATTTAGCAACCTATCAAATATAAAAAGTTACTGATAATGCTTTACATTCTTTCCAGCACTTCAAATTATTATATGATTTACTTGACTGTCATCACACATAGGAAATATTTTCCTTTATTGTTTTCAAAATACTTTTTATATTCTAGAATTACAAAGTGACCTAATTAACTGAAAAACTATATAATCAGCTCTTTAAAAATCCATAAAGGGAAACAATAAGCATAGTAACCCAGGAAATAATGAAGTATAAATTAATAATACAGAGCAGTGGGAAACATGTCTAATAAACATTATTAGTTCAAAAATAGAAATTTCATGTTCCCGGTACTGACACATAATTTTTCAAATAATACTTCTTTCTCGCTGATAGAGATCTAGTTTGGATTTATTTCTCTGCTGTGAAGTAAATGTGAAAAACTGCCAAAATGTTCTAAAGTTTTTCACCTTGGTTTTCATCACCGAGACTGTAAAAATATCATTTTCTTTTCCTGACGGAGCTGTTGAGGAAAAGCACCACAATATGGCCCCTTTTAGAAGACCACATTTCAGAAGGTTGGCCAGGGATGTTGGTGACCTGAGGCAACTATTTCAATATACCAGTTTCTTTCAAATTACGTTTTTGTTGGTCTCATCAGTGCCTTACTTCAGACTAAACAGCTTTTTGATCATTAGGGTTTTTAAAGAAAAAGGAAAAACACTCAAAGCTGCGGGAAACCGTGGTGATTCTGCATAAGGGAGGTCTTGGAGACAGCGAGGTGCGCGTACACCAGGGGCCAGGCTCTGCAGCGGAGGGCACAAGTGTGCCCCCCCTTCTGACCTCACAAATGTGGAAGCGGACCAGAGGCAAAGCAAGGCTCTGACACAGGCTTATGAACTTGCCCATAAGGTGCCCCATTACCTCGAACTGTATGCTGCCTGGGATCTTTGAAAGTTACTCCATTCCATTAGGAACACATGAGTTTTTCACATGCAAGAGTGTCCTCCCTTCCCTCTGCAGGGAATCACAAAGTGATTGTGATGGTATCTGACTTGCGTGCTTTCCCACCAAGAGGAAAGGGCTTTGAGCATGGTATTTAGGGAAAGAGGAGGACAAAGTAGGATAAGATATGCCAGAAAGAGCAATGAAGCAGACTTAATCTTTCTCTAAGGGAATGTTTTCATGTATATTCCAGAGGTGGAGTTTAGCTTGGGTGACACAGGCCGTTGCCTCAAGTGTTTGGTGCTCTCCTTCTGCCACCGTCCAGGGAATGCTGTGTTCCAGGTGCTGATGGAGAGAGACTTCATCTGGGCTTGGGGGATCGTGGGGGAGAGGGGGGAATGTTCCATACCCACTGGCTGACGCAAGTGGATATGAGTTTGAGCCCAAGAGCCGTTTCTTCTCATATTTGTTTCTCATTACCAGCTTTAAAGAAGTTACAGATCTATATATAAAAATCTTTGCTGAAAGCCCAGAATTGCTACCTCTGTGAGGAAACCGTGAAAGTGGGACTTAAGTGTTAGGGGGGAGGAAAGAGGAAGATGCTCAAAATTAAATTTTCCTGTCTCTTCTTTGCCTTTTCAGAAAAGGGAATAAATTAGAAGTGGCTTTCAATTTTTTTCTTCCATCAAAACTACTGAAACATTAAAAAAGCAACCAAAACTGGACTGCGATTATCTCTCTCCATCTCAAGTTGAAAGCATGATACACAGGACCTGTGATAAATAAGGCACATATGGCAAAGGAACTTAAAATCCACCAAACAAAGATTTGACCCCATAATATAAGTAAAGTTTGTTGGATGAGGTGTTGGGAGAATGGGAGGCTGCTGCCATGGCGTTCAGTGGGTCGTCCTTAACTTCATGCAGAGTTAGAGAAGCCTCCCTAAGGAAGTGATGTTTCAGCTGAGAGGGTTGTTTTCTGGGTGAGGTGAAAGAGAGTTCCAGTCAGAGGGAGCACATGTGCAATTTGGGAGCAAGGGGATGGTGCATTCAGAATCTTTGGCATTTAGCCCACTCAGGAAATAGTGGGAGAGGTGACAGGAGCTGGCTGAGGTCCCATGAAGAGGTTTGGATTTTATCCTAAGGACAATGGAGAGCTTCTGAAGGGATTTAATTAGCGGTGTGACATGCCTGAATTTTTATTGAGAAGATCATTCTGGCTAGTGTATGGGGAATGGGCTGGAATGAGTCTGAGAGGCTGTTACAGTGGCTGTGAGAGCAAAGAACAGGGGTCTGTGGCTGTGTTGGAAATGAGGAGGCAGACAGATGAGAAAAGTATTTATAGGCAGAATTCACAAGATTTGGTGCAGTAGAAGGTGGGGAGGAGGGAGACTTCTTCCAAATTTTCTGACTGGTCCTGAACCTGAAGAGAGCAAACGATGTGGGTTGGAGTCTTGTTCTTTGTATTACCTCTGCCTGGGATATTGTTTAGACCACTTCGTTTGTTTTTATTACAGAAGTTTAATGAATAACAGCCTGGTGCTCTATGGTACTTCTCATGTCTTCATATCTCACCTGTATCATCCCCACTGGTGGGCCTATTTAGAAATCCAGAAGCAGGTCTAGAAAAGTCTCAAGTGACTTGTTCAAGCTCATTTAACAGGTCAGTGCTGGAGCTGGGATTGAAGCTCGGGTCTCCTTGATGACAAAGGTTTTGCTCTCAGAACCACAAGAAATGTACTCATAGTCTGTTACATGACAGAATCCCTGACAGGAATCGGTATTCATGGTCTCATATGGCCCTCACAGTCGCCGGATGAGGTTGATGTTCCTGTGCTCTTCCATTTACAGATAAGGCAACATTGGCTCAAGGAAGGTAAAATTACTGCCTGAGTTTCTATGGTATAAGGGGACAGAGAAAGTCAATTATCATATGATTTCATTTACTTGTGGAACATAAGGAATACTTGGAGGACATTAGGAGAAGGAAAGGAAAAGTGAATTGGGGGAAAATGGAGGGGGAGATGAACCATGACAGACTGTGGACCCTGAGGAACAAACTGAGGGTTTTAGAGAGGAGGGGGTTAGGAGGGATGGGTGAGCCTGGTGGTGGGTATTAAGGAGGGCACGTATTGAATGGATCACTGAGTGTGGTACATAAATAATGAATCTTGGATCATTGGGGGGAAAAAAAAAAGAGTAAGGAGACAGGAGTTGTGGCTCCTTGGCTCCAGAACTTAATCTTTTAACAGTTACCTAAACTGTCAACTCTAAAGTGCCCAATGAAGGCAAATCCTGTTTTAGAGCCAGTTAGAGCTGTGATTCTTCTCACCTTCAATATCTGTATGAGCTCACACAGTGCATCTTAAACATAGGGAAGAGTATATGGGCGTGATTTTTATCCACAGGTGATGGAAAGGATGTATGTGCATGTTGGAGTGTGTAAGTGTTCACTCTGGAGGCATCTGAGTGCAATTTTAAAGTTTCCTTCCAGGAGGTAGTCTTTCTTCATTTTGTACTTAGGGGATAACCTCTATCTACTGATGACATCTAGTCAGTGTTTAGAAGGAATCTACTGATAAAACCAAACAGAGGTACTTGAAGTAAATGTGAATGTATTTAGCTTCCAGGGTAATGAAAAATTTCATGGAAACTGTAATTCTATGAGTATGACTTACTGGAGTCTAGTAAGCCTGTCATTGTTTGAGAGTGAATTGCTGGTATCACAACTATGGGGAGGGTGGGTTGGGGGAGCATGGGGCTCATGTGTTTCTCCAAGCTATGTGCCTGGTGTTCCTCAAGGCCTCTGACAAGGCTGGGAAGCTTGGACTCTGACTCTGCTCATGGTCCCAAGGTCCTCCCTCAAAATTTGGTTTCTAGAATGAGAGAAAGGTGAGAGAGGAAAAGAGTTAATGCGGAACATAGTTTCTATTTGTTCTCCACCCCCTTTTCTAATTTACTCCCCTATTCTCTCTCCTCACCACCTTTTTGACTTTTATGAAATGATTGCCTTACCCTGTGGTTCTGGCAAAGAGACGATCTATAATTCCCAATAAATAACTTTGCAAGGTACATTCATCCTTCTTGATGGACAAGAGTGGTTTACTGAGTGGTACCTTAGTGGTCTCATTTTCCAAAAATACCTACTTTATAGCAAGAGGGATCAGGGATAGAGATTTTTTTTTTTTTGAACATAATACAGATTATCTCTTTATTGAAGATGTAAAAACTTAAATGATCTCTAAACAGTTGATACATACAGCATACAAAATTCAAAAGGTAATGGCTATATGTGTATTTATTTCAATTTCTTACTGTTCTTTAACCAAGTTGTTATTCCCCAAAGGTTTATTGTCTTGAGTATCCTTTTGGTATTTTAATATTTTGTATATTTTCATGTAAATGGTCTGGTTCGACTATTTAGAGACACTTTCCAATTAGGACATATTGAGCATTCTTTCTAAATGTAATTGCTAACATCTGCACTGTTGGTGTATTTGAGTTGGTATTACCGATTT
>CM053618.1:17256347-17277748 GCA_028646535.1 Procyon lotor
TGTGGGACTGTGGAGGAGAGTTTATGGTTAGGCCTGAAATGGCATGAATGTGTGTGTGAATGTGTGTACATGGTTAAAGGTACTACCCTGTTTAAATGGTACTGGTAAGGTAGGTGCGGGTAGTTAGTGTGTTACAGAAAGGTTCACTAAAATGGACTAATTAAATTTGGGAACTGGGTTTTTAGAATTTCAACATTACACAAAACTTTTTCTTTCTCTCAACCAACTCTGTCAGACCTTCTCTGGATTTCTTCTACATTATCTTGCCAATTTTTAAAAGATGTCCTTAGTATAAGAAATCTGCTTCAGCCATTTCTGCAATTTGGAAGCTGTGAATTTTTAAATAAAAATGGAACAGTAAGATATTACTTTCATTTGTGTTAGAAGAATAAGAAGGAAAAAAATCACAAATAATTTAAGACTAAGTATTAATATTTCAAGCCAACATCTTAAAAGGAATAGAAATTACTTGTACCTTTCTGGTTCTTCATGTTTTTCAAATAATATGCATGGAAAAGGTACACTGAGATATATTTGCATAATTTTTTGATCATTGTTATTAGAACATATTTTGATATCTGTCTCCTAAAAACCCTCTTAATAAGAGACATAGTAGGCATACATTGAGTTTTTGTGTTTGTTTGAATGAAAAGCTAAAAATGGAACATGACAGGTTTAAAAAATTACGTCTTCCCAATTATATTAAAAAAGGCAATCAGGAAAAGTAGATCTGAAGCATCCTGAGTCAAACATCATTAGGTGCCTTGGTGTAAAAATATTTCTTACTGCTCTCTTCAGTAATACGTGTGCTTTGGTTAAACAGACTTTCACCCAAGTGCATATTGCCAATATCCTCTCATCTTTGTGGCTCTGAATGTGAATATTCTTCTTCATACTTTGTACCAGAAAAATAGACCTTATTAGCCAGTGGCCAATTGTTAAATACAAGAGGATTTTACTAGTAATATCTTATAAAATGTCAAAATAAATACCGTTACTTTTCTTCTGCTTAAATAGAGTGTGGGTTTAGCGCACTCCCTTAGTTCTTGTGACTCAGATGTTCACCTTCCCTCATGATTACACCCCGACCCCATGTATTGCTGGATTAATCATTTTATGCTCCTGATCTGCCATCGGCATCGCAGATTGTCTTTTGTTGGATCATCTGGGTTATGGTAAAGGTGTGGAACTTGACAAAAATTTTTCTTTTATCTTTGAAATGTAAGAAACCAATTCTACATATTACATAAAATCAGAAAGTAGTGATTCCCAATTAAATTAATAACTGTACAGTCTGCTGTACCAGAGTATGAATGTTCTAAGTTGTCAGGTAGCGGGGGAAGAACCAGAATTGAAGAAATAAAGAAATTGAGGTAAACAGTCGTGAATGGAAAAGATTATAATCATGGGCAGAGCAAGGTGTATAAACTTTAATGTCTGTCCAGAAGGTTAGCACAATTGAAAAGCCTAGAAGAGTAACAGGACTGGTTAGGGTGACAATATGATTTTTTGCCAAAACCAGGACATTTTTGAGAGTGAAAGGGGATGCTATGGATAAGTATGCCAGGATTATAGGCATAAATTAGGACATTGTGAGGCAAGCCAGTTCCAGGTGAACATGTGGTCACCATAAATGAGACGTTGAAGGAATTAGATGACAGCACGAATCTATTTTACCTTAAGCCAAAGGTCCTGGGGAATTTTTTGAGTGAAGTGGGCAAGAGAAACAAGGAAGCAAGGGTAGCCAATTATGGAAGCATTATTAAGCCCACACAATGTGTAACCAGAGTTCTGTCTCCCAGGAGAACTTTGTGAAATGAAGCACCACATATATATCAGGAATAACCTATTAGGCAAGGAAGCTGGATATTTACACACCAATTCTTGTGTCGCTGAGGGCGGCTCCTGGGTGAGAATCCTTCTGTGTCACAGAGGTTCTGAGAAAAAGCCCGCAGGCACAGGCAACTAGAAGTCTGGGGGGGAGGTGGTTATAGGTTCAAGGGCTGCCAGCATCAGTTACACATTTTCACGCTCAGAAATTAAGTGCCCATGGAGGCTAGTTTTAGTTTGGAAAAGATATTCTAGGTAAAATGATAGCTTCTAATAATTTCTGATTGATCTGTATCCATGGGAGTAAATTGTGCTAAGTGGTGCTTCTTTTGTAGTCTTACTCCAAAATTCAGTCCCAGTTTGAGGCGAGTTTGAAGTAGACTGGTAAACATTTGAAAATATTTCAAAGGAGTTTTAAGCTCACATTCCCTAATTTCATCACTCAACGTGAGGCAGTTTTCTCAGGTGATTGTTTAGGATTTTGAAAGTAGTTGTATTATTATTACTTAGAACCAATGGCTAGGAATTGTATTGGAAGAAAACATGCCAGCTGTCTTAAAGTTCTCATACTTTGAGAGGTTGTTTGGAAAGCTATTCTATAACATATCCAAACTGATAATTTAGTTCTGAGATGACTCTGGTGGTGATATGTATATGCATACACATATGTCCACACTCATCAGATTGTATCCATTAAATATGTGCACTTTTTTGGATAGGCATACTTTGTAGATCTTGCAGGTTCGGTTCAAGAGAATCACAGTTAAGTGGATATTGCAATAAAGCAAGTCAAATTCTTTGGTTTCCCAGTGCATATAAGTTGTATTTACACTATACTGTAATCTCCATTAAGTGTACAGTAGTGTTGTGTCTAAAAAATGTACATACCTTAATTAAAAAATTATTGCTAAAAGATGCTAAACATCTGAGCTTTCAGGGAATTATAAGCTTTTTCTGGTGGCAGGGTCTGCTGACCAGTCAGGGTTTGGGGGTGGTTGCTGACGGTTGGAGTGGCCATGGTTTGCCACATCAATTGACTGTTGCTGTCACGAAAAATTTCTCAGTAGCATATGATGATGTTTGATGGCACTTGACACACAGGAGAACTTCTTTGAATACGGAATCTTCTTACTCCGTGTTTATTTTATCACCAAAGTTTATGTAATCTTCTAAATCCTTTGTTGTCATTTCAAGAATCTTCACAGCATCTTCACTGGAGGAGAGTTCATCTTGAGAAACCACTTTCTTTGGTCATCCGTAAGAAGTGACTCCTCATCTGTAAAAGTTTGATCGTGAGATTGTTGCAGTTCATTCCCATCTTCAGGCTCTACTTCTGATTCTAGTTCTCTTGCTGTTTCCACCACTTTCCCCACTGCGGTCTCGAACCCCTCAAAGTCATTCATGAGTGTTAGAATCAGCTTCTTTCAAACTCCTGTTAATGTTGATATTTTGGCCTCTTCCTATGAATCATGAAGGTTCTTAATGGCGTCTAGAATGGTGAATCCTTTCCAGAAGGTTTTCAGTTTACTTTGCTTAGATATATCAGAGGAGCCTATCTATGGCAGGTATCACCTTACAAAATGTATTTCTTAAGTAATAAGATTTGTAAGTTGATCCATAGGCTGCAGAATGGGTGTTGTGTCAGCAAGCATGAAAACATGAATCTTACCCACTTCCATCAGAACTCTTGGGTGACCAAGTACATTATCAATAAAAAGTAATATTTCAAAGGAAATCTTTTTTTTTTTTCCCCTGAGTATTCTCAACAGTGGGCTTAAAATATTCAGTAAACTATGCTACTAAACAGATATGCTGTCATCTAGACTTTGTTCCATTCGAAGAACACAGGCAGAGTAGATTCAGCATAATTCTGAAGGGCCCTAGGATTTTCAGAATGGTAAATGAGCACTGACTTCAACTTAGAGTCACTAGCTGCATGAGCCACCAACAGGAGAGCCAGCCTGTCCTTTGAAGCTGTGAAGCCAGGCATTGACTTTCCTGTCCAGCTAGAAAAGTCCTAGATGGCATTTTCTAATAAAAGACTGTTAGATGTGCATTAAAAATCTCTTCCTCGGTGTACTACCTTCATTTATTTGAGCTAGATCTTCTGGGTAATTTGTGGCCACTTTATACTAGCACTTACTGCTTTGCCTTGCACTTCTCTGTGACAGAGATAGCTGCTTAAATCTCATGACCAATTTGTTGAAGAGACTGTCTTTTTTCCACTGGATATTCTTTCCTGCCTTTTTGGGATGGAATGTTCTGAATATATCTGTGATGTCTATCTGGTCCAGTGTGTCATTTAGAAGCTTTATTTCCTTGTTGATCTTTTGCTTAGATGATCTGTCCATTTCGGTGAGGGGGGTATTAAATTCCCCTACTAAAAAGACAGTCCCTTTAACAAATGGTGTTGGGAATCCAAAATCTATAAAGAACTTCTCAAATTCAACACCCAAAGAACAAATAATCCAATCAAGAAATGGGCAGAAGATATGAACAGAGACTTCTGCAAAGAGGACATCCAAATGGCCAACAGACACATGATATATATACAATGGAATACTATGCAGCCATCAAGAGAAACGAAATCTGGCCATTTGCAACGACATGGATGGAACTGGAGGGTATTATGCTAAGTGAAATAAGTCAATCAGAGAAAGACAATTATCACATGATCTGATATGAAGAATTTGAGAGGCAAGGAGGGAGTTTAGGGGGGTGGGGGAGAGAAATGAAACAGGAAAGGATGGGGAGGGAGACAAACCATAAGAGACTCCTAGACTCACGAAATGAACTGAGGGTGGCTGGGAGGCGGGGGTGTAGGGATGGGGTGGCTGGGTTGTGGACATTGGGGAGGGTATGTGCTGTTAAGTGCTGTGAAATGTGTAAGCCTGAAGATTCACAGACATGTACCCTGGGGCAAATAATACATTATATGTTAATAAAAATTAATTAAAAATATTTTTGCATATGGAAGGAAAAAAAATATCTCATGATCCAATCTCTGGTAGCTTCAGACTTGTTTTCTACAGCTTCCTCATCTCGGCCTATAGAGCATTAAAGAGAATTAGTGGTTTGGTCTGGATTAGGTTTTGCCTTAAGGAAATGTTGTGACTGGCTTGATCTTCTTTCCAGACCACTAAAACTTTTTCCATATCAGCAATAGTTATTTCACTTTCTCATTCGTGTGTTCACTGGAGTAGTACTTCTGATTTCCTTCAGGAACTTTTCCTTGGCTTGGCTAACGGTTTGGCACAAGAGGGCTAGCTTTCAGCCTGTCCTGGCTTTTGACCTGCCTTCCTCACTAAGCTGAATCATTTCTAGCTTTTAAGTTAAGGGGAAAGATGTGTGACTCTTCCTTTCACTTGAACACTTGGAGGTTATTGTGAGCTTGTTAATTGGCCTAATTTCAATATTATTGTATCCCAGGGAACAGGGCCAAGGAGAGGTAGAACCATGGGAATGGCCTGTCTGTGGAGCACTTAGGACACATACAGCACGTGTCAATTAAGTTGGCCATCTTATGTGGGTGTGGTGTGTGGCCCCCTCAGAACAATTACAGTAGTGACACAAAGATTACTGATCACAGGTTATCATAACAAGCATAACAATAAAAAGTTTGAAATGCTGAGAGTGACAAAAATGTGTTGAGACAAAGTAAGCAAAGCGCTCTTGGAAAAATGCTGATGGGCGTGCTCAATGCAGGGTTGCCACAAACGTTCAATTCGCAAAAAATGCAAATGTGTGAAGAATAAAGCAAAGCACAATAAAATAAGGTATGCTTATCTTTCAGTTATACTTCAGTGAAGTTTTAGACAAATGAGAATAATTTGGACATTGTCTTTACTATAGAAAAAGGTTTTGAGCAGAATTTTTTAGATGGCCATCTCTAAGATGGTGATATTTAGTATTAAAATTTCTAGACAGTGAAAGACCCCCGCCATAGGACAAGGCCAGCTAGCAGCTATAAGGGGGAACCCATGGTAAATTTCCTGCTGACTGCTAACCGCTTATTTGCCTTTCTGTAACCGCCTTGCTGCAACGCACCCCACCCTTCAGTTGACCAACCGTCGCCTAGATAGCAGGCTTCTCTACCCTCAACCCCCACCCTAAGGAGAACAAAGGAACAGGCCACCTCCCCATTCCAAGGGTCTGTGTGGCCTGGCACGTATCTCTTACTAGCCCAAATTAGGACATGTACCTCTCCTTAAAATGATTGGTAGAAATATGTGACCCAGTGCAAAATGATTGGCTGCCTGCGTGCAGACCCCAATGTGATGTTTTAAAACTATTGGCTACTAATGCGCGGGCTTTGCTGTAACGGATAATAATGTCCTATATAAGGTCCCCCACAAGGAAGCTCGGGGCTCTCAGCTGCAGACTGGTTTAAGGTCACGCTGTGAGCCCGAGCCGGCTCGAATAAAAACCCTTTGCATCTTGCATGAGAGCGTCTCTTGGTGTCCTCCATTCGCCAATCGACCCTTTCAACAGTTTTTCCCAGTAAAATTGTTAGTTAGAAATTATTGCATTCTTTTTATTGCTGGTTTTCTTTTTAAAAACCTCTCTCTCTTTAATGCTAGGAGCTTGGTGGCTTCGGTATTAGAGGGGTGTAGGACAGCTTTGGTCAGGGAGAGCTGGGTAGCCTGGACCCAGTACAGTGGGAATATGAATTAGGAGCAGACCTTGTTGCTGGAACTGAGAATCTAGACTTGCAAGTAGAGCCTGATATTTAAAGAATAGGGAGAAAGCAATGTAGACTTTGCAACCGTACAGATAAAATTCAGTACCAGATACACACAGCAAAGGTAGAATAGCTATTATGGGGAGATGAGATTTGTGGTTAATAGTAGGTAGGACTCCAGCCTCAGGTAGGATTAAGTTTGTCTCTTGGCCGGGGTATAGAGTTGAGGAGAAATGATAAAAGCACCTCATAGTCTGGTTGTGAAGAAAGCTATCCTTTGGGACTCGGAACAAGATAGTATGACAGGAAGCCATTCTTGAAACTGGTTTTGGGCTGAGTAATTTGGCAGAAGCCTAAGATCAGGATTGGGACTCTTGGCAACATCAGGAAAGAACAGCAAGATGAGTTGATGTTGAGTCGCCTGAGACCTCTTGGTACCTAAAGCCTGAGGGTAGGGCTAGATCTGCCTTTGTGGATTAAATGTTCCAGCTGAGGGTAGGGCTAGATCTGCCTTTGTGGATTAAATGTTCCAGCTGAGTGTAGAAGAGAAATATAGCAGCAGGGAGCCAGACACATCAGTGTATTTAGTTTTAGAATAATCACTTAAAACAGTGTTTCACAAGGAATGTTTCACGGATCACTGTTCTTAAGAGATTCTTCCTGCAGTGAGCACTTCATTCCTGCAACCAGACTGGGAAACGCTACTTCTCTTTTCCTTCTCACGAAGAAACACACTGCACATTAACATGTTAACCCTCTGATAATTCCAGTTGTAGAGATTTTTCCGTCTGGCCCCCATTGCTGGCCTCTGGAACCAGACCACTGTGTAACACACATTTGAGAGTGGTGGGAGTAGCGAATGCTCTTGGCAGCAATAGGCACCGAAGGCTAGAAGGGACTTGGTGAAACTTTGTGACATTAAAGTCCTTCAGTTGTATCTTGAAGAAAGATTTGGTAAGAGTCTATTGAGGGAAACAGAATTTGGTTCAAAATAGCTTTTGAGTGTATTGTTCAGATAAAGACTGTGAGAGGGAGAGCCTAGGGCGTCTTTGCTTTATTCCTTTGTTAACAGAATCCTGGAAACAGACCAGGTTGATGGCATGGGTGTGGCTGTGGCTCAGTGACAGGAGCCGGAGTGGAAGCGGGGGCAGGTGCTGGTGGTGCTCCCATTTCTGCATTTCATCTCTATTCCTATGATGAGCCAGTCTTCCGATGGATGGGGCTGAACGCCTGAAGGAAACAGTAACCAGCGGGGAGCCTGTGTTGCAAGGTTGAGGGTTTGGGGCCTTTGAAGGCTCTGATCAGAGAGCATTCTCTGTTAGTGGTGTTGATAAGACAACAATGCCTTTAAAATTGGATATTGCTTGTTGAACTAAAGGGTCTCTAGCAATAGCCTAATGTTAAATTTTTATAGGCCGTAGCTCTTAAAATATTATGATCAAAGTTTCCTAGAAACATACAAGTAAAAGAGCTGTTTGATACATAGGATCATTGGTGAACCATGTGTAACAAAAACTTTCTATTTTGACTTAAGATTCATCTGCTTCAGTTCATCTTTCATAAAAAATAAGAAAATATGCACCTTTAGAATTTTATAGTTGGTCAGGAAGCGCCATGGCTGTAGATATCATGGGTTCACATGCACATTAACTAGATATTTATATTTGCAACACCTCCATCTCTCTATATTTATTTGTGAACTGAGCGATTATGTTAAAGTTTGGCCAGGGGAAAACTCTTTGTATGCTATAAAAATGACTTTGCCTTATATTTGTGTATCTCTTTCATCTAATCTTCAATATATTATTTATATTTTGGCCTGATTTTAATAAAAGCTTTCTAAGTATACATGTGGGAAGGAGATATATATATATATGTGTGTGTGTGTGTATATGGTACATATGTACATGCCTTAACCTCTGAGATAGATATCTATCTCTATCTGAGATAGATAAGGCATGTACATATGTACTTAAACTTTACCAGGTAATTTATAGATTTTATAATGTTAAACTAGAAAAGAAACATCTGATTCACCTAATTAGAGGCTATTTTTTTTTTTAAATGAAGACCACTGCATTGGTGTGCATATTTAAAATTAAAAAAACCATTAAATGAACCCAATTAGAAGCCACTCCTTTATGCTATATGGTCTCAAAAATCTTCATGGAGGAAAATATTTGACTTTTGTGCTAACATCTGAGCTATAATTCAGGGAAATTGTCCCATAACTCAGAAGTCACCTCTGTTTTAAATAGACTTTCAAAATATATACTAAAATGAGTATCTCTAAAATCTCAGGACTAAATGCTTCTAAGGTTTCAGCATTCTTAATGTCTTTTCTATGCTTCTATTCTTTATGTCCTTTCATTGTTGAGTGGAAACAAACTAGACCACTCTACTCTTACAGAACATAATAAAGGTATTTTGGAACCATAAAATATCTTTAAGAATTTTGAAGTTTTCAGCAAATACTAATTAAGTGTACCTCTTACCAGCCTTGTAAGTAGTCACAGTAAGTATATCATAATACCTATTTTGTGGGGAATGAAACTGAATAAACAACTGTAAGAAAACAGATAGAAAACAGATCCAGTACATAGCTGCTTTGGCTATACATTTTTTTTTTTTTTAAGTTTTATTTGTTTATTTGACAGAGAGATCGCAAGTAGGCAGAGAGACAGGCAGAGAGAGGGGGGGAAGCAGGCTCCCCACTGAGCAGAGAGCCTGATGCGGGGTTCGATCCCAGGACCCTGAGGTCATGACCTGAGCCAAAGGCAGAGGCTTTAACCCACTGAGCCACCCAGGCGCCCCTTGGCTGTACATATTTTCACAAATATAGTTGTACTAATTTATCACACTGAATTCCAAGTCTGTTACTTTTTGTGTAAATTAAAATGCTTTTTAACTTCTGTTCAGAAATTTACATTTTATTAAAAAAATTGGTGGAGCCCTATCATACATAAAATAATATACTTGGTAATGTAGAAAATATAAAGCTACAATTTCTACTTTCAGACAGTTCAGTATGACAGCTGAGGGTGGAGGAGGTTGTGGTCAATATTGAGAAGATGGAACAAGTAAAACACAAGGCAGAAGGAGGATTGGTATGAGATAGAATATATATTCACCAGATAGTCAAAGTAGCAGATGAAATGCAATTGTCCCTTAAAGAACATAGGTTTGAACTGAGTGCATCCACTTACACAGAATTTTTTTTTTTTGAATACAGTACGGTACTGTATGTTTTCTCTTAGGATTTTCTTAATATTGTCTTTTCTCTAGCTTATTTTAAGAATACAGTGTATACTACATATATCACAAAAAAGTTTATGTTAATACTCTTAGCTGTATGGCTTCCAGTCTACAGAGAGCCATTAGAAAAAGATTTTGGGGAGTTACAAGTTGTACATGAATTTTCAACTGCACGTGGAGAGAGGTCCAGCACTCCTAATGTCCTAGTAGTTCAAGGGTCAACTGTACTTCTTAGGAAGTTGGGCAGGTGGGGAAGTTTGGATGTTAGATGCGGCAGTTTGGGAAGGTTTATATGTGAGCAGCACAGTGTGGGGGAAGAGAGAGTAAGGATTGGGAGATATAGTAGGGTTGGTTTTAAACAACAAAGAACTAAATAGATAGCAAGAACGGCTTAGTAATGAGGAGAAGAAGAGAAGGAAGAAGAGAGTCCAAGATTGAGGGAGAGATGAGAGCATATTGGGGAGGGAGGGAGAGATAGCAGCTGATGCAGTTTTAAATCTTTGGAGGAAGGATTAGAATTTACTCATTTATGTTCTATGTAATTTCCTGATCATTCCCACTTCAAGGAAGATCAGTTCCCTCAACTTTTGTTTTGTTGTTGGGATAGAGGGGGTCTCTTGATGTTTTTCATGGCCAGGACACCATTCCTACTGATATAGGCTTTCCATGAGTTCATTAGTGAGCATTTTATGAATTTGTTAATGAAGAAAGCCATAGAAGCTTGCTTATGAAGCTTCAGGCTGGAAATTAGATTCTTCTTCAGCCTGTCAGCCTCCCCAAATTTTAAGAAATGGCAGGACTTCTGAAATGGGAGGGGAAGAGGCTGAAAGTCATACTTGAGTAGTTCAGGTTTTTTTTTTTTTTCGGTGGTTGTTGCTCATATAGACCCCCGGGAAGGGGTCTATAGCTATTCAACAAGTCAATTAAGCAAATATTAGAAAACCTGATGGAAGTTTTATTCCATAGGAAATGAGATGGACTTGTGGGGAGTATAATATAGGCAGAATAGGAAGGGGGAAAATAATTTTAGTTAGAATATCCCACTGCAATGTAATAGAGAAAGGAAGTCTCAGAGTTGGAAAAATGCCAGAAATGTAGTGAGAGTCTCCAACGTCATCATTATAATTTTGTGACCACAAAGACACAGAGAGCTTTCATTATATGCCAGAATGCCTGATGGCTGAAGAAATCTAGAACAACGTAGTTATTGAGAATTTGGTGAGGAATAACCGTGGAACCGAGAATGCAGAAGTGATAGCTGTGCGACAAGCACGTCGATGGCTGGCAAGATAGTCCCGTTTCTTCCCCACTTTAGGATTCCAGGGATCCTTTGAGTTTGGGTTGGGTTACTGGCTTTTGACTGGATATAGGAAATGAGACAGGAAGAGGGGAAGAGAGAATCCAAAGGGAGTTCTGGTATTTTTTTGAACATTACAAATGAGAATGATAGCGACACCCTTTAGCAAACACAGAAGAGTGGCGTAGGAACAGTTCTGAGAAATTACGATTTTGATACTGCATAGATTGCTTTTGAAATTCTGGTTGGCTTTCAGGGGAGACCTTTCCAGCAAGTAGAATTTGGAAATCAACGAAATAGTTCAAGCTAGAAATCTTATTAAATGAGATACTTGGAACTAGCTATCAGGTAAGATCAACAGGGGAGGATGGGAAGATACAAGTGGAGGGAAGCTGCCACAAGAACCTTGGGAGGAGCTGCCTTGTGGAGGTGGGCAGAGAAAGAGCTGCCACTGAGATGAGTAGTGTTTAGAGATGAAAGTATGGTCGTTGTCTAATAAAGAACAGACTGTTGAGGAATTTGGGACAAGTGTTACATATACCTTCAAGTGTTACATATACCTTCTCCCCAAGCGAAACTACTCAGAGGAAGCCTATCTTGTTCCTGCATCCAACTTGAAGTCAAGAATCTTTGGGGGATATGGTCTGCTCCTTCAGGTCCAGATGTCACTTCTTGTCTTCTAGCCATCTGTGACCTCACAACCTCCCTCATTCTCATCCAGTGGTGGGGCACGGACCACATAACCATACTGAAAACTTACATTTGGAAGGAAAAGAATGAGAGCTATCTCGCATTTATTTCCGTTGGGATGATGAAATTCTGCCAGGCAGGCATTATGAGACTCCTCTCTCCTGGCTGAGGGAGAGAATCCAATTAGATCATGATTTTGCTTTCTTGACTTGCAGAAGTTGAGGGAGGAAGAGATAGTCATTCTTCATGCGTGAGTGGAGTTAATTGAAAAATGTGCCTCAAATTTAAAAACTATAAGTGACAGCACTGACTCCATTCACTTCCCCTTTGTAGACAGTTGTGTCCCTCGTTAGATGCTGCCAGAGTTTCCATAAAGCCATAATTACTAATGTTACTTGAACTAATCTTGAGGTATTATTGGTGTATAATGTATTTATTCAGCTTTAGGACCTGTGGGATTCCTGGGTTTATGCCTGGAAACTCGATTTGCGTAGGTCCTGGGCTGTCCCCAGTATAGGGAAGGAAGTACTTGTGGGAATTCATTGGGTGGGGGTATCACTGAGTGTCCTAGGAACCTGAGTGGAGACTGCATCAGGAAGGGTTGCCAAGTTCTATATCATTGTTTCCTTGAGGCCATTTGTGCTTTCCAGAGCCTTGGGAGACTCAGTGCACAAGGTTCCTCCTTCAGATCAGACAAAAATGGCTTGGCAATTAATGAAAAGGATTAGCTTACTTCTTTAATAAAACTCGAGTAGTGATGAACAAGTTCTTTAAAAGAGCTCTTCCTTAAGAGATGCATTAGGTATTGTTGCTCTTGTAAAAATGTTCAACGGAAACTTAACCATAAATTGCTCTCTAGAGATGCAAATTGCCTGGGGCGTTCAATTGCCAATTGGGTTTGAAGCTGTTTGCAGCTGCAAGGCATCATTAAGACACCGAATAAATCTGATCATCTGCTTCCCTTGAGCATTGACCAGGATGCTGTGCTACCAACATGTCTCCTAGGGAGCAGATAATGCAGTGTATGTCTGGAGACCAGTTTCGGTCTGCTGACCTCCAGCACGCTTCCTTCTACTGTTACTTTACTAGAAGGATTGGGAATCAGCCATCTTGACTTTTTTAACATTTAGTGATTGGTTTGAGCTTCTTGGTCTTTCATTCTACTTTTCACTGAAGAAGAGGCACCCAAACATTCTCAGAAGAAAACTTTATTGTGTTGGAAGCCAGTGATATATCTGACGATGATTGGACACTGAGTATGTGCCATCAGGTACTGTTTTAAATCTTACATAATTAAATCCTAAATTTTAGTATGATTTCAGTTTTATAGATGAAAGCTTGAAATGGAGAGGTTAAGGTGCAAGCGGTGTGGTACAGCTAGTTAGTGGCAGAGCTGGGATTTCTGTCCAGGAAATCTGTCCCCCATGCAGTGCACGTCGTGTGTGGTGCCTTGGATGGAGCCATGGCTCTCCGATTCCTCGGTCCTGCATTTGCTGCAGAGCACAGAGGATGACACCATAGACATATTTGTACCTTTATGATGTATGTCAGGATATACATATACATGTTCTAATAATCCAGAACAATATTTAGAAAGAGGAATTCCACACGTGGGAGTCTCCTTCTGTGGAAAAGGCCTAGATGGTTCTGGAATCCATGACTGTCATTTCAAATACCTCTTGAATCCCAGGCTTACACAAACCTCTAAACTCTTTTTTTTTTTTTTTTTGAAGTTCAGTATTCAGTGAGAATTACTGTGTACATTAACCTTCTTTCTTATGTTATCACTTGGGTTCCTAGCACATTGCAAAACAATTAAAGTAGTACCCCCTATTTGCCATCCTTTATAGAAATTAGCTTTTCCTCTAGTTGCTGAAATAACTTTTTCTTTTGAAAAAGAAACTAGCTAAACTTCCTTCTTAGTTACAGCTTTGCTCTTAAGAAACCATTGTTTTGTTAGTTATGTCTCCTGCTGAATCATTTTGATGTGTCTGTGCCTTGGTTAGCTCACACACTTGACAACCTCATTAGCTTTTGATGGTCTACTCTCTCCAACGTGGGTGCCATCAGCTTCCTTTTGGGATTCAAATCACTTTTATCCCCGAAAGCCTGTCTAGTTTACACAGACCCTCCTGCAAAGCTCTATGATTTTTCAGAAACTGCTTCCAGAGCCTGTGGGAATGGCACCCAGGAGTTAACAACAAACTGACCTTCATATGGGCTTTCTCTTATCTCTCTGTTGCTTTCATTCTTCCCTTCCTTCTTCCTTCCTCACTCTCTTTGTAATGACTGTAGATACTCATATGTTCAATTAGTTATAACTTAATATTTGCAACTTCGAGACAATATCACAACAGCAAGCCTTGCTGGTGTTTTTTCCTCCATTACCGGTTCACTTTTCCCTTCTACCTCCTTCCTGTAGCAGAGGCTTGGTTTCTTCTTGTGTTTCTCCTTATACACACCCTTTAAAAGAAGTTTGCTTTATCCCTACCCTTGAGAGCTTTGGGTACATCTGGGCTCAAGCCAATAATCATTGGCCCCATTTTCCTTGCTGGCAATTATTTAAAGCTTTGGCCAATGAATCAGGAAGGGGAGCCTGTTCTTGAGCTCCTAGGAAAGGCTTCTGCAATGCTGAGAAGTGCCCATTCTTCTTTTGAGCCTTATCATTTCTGGATGTTTGGGCTGGAATTGCCATGGTATATTTGATTTATGAGGGAAAGTAGCCTAAGGATCAAAACTAACCTAAAAAAGACACTGGGAGGATGAGGACCTAATTGAGCTGCTGAATTAACTAGTCATGGAGTCACCCTGCTTCTGGATTCTTTGTTAAAGTAATAAAATCCCTTTTTATTTAAATCACTTAGCAAGCCCCAGAACTACAGCTCTAGGGAAAGCCTTCTGGTTGAGTATTCTGGTGCTGTTTCTTCGTGCGTCCGTGTGGAGCTCTGCTTCCCCATCTGTATCTCCTTATAAATTTGTTGAGAAGATTAAATAACTTAATAATAATGTTTATTGAACCATTATTCACAGAACTGTGCTAACTGCTTTGCATGCTTCAACTGAATAGGCTTGCAAAGGCCTAGATATGTGTCTGGCATCTAGTTGATGAAGGAAAGTAGTTTCTTCTCCTTTCTTGCCCACTCACTAATGTATTTGGTACCACAGAGAGAATAAATGTGTGACATGCCCCTGTTCTCAAGAATTACAGTAGGTAGAAGGGAGCTATTTTGGGAGTCTATGTACTTTACAAGAGATCACAGTATTATTAGGAAACATACAAGTAATTATGATATAACAGACTAAACTGATTTCAGGAGGATTGGAAAATAAGATTGGGAAATTAGACTCAAACTTGGAAGCTGTTGAAAACTGGCCAGAGTAGGTAGAACCTGATATATTGTAAAGTAGGGGGCCATTGGAAGTTTTGGACTCGTGAAGTGACATGGAAAAAGTACTAAGGAAAATAAGAGTGAAAAGAAAGACTAAAGTTATATAAATTGGTTAGGAAGCTATTTCAATATAATCTGGATAGAAAGTGATAAGGTCTGGATTATGTTTTACTCAAGTCCTATTAATTGAGGTCTCATAAAGCAGAAAGCCTCAGTTAAGACGAATTTTGTTTTATTGCAAAGACTTATATTCATAATAGCTAAGATAATTCAGGATACTTGAATGATTTCTGGTTCATAGGGATAGATGAATTTATTCAGTCCTGTTTTGAAATTTTTTTAATTTTAGAAAATAGTCCTAACATATATATATATATATGTTATATATGACAAATATATATTTGTCTTTGAGAAAAGACAAAATACAAACATATATATATATATATTTTATATATATATAAAAGCTTAACCCATTTAGCCTTTGTAATAATTACTAATTCAATTATTAAAACAGGAGTTCTTTTTTCCCTATTGTTGTGGTCAAAGGGGAGTAATTTCAATGTATTTGGAGATTAAGTAGTTTCTGTATTTACTAATTTAGAAAATCCAGTGGTAACTTAAAAGTATTTTTGTACTTTTTTAAGTAAATAATTTTTTTCCTGAGTTTATTTAGTGTATCTGTCTGTAAATATTTACTTTCTTCTTTTTCTTCTTTTTTTTTTTCCTATATCAGAGGAGAAAGCAGGCCTATATATTTCAGATGACATTTTTTCTGGTTAGTGGGAAAGTAGAATTGTGGAGAGAAAGTACCTAGAAAAAAAGCTATCTGTGTCAGATAACAACAGAGTGGTTTAAAAGAACAAGCCCTAGCAAATCATAGACTGAAGCAATAGAAAAGAAACAAGAAAGAGATAATGACATGCCACAGAACAGAAGAGACAAAGACCAAGGCTGGGCAACTCATTACAAGTACAGACATAAAACCTCGAATGAATACAAGGTCAAAAACAGAATTGTCACTTAGGACCTCAATTTCAGGAAACAAATCATATGTGGCCTAGATGTTGCCATGAAAGGTTATTTCTTGCCCTCTAATCAGATTTTTTATTGTATTTTTGATTGATTGTCTTGGATGTACAAAACAACAGTAGGAAACCAGGCAAAATTACTGGCCACATATTTAAATATGCGTCTGACTCTAGCGTTTTGAAATACTTGTAAGCCAGAAATAAAGATTCGTAAAAACATCAGAGTCCCCCTTGCCACTGTAACCAGAATTTTAAAAATTATGCAGTATATAAAAAAAATCACACATTAGTAGAAAAACAGGCACATCCTTTTTTTTTCTCTTATATTTTTTTAATAAGGAACTATTAAATTATATCCAGCTCTTTTGATACCTAAATTTTTAGAGTGAACACTTCAAATTGCCAAGATGGATGTTGAGGCTAGTAGTAATTTCCATAACATTTTATTTTGGAACTGTCTTTTGTAACTCATTAATCCAAAGAGTATGTGGCTTTGCATGACATTCACATTTTAAGCGTTTTTTGAATATAATATCGACCAACTACATTCTAATTCATTGTGTAAATATTTATCATGAGCCCTTTGCAATGACATGCTAGATAGATATTGCCATGTCCTTTTGGAGTTTACAGGGAGGAGAGATGGTTGACCAGGCCACAAAGACATTAGCTGGGTATAGATATTGTGGGTGGTGGGAGACATTGATGTTTAAGACAACCCAAATGGTGTGTAGAAATAGACAAGAGAGTCTGGGTGGATTAAATGGTATGTGTAAGAAGAGAAAGCACAGGCTTTCCCAGAAATATAAATCTGATTTGGGAAGAAGTTTGCGGGTGAAGAGATAAATGGGTAAAGATGGAGCTGGATAAGTAAGAATTGCTCTGCTTTGACTTGGTAGAAAGATGGTAAATAAACCCCACCAATACTGACACTTAAGGATGTTTGACAAGAGGGGCCAGAAAAAGCCAGAGTGAATTTCTTTCTTGTTTTTCGTTAGACTAATTATGTGATTTCCTTTAGGCAGGTGTTGGTTTCTGTTAATCGTTGGGATCAGGACACACAGCTTCTGTTCTGCTCTAGTACCTACTTCCATAGTAGATTTCCTTTCCTAGCAAATTAAGAAACCTCATGCCAAGACTCAATTTCCAATAGGAAATTTATTGTTCTTCAAGGAAAACACCTGGGGGAAGAGAAGCATTATATTAAAAAGAATGGATATACTTGCTCATTTTGAAGCATACTTATGAGCCTCAAGAGGCAAAGTAGAAATTCCCCAGAAGAGAACTGCAGAATCGAGGAGGAATGAAGACTGGGCTCTTTCTTTTGGCAGGTAACCTCATTAAGGTGCTATCTGTGGAATAGAGTGAAGGTTGACATTTTGTTTTAAATGCTTTCTTTCCAAGGGGTTTCGTTTCATTATATGGTTCATTTAGGGCTTCCCATCTTCACTTGGGGAGATCCTTAAGGACAGTGTATCTTCTAGTCAGTCTTCATCTTTATATAAATATAGCTGCATCTGATGGGCTCTAGTGTTGAAAACATTTTCAGTCCTAGGATAGTGATTTGAGTTTGGCACGTACTTGATGTCAGATGTAATTTGGTAACTGGGAAGATAATACTATTGTTCTGGAATCAACAGGAGCAAACTTGGTTTGTAAGTCTGGTTTTAGCTACTTACCTATATGCTTGAAAAGACAAAATACAAAATAGAGAGTTGAAAAGCATTGAAAGACCTCAATTTGATTTCTAGTTGTGTTGGTCATTAGCCACATGATCTTGGAAAAAGTGTCTCTGGGTTTCAGATTGCTTAATTCTAAAGTAGTAATAATTTTAAAAATTTCTGCTTATTATAGCACTTACTATGCACTTCTATTTTAAGTGCTTTATGAATATTAATTCATTGGATTGTATAACAAAGCTGTGAGATAGAGATTGTTAACCGCTGTGATGTTGAAAATACCACCTTAGAGGGTTTGAGGATAGAGTCAGAAATAAGTGTTTCTACTCACCCTTCATTTATTGCTTAACCAAAAGTGTGCAAGTAGTTGATATGTGAGGGCTTACCAGGAGCGTGAGCCATCGCTTCCAGAGATAGTCTGCTGATTGGTATCCTAACCTGTTTCTTCCTCCTCGAGAGATAAGAAATAAATTTCTGAAATAGACCCTGGCCTGAGAATCTAGTTGAGTTCTTTAATGAACAAGATTTTAAGGTAGGTAGTAAATGGCTTCACTTAACCCATAGGGTTCTACAGAGAGAGATTAATGTCATTCTGGACGATATCATGGTAGCATGTGTATGTGTTAGATCTGAGTCGTTTCCTGAATATGTGGCCAACATTCTCCCTTGATCTGACAATTCCTTCTTTGGGTGATTGACTAAAGTAGAGTGCATAATGAAAAAATGTAATCTAAGATAGCTCACATACAGATAAAATGGCAGTTTCTTGAAATGATTATGAAAATCAAAAGTGAGGGGGTTTTTAGGTTTATGCACTGAATTAGCCAGAATAGGCTCACTCCTGAGAAAAACAGCAATGAAACTTTCAGTGACACGAGACAGTAATAACTTACTTCTCACCCCCATGGTGGTCTGGCTTGGGCATCTCAGGTAGCTCTTTTCCGACAGTGACTCAGAGATTCTGGTTCCTTCCATCTGTGGCTCTTTGCTAGGTCCTCAGAGGAAAGGGAATGAAGGGTTGTATCTGAGAGCATTTTATAGGGCAAACCTACCAGTGGCTTCCATCATTCAGCTTGGTATTTCATTCACCAGAACCCAGTCACATGTCCTTTAAGGGAGCCTGGGAAATGTAACCAAGCTGTGCCAAGGTGGAAAAGAGAAATGGTGTGAGGGGTACGACTACTTAGTCTTCCCCAGGAAACGAAGCTAAATAAGCAGGGAACCAAGGTTTGCTTAACTTTTCTGTTAGAACGCATTTTGGACCCTGATGATTTATTGGACGCTTCCCTTTGAGATATTAGAAATCATCCCTGATTCCGTATAACTTGCAGTGTCTCCCACTGTAGAAGGAATATATATTCTCCATGGAAATTGAGTTTGGCTGTGCTACTTGCTTTAGCCAGTGAAATGTAAATTACACTACCTTCTGTCAGAGGCGTAAAGAACCATTACGTGTTTGGCTCTTCTTTCTCCGTACCATAAGAACGATTATGTCTTAGACATGGCCTGTCCTTCAGTCTCTGTTCTGAAATGGGAAGACCTGGAGAGCAGAGCCAGAAAGCTGAGTTGGATCGTTAGGGGTTGCAGTGGCTGTGGCCACCCCACAGCCTCTGTTGTGTAGCAGGAGCAAGAGATCAATGTTGGTTATTAAACGCCATTGAGATTTAGGAGGTGTTACATCAGCAAAGCTGACTAAAAAGATTTCGTCAAATATAATGTGTAATTCCGTTATAGGGAAGATCATAAAGTTGGTGCAGACTTGATGAGTGTGGTACAAAAACCAAAGCTCTTTACTTCTTAGAGCTGACTCTCATAATTGACAGTAATTTGTTTTGTATGATTTGAGGTATGCATAAGGCATTCTGCTTAGTTTCCACATAATCAGGTAGTCACCTTGTTTTCCTTCTGCTTTCTTATGTCCAACGAAAATGAAATTTCTAGCCATAAGATCACCAAGGAGTTAAAAATGAGCATGTTGTTTTTAATTCTAAATGGTCACTCAAAATAAGTGTACATTATTGGGGGGAGTGAGAAGTTTTTGAGAGGGAATGAGTAGAGACAGTTTTCCATTAATTAATAGCGTATACTAAAAATTGGTGGAAGATTTGACACCTTGTGATACTGAAGACAAAGTTTTGAGCAAGTGGAACACAACATAGTCCTATTTTAAAAGAAGATGAAGAGGCAACTAGTGAATCTAGATAGATCTGTGAGGACTGCTGGGCAGGGAGTAACACAGGGATGGTAGGTGAGGGGCGATAAGTCAAAAGACTATGTGGACTATCTGGGGTGTCAAAGGAGTACTTTATCCATAGCAATCCCCTATTTATTATTGTTGAAAGATCTTAAAAATAGCTTGAATGTATACAGTGGCAAACTTGTATGAAAGCTCAATAATTTCATTGGCTATTGGTTATAGAAATGAAATCATTAGTAAAGATATACACGAGATTTGCCACTGTTACTAAATTTACTTAAAATGGTAGGCTACATACTAGAATACGAATCAATGGCACATTTGCTTATTAAAATGGATAGTGTAGTTACAAGGGTGGGTTTGGACTTAGAGGGGACATGAGGTTTAGTTGAAGAGTAAGTCATCTTAAAGACAACACTTTGGTTTTGAACAGGATACATTTTTGATGTTGTGTTGGCATTTAGTTGGACTTCGTGGTATAAGAAGTAGGATTCTTTTAGTGCTTGCAAATAACAAAATTCAACTTGAATGGACTTAGACAATAAAGGAAGTTTGTTGGTTCTATTGCTGTGATCCCTGGAACCAGGTCAGGTTTCAGGCCTGGTTTAATATAAGGCTTTTGCTCAGGATTTTCTGTGATTGTCTCAGCTCTGGTCTTTTGTCATGTGTCTGCTTTAATCTCTGATCTCCCTCACGCTTATATAGTCTGACTGCCAGCCATAATCAGGGTTACATGCTTTTTCATGCACATTCAGGAGGAGCAAGCTGATTGTTCCCCATACCTAGTAACAGCATTCTTGAATTTTACTGCCGTTGTTCCAACCTGAACTTGCCCCTGTGCCCAGAGGAAACACATTTTTTTCAAATGGCTTTTGCTCATTTCTGAAAAGTATATACTGTGATAAAATGAATTAAATTGTATTCCTTGACTTCTATCATCCAAAGTACATGGCTGCTACATGTTAGGACCAGTTTAGCTAAGGCGACTCCCATTTTTTGCCCAGCCAGCCGTAACATCGTCAATCATACTGTTGTTTATTAACTTCCATCCAGGAACTACCTGGTATCGGTTCCGGGTATTGTTTCCTAGTAACGGGACCAGAAAACAAAGCAAGCCAGGCCAGGTGGAGACATCCAATCAGTAAAAAGCACATATGCAACTTTTCTGTTTCTAACCAATAAAGATCAAATTGGCCTTTGCCAGCTATGTGACTACAGTCAGCTTGTGGTCTGCGGTTTTTCCCTATAAAATCTAGCCTGTGAGATTGGCCGGGGTCGTTCTCTCCATAGAGATGGCCCTGACTGGTCAGCACAATTCTCGATGCTGGGCGCAGAATAAAGCTTTGCTTGACCTT
>CM053618.1:17278248-17308098 GCA_028646535.1 Procyon lotor
ACCTCAAAGGGAAGGCTGTCAGCTTTTCCCCGTTGAGAATCATATTTGCTGTGGGCTTTTCATAGATCGACTTGATGATGTTGAGGAATGTTCCTTCTATCCCTATACTTTGAAGAGTTTTAATCAGGAATGGATGCTGAATTTATCAGACTTTTTCTGCATCAATTGAGCGGACCATGTGGTTCTCTCTTCTCTTACTGATTTGTTCTATCACATTGATTGATTTGCGAATGTTGAACCACCCTTGCATCCCAGGGATAAAATCCACCTGGTCCTGATGAATAATCTTTTTAATGTGCTGTTGGGTCCTGTTAGGTAGGATCTTGTTGAGAATCTTGGCATCCGTATTCATCAGGGATATTGGTCTGAAGTGCTCCTTTTTGATGGGGTCTTTGCCTGGTTTGGGGATCAGGGTAATGCTGGCTTCATAGAAAGAATCTGGAAGTTTTCTTTCTGTTTCTATTTTTTGAAATAGTTTCAGGAGAATAGGTATTATTTCTTCCTTGAATGTTTGGTAGAATTCCCCAGGGAATCCGTCAAAACAAAAAACACTTGTTTTTTGGGAGATTTTTGATCACTGCTTCAATCTCACTACTAGATATTGGTCTATTCAGGTTGTCAATTTCTTCCTGTTTCAGTCTTAGAAGTTTATAAGTTTCCAGGAATGCCTCCATTTCTTCTAGGTTGTTTAACTTATTGGTATATAGCTGCTGATAATAATTTTTGATGATTGTTTCTATTTCCTTTGGATTAGTTGTAATCTCTCCCCTTTCATTCATAATTTTGTTAATTAGGGTCCTCTCTCTTTTCTTTTGGACTGGTTTGGCCAGTGGCTTATCAATCTTATTGATTCTTTCAAAAAACCAACTTCTGGATTCATTGATGCGTTCTACTGTTTTTCTAGTTTCTAACTCATTGATCTCTGCTCTAATCTTGATTATTTCCCTTCTTGTGTGTGTGAGGTTGGCTTAATTTGTTGTTGATTTTCCAGTTCTTTAAGATGTAAAGAGAGCTGGTGTATTTGGGATTTTTCAGTTTTTTTGAGTGAGGCTTAGATGGCTATGTATTTTTCCCTTAGGATCTCCTTTGCCATGTCCCATAGGTTTTGGACCAATGTGTCTTCATTCTATTGGTCTCCATGAATTGTTTAAGTTCTTTGATTTCCTGGTTGATCCCAACTTTCTTGAGCAGGTTGGTCTTTAGCCTGCAAGTGTTTGAAATCCTTCCAAACTTTTTCTTGTGGTTGAGTTCCAGTTTCAAAGCATTGTGGTCTGAGAATATGCAGGGAATCATCTCAGTCTTTTGGTATTGGTTGAGTCCTGATTTGTGGCCCAGTATGTGGTCTATTCTGGAGAAAGTTCCACGTGCACTCGAGAAGAATGAGTATTCTGTTGTTTTAGGGTGGAATGTCCTGTATCTATGATGTCCATTTGGTCCCATATGTCATTCAAAGCTCTTATTTCTTTTCTTTTTTTTTTTTTTTAAAGATTTTATTTATTTATTCGACAGAGAGAGAGAGATCACAAGTAGGTAGAGAGGCAGGTAGAGAGAGAGGGGGAAGCAGGCTCCCTGCTGAGCAGAGAGCCCGATGTGGGGCTTGATCCCAGGACCCTGAGATCATGACCTGAGCTGAAGACAGAGGCTTTAACCCACTGAGCCACCCAGGAGCCCCACAGAGCTCTTATTTCTTTTACTGATTTTCTGTTTGGATGATCTGTTACCAAGAGTGGTGTGTTAAGATCTCCTGTAATTAATGTATTCATATCACTATGACTCTCTTTTAATTAGCAGTTGGCTTACATAGTTGGCTGCTCCTATATTGGGGGTATAAATATTTACAATTGTTAGAGCTTCTTGGAGGATAGACCCTTTAAGAATGATGTGGTGTCCTTCTGTATTTCTGACTATAGTCTTTAGCTGAAAATCTAATTTATCTGATATGAGAATTGCTACCCCAGCTTTCTTTTGAGGCCCCTTGGCATATAAGATGGTTCTCCATCCCTTCACTTTCAGTCTGGATGTATCTTTAGGTTCCAAATGTGTCTCTTGTAGACAGCATATGGACGGGTCTTGTCGTTTTATCCAGTCTGCAACCCTGTGCTGTTTTTTATGGGGCCATTTAGGCCGTTCACATTGAGATTGATTATTGAAAGATAGGTTTTTATTGACATCATGTTGCCTGTGAAGTCCTTGTTTCTATAGATGGTAAGTTCCTATTCTATGTCACTCATTGTGACATAGAACTCTTTCTTCTTTTATAGAACCCCCTTTAATTCTTGTAGTGCCAGCTTGGTGGTCACATACTCTTTTAATCCTTGCCTGTCTTGGAAGCTCTTTATCTCTCCATCCATTTTGAATGTCAGCCTTGCTGGATAAAGTATTCTTGGCTTCATGTTCTTCTCATTTAGTGCCCTGAATCTTGAATCTTCTCATTTAGTGCCCTGAATCTTTAGCTGCCCTGAAACCAGCCCTTTCTGGCTTGCCAGGTGTCTGTGGACAGGTCTGATGTTATTCTGATTGGTCTTTCTCTGTATGTAAGGAATCTCTTCCCCCTAGCTGCCCTCAGGACCTCTTGTCTAAAATTATAATTTGCAGATTTCACAATGATGTGTCTAGATGTTTTTCTAGACTTGTTGATCATGAGGGGGGTGTCATTTCTGCCTCTAGGAGATGAACACTTGTTCCATTCCCCAGATTCGAGAAATTTTCATCCAGAATTTGTTCAGCTGTATCTTCTAGTCTTCTGTCTTTCTCCACCCCCTCAGGGATTCCAATAATTCTTACATTGGAACGTTTTATGGCATCATTTATTTCCCTAAGTCTGTTCTCATGGCTCCTAAGCAGTTTCTTCCAGCCCTCCTCCTGACCTTTCTTCTCAACCATCTTGTCCTCTAAATCACTAATTCTGGGATGCCTGGGTGGCTCAGTTGGTTAAGTGGCTGCCTTCAGCTCAGGTCATGATCCCAGGGTCCTGGGATCGAGTCCCACATCGGGCTCCTTGCTCGGCAGGGAGCCTGCTTCTCCCTCTGCCTCTGCCTGCCACTCTGCCTGCTTGTGCTCTCTCTAGCAAATAAATAATATCTTAAAGAAAAAAAAATCACTAATTCTGTCCTCTGTCTCCGTAACCCTAGCTGTTAGACTATTTAGATTACATTGGATCTCATTGATAGCTTTTTTAACATCTGCCATATTTGTTCTCAGTTCTGCCCTTAGAGATTCTGTGTTGTCATTAATGTTTTTCTCCATCCTAGCCATTGCCTGGATAATTGTTACCTTGAATTTCCTTTCTGATATACTCTTTATGTCTTTATCCAATAGTTCTGAGGGAGAGGGCACAGTCTCTGGGTTTTTCCTCTGTTGGGTGTTCCTCCTTCTAGTCATTTTGATGAGAAGTGGATGAGAGGATGTATAGCTGAATATATCACCCATGATCCAGGCAAGGTGCCCCCTGGAAGGTTTAGGAGCAATTGGAATTCGCCACCAAAAAGAAAGAATAAAGATAAAAAGAGAGAGGCAGAAAGAGAAAAATTAAATCCCAGCCAAAATGGGCCCCCAAAATAAGATTTATAAGGTATATAATCAAACACGAACAAACATAAAGACCAACAAAGTAAATGACAAGAAATAAAAGAACCTAGTCAGAATGAACCCCAAGAATAAGATCTATATAATACCAGAACAAAAGAAAATACACAGAAACACTGACAGAAGGATAAGATGGAAGGGTGCTTATAAATCCTTGATTTGGGTGAGGAAGGTTATTTCGGGTCTTCCTGGGTTTATTGTTGTATTAAGCCTCTAGTTGTAATGTTAAGTAGTTTAAAAAAAATTAAAAAAAACCAAGAATCGTGAGAATTAGTCAAAAGAAAGATAGAAAGAAAAAAAAACTTGTATCTATGAAATATACAAGTTTTAGGATATTATTGGGAGCTTAATATATTGATTTCCCCTGATGTTGGGGTTTTACAGTTTTATGGGGACCCTGTGGTTATTGTCCTCTTGTGTTTGGCTTGTCTTCTGGGGGAGGGGCCTGCCTCGTTTTTTTCCAGTCAGTCTTGCGTGGGTTGAGTTGCCCTGCCTGCTATCACGAGGCTGGTCTCTGTGGAAACTGGTTTTTTGGGCTTTTGCTCTCTAGAGGTTTTTGTTCTTTTGCGGCTTTTTGCACCTTTTTGGAAGGTCCAAGTAAGAAATCTGCCTGTACCCAGACCTCCACCTCCGAGAGAGGCCTCAGTCTGCTCCCCTCTGGATGGTCTAGAGCACACAGACTCCCCTTCTGCAAACTCCGCTCATACAGCAGCCTCTCACAGATGGTGCACACCCCCAGCCACCGTCCCAGTGGCCCTGTGAGCCCTTTGCTAGCCTCTGCACCTTCAGGCCACCAAAGCCACGAGCAATACTGGTCTGGGAAACTCGCTTCTGGTAGCTGCCGTTGCTGGGACTGCTCTCTGGGCTCCCAGCTTGCGCTGGGTAAGCTCAGATTCCTGCCAGAGATCAGGCCACATTCTCTCAGGTGCCTGCTGGGAGCGCCTAGACCCTGCTGCAGGTGGTGAACACCCAGAGGTCCTAGAGACCACTGGCTAGGGCTCCCACCAGGTCTCTTAGGGCTTTTGGGAGTGCATCCAGTCCACGGAGTTGTGCACAGAGGAAAGCTGCAGGCTCATGGACCACAGCAGGCTCTCTAAGGCACTTGCAGGAGTGCGCCCAGCCCTCGAAATGGTGCAAGGAGTGGAAAGCTGCAGGTTCATGAACCACGAACTGTGCCCCCCACTGGTCTCTCTTTGACATGAGTGGTCACCCATGGTAGTGTCCTTCCTGGGAACGTAGGCTTAGACCTGTGCCGGTGATCACTTACTTCCACTAGTTGCTCCTTAAGATCTTTTGCTCTTTTTAAGTGGTTTTATAACCAGACTAAGTTAATGCTGGTCCTCAACCACAGGGCACTTTCGTTTGGGGTATTACTTTCCTTTGGTTGCTTCTAGTGGCTCCCTCCCCCTACTATTTATCCTCCCATATAGGTTCGAGTGTTCCTACTCTGCTTTACCTCTCTACTGCTGCCCTCGGCTCCTGTAGAGATCCAGAAGTGAAAAATCTTCTCAGGCTGATTTCATGGGTGTTTAGTGTGTTCTGGTCGATATCCAGCTCACTTAGGGGACCGGTTGTAACAGGGTCTCCTACTTCTCTGCCATCTTGCTCTCCTCCCCCCAATTAAGTATTTTTTAATAGCCTTGTTATAAAACCTTATTATTCTTGACTCCACAAGTTTAACTGTGAGAGAATTATAACCTGTTTTAATATATAAGACAGTGGTTCTAAACTTTTTTTCAAAAATTTTAAATCCTTGCCCTTTTTTAAGGCCCTTTTTTATTCAGTTCAGAGAGAGAGCAAGCACAAGTTGGGAGAGAGGGAGAGGGAGAAGCAGACTCCGCCCCTCTTAGCAGGGAGCCCAATGTGGGCTCAATCCCAGGACCCAGAAATCATGATCTGAGCTGAAGGCAGATGCTTAATCATCTGAGCCACCCAGACATTCCGATCCTTGCCCTTTTATTTTTTCAGATAAATTTTGGAACATTTTGTCAATTTAAAAAATATCTATTGGAAAAAATATCTATTGGGATCTCTTTAAATTTATAAATCAGTATGAAAATTACTGCAACTTAGTAGTATTTATTCAAGTTCCTGGGAGTAATTTATATCTCTCAACAAAGTTTTGTGGTTTTCCTCAAATAGGGCTTCACCTAAGCAGGGTTTTGAAGGTACTAGGAACAAACTGGAAAATTAATGGAATTACCAGGGCTTTGAACTTAGTGGGTCCACTTTTTCATTTCAGCTTACTATTAATAACAATAATAAAATTAGATTTTGGGAAGTAGTTGCACAGAAAGCATCTTCCTTGATCCTCTCATTTATTGTAAAGTCGATACTTTTATAATCACATATTTCTTTCCCATATTCCCTCTTCCCATGATGCTCCTTTTTCTTCATTGATGTATTTTTAAATCCTTTATATCCTTCAAAGTCAGCTAAAAGGTTACCTCTTCCCCAGAGAATTTTTCCCCTCCAGTTTTATGGAGATCTCATTGACATACACCATTGTATTTAACATGTATGCCATCGTAATTTGATGTATGTCTATATATTGCAACATGATCACCATGATAGGTTTACTTAACTCAGAGCATTTCTTCTTTTTTAATAAGTTTTTTTTTTTTTTTTTTAAGAATTATTTGAGAAAGAGAGTGAATGAGCATGCACACATAGGGAGAGGGAGAAGGAGAAGCTGACTCCCCGCTGAGCAGGGACCCTGACTTGGGGCTCCATCCCAGGACTCTGGGATCATGACCTGAGCTGAAGACACTTAACTGAGTCCCCCAACTCAAAGAAATACTCTTTTCTCCCAGATGTCTTTATCTATGTCTGTTATAGGGAATGTATAATTTGCTTTTTATTATGTTTGTCTGAGTCTCTGGATCATTGTAGCATCCAGCATGGGGCTCAAGTGGTTATTTTGTTAATGGTCATGCAGTGGTCACGCATGTGCCTGGCTGCCCAGCTGCATGGCTTTAAGGCTGGAGAAGCTGTGGGACTGGCTGGCTCTCTGTGTGGCTACACCCATGTATACCCGCGCCACTGAAATGAGCATTCCCTTAGCCATGAAACCCACATGTTAGGCTTAGGATACCTTTTTCATTTTCAGTTTTATTTCATGTTGTTTGTTACAACTTTATGTTGGGAAAAAAAATGTGATAGTAATGAGTCCTTCCCTGAGAGAATATTAGAATTGTCATAGGTGCAAAATAATCATTGCTTCTGATCTCCCATCCCTCTTTTCTTGTCCTATTTTCTTGCTACTGTGGTAGGTATTTTATATTTTTATAGGAGTACTTTGTGAAGTCCAGATCTGTTTATATATAGGTACATTTTTATCACTTTAAGAGGATTAAAAGAGATCTGGGTCTCCAGTAATAAAGGCAGTAATAAAAAATTTAAGTACATCCAGTATCTTAAACACACAACAGAGGTTGAGTTTGCATCTGGTCACAGACATACATACAAACTTGGAAGTCCTATGACTTTCAAATGAAGAGTCAGACTTTGATGGAGTGAATAGATAGGTGTGATACAAAGGTGTTGGTTATGGTAAACACCAATTTCTTTTTTTTTTTTTTTTTAAGATTTTATTTATTTGACAGATCACAAGTAGGCAGAGAGAGAGAGGAAGAAGCAGGCTCCCTGCCAAGCAAGGAGGCTGATGCGGGACTCGATCCTAGGACCCTGGGATCATGATCTGAGCTGAAGGCAGCTGCCCAACCAACTGAGCCACCCAGGCATCCCTAAATGCCAATTTCTTAAGGCATTTATTCATCAGAATAAAATATTTTGCATACTTGAAGATGAACAGAACTATAATCAAGCATTGAAATATTTATTGTATTCGTGTTCCCAGCTTCCACGTAACTTGTAAAGAAAGAAACGTTTTTCATTCATAAGAAAATACAGAGGGAAATTCACTGCAGTTTGCCTTTCTAAGCATAATGAAATAAAAATAAACAGAGTCCTGACCTGGGGAGGTGTGTATGTGGTGTGTGTGTGTGTGGGGGGGTGATAATCCATGTTGCTATTTTATGTCTCAATTTATTTTGTATTCTAGCGTAACCTTTGATCAACACCAGTTTCTTTCTTCTTCAAACAAAAAGAGGTCAACACAAACATGCCTCTCAAGGATCTGACAGAACAGATTTATTGTGCGAGTTAGATTTTGTTGGAGTGTTCTCTCCTTACATTTTGCCTCAGGTGCTGGATATATTTTTTCTTTCTTGGGATCTATATTTTCATTTCCTGAAAGAATGCAAACATAAAACACATAGGTTATTCCAAGAACTTTGAGATATGGGATATGAGCTTAAAAATATGAGAATATTCTTTGCTGCTAGGAGATCTACAGTGATAATGGAAACAATATGTGAAAAGACCTCTGAGAGCTTAATGGATATCTTTAAAAAATAGAACTTTTGCATATTCCTTCTGTGAAAACTTTTTTTTTTTTCCAATGGAGCTGGGCCTGTGCATTAAAAGTCACATGAAAATTGAAGCATTTTTATACACAGGTCAAGAAAAAATACCTTTTCTTCCCTTTTTATCTTTTTAAAAATTTATCACCTAGATGATTCAGGTTAATTATTTTTTGTGACCTTAATCTTCTAGGAAATGACTTTAATTATCTAGTTAACCTTGCATGTGTAACAACATTTAAGTAAGGCAAATGACAAGAAGAATATATATTTGAAGTGTAAATTCAGTGAACTTGTTTATTGACATCATGTGATGAAAAATGCAAAGATGAATGATTCCTCAATTAAATTTGAATTAACTCAGACTTTTTTTCTGAATTTAGACCATAGATCTCCAATGACCAAGAGATGATGTGAGAACTATCACATCATATAGTGATAACTTGTTATATATATAGTTATATATATGTATATATATAGTTATATATATATGTATATAGTATAGTATAGATAGAACTATCAAGTATATCCTAGTTCAGAACTGTCCCCTTACTTCAGGGTTGGGCTTTGAGCTGTAACCGTTTTCTAGGGCTGCTGTAACAATGTACCACAGAGTGGGTGGCTTAAAACAAATTAATTCTCTCAGAGTTCTGTGAGGCTAGGTGTCTGAAATCAATCATAGCAGGACCATGTTCCCTTTGAGACTCTGGATCGGAACCTTCCTTGGCTCTCCTCCCTAGCTTCCTTCTGGTGGTGGCTGTCAATTCTTGTTCTTCGTTGGTGTATAGCTGGGTCACCCCGGTCTCTCATTCTTGTGGTGTTCTCCTTAGGTATGTCTTCATGTGGACCTTTCCTTATAAGGGCACTAGACATAGGGCTAATCCTGATCTGGTGATCTCGATTCTATATGCAACAATCTTGTTTCCGAATAAGATCTCATTCTGAGCTACTGGACATCAGAACTGCTGCATATCTTTTTGGGAGACATAGTCAACCCATAGCAAGTGTCCCTTTCGGATTATGAGGATGTTTGTTCTGCCCACCACTGTTAAATTCAACAAAAACTTCCATAATACCTAATGAACATTTTCATGTCAGTAATACCTGCCTCCTGGTGGCATTGACACTGCTGATTACTTCTACTGAGTTGAAATTCTCTCCACCCTTGGCTGCTTGGGAATGTTCTTGCTAGGTAGAACTGGTAACTGTCTAAGTTACCAGAAATATTTGGCTGTCAAAATGACTAATTACCTCCGACCCCTATATAGTTATGTCAAAGATCATCTGATGAAACAAATCTGGATCACTTTTTACTTCCTCATTTGGTGTTCTGTGGTCCTATCTATATTCTGCAGGGTCTGGTTATTTTTCTTTTTGAGTACACTTTCCTGGGGTCTCTTTACTCACCTGTATGCCTTCAACTATCACTTGAGTGTGCTTGTAATTGGCTCAACCATTTGTGCAAGATCTCATATCTCAGCTGCCTACTGGAAACTTCATGTGGGAGTACCCCAGGTACTTTAAGTTTCTCATCTCTTAGACTGAACATAGATTTCCCTCAGAGGCAGAAATGGAGGTATCACTCCAGAATCTTCTCTTTACCTTACCCATATTCAGGTGATCATTTAGTTTCATGATTCATCTTTTAAAAAAAACTCTTGTCCGAACCTTCCTGACCATCCCACTTATTGCCCAAGTTCAAGATTTATTTCTTTACTGAACTGTTGGCTTTTCTGCAAGTCCTTCTATTTGCTGACATATCCACTTTAATCAGTCCTCTCTGCATGTTGCCTCGGGTGATTTTTGAAAAGCGTTTCTGAGCACCTCTCTTTCTTGCTTAAAATTCATCACCAGCACAGTTTAATGATGCACTTTAGCTTTTTAATTCCGTTTTGGAACCCGTGTGCAGCTCTCTGGCCATGTCTCCTGCTTTGTTCCAACTGTGCTGACCTCTGTTCTGTTCCCTGGATACAGGATGCTCTTTCATGCCCATATACCCATGCTCTTGAAATTTGCTCTGGTAGGAATAAACTCCCATTGTGTTTTATCCTGCTAACATGAATCCTTTAAAATTCTTTTTAAGTGGCATCTTCTTAAGGCAATCTTCGTAACTCAAGAGACCCCTAGACTGTGTTACAATTCAACATTATTTTGAAGATCTGGATTTCTTGAATTTCACTTCATTTTGATTTTTATCAATCAACATAAAGAGGTGATTCTCCCTCTGACCACTGCTCAATTAATTGGAAAAATTAGTTGCACTCCTAGAGTTTTGTCCCACTACTGTTGCCTAATTATTCTGAAACCAAAGCACATGTGGAGGTGGATTAAAGCAGTCCTAGGATTAAATCAGATTGAAGACACTTTAGCTAGCATTTCCACTCAGTAGCTATTAAAGCTATTTGACCTCAAAACTTATTTCTTACCCTGAGACAGTTTCATTTCATATGGAAAAGTAATGTACTGAATGGTAAACAATGGGGTTGATGTAGGCTCTCTTAGAGCTGAACTGAAAATCACCTAATCAATCACAAATTTTGGCTGTCATAATGACTGAATTACCTGGGTGAACTATAGTGTGATGAAAAAGAACCTAGTTATATGGACTGTCTGACCTCTGTGTCATCAATTGTACAACAATCTGATTGATTACTCTGTGACTGCCCTAAACTATCTGGAAAATGATCAATTTTCTGTCATGTTTAATCCTGTCCATATTATAATGCGGGCTATTGCTAAGACTGCATTATATTCAATTCTTTATCACTGGTGAGCAAGGTCACTGTAATTGGTGATACATGAAGCCTTTTCTCATCATGTGAATAGGGGAATTCAGATTTAAACAGTGCCTTAAAAGATGAATCATTTAATTTAATCAGAGTATTTGCAGTTAAGTGGTAGTACTTCTCTCAAGTAGTACTTGAAAAACCTGGTCTTATCATTTCAGCATCTCCCTTGCTGACTTTTCTTATGATTTTGAAAATATCAGATGTTTTGCCACCTGCATAAGTGTGACTTTTTCTTCTATTTTATTCCTGTGTGTTACATTCTAGAGAATAAGTGTTAATTTTTTAAAAAATAAAACTGCTACAGCTAGATAGTGGGTGACATAATAAGAATCAAATAGTACATGATTTGCAAGCAGAGCTACAGAATCTCTACATAATCATTGGTCTTCTGATAATGAAGAATAACTATAAATACTTGTAAGAAATTCTTAGTCTTTTGATTCCTGTAAGTATATGCTTGCATACTTGTTTTAACAGTGGGAGTCCACATATTAGAAGCTAAGAAAAAAGCTAAAAAGTAAGTGCTTTAGTAGTCAGATTACTAGAACTAATTTATGGATAGGGAATGCAGTGTTGGGATTCACTGAAATTTAATTCATATAGTCCTAAAGCAAGGATTTCTTGTAGAGTTTATTAAGAGTTCAAAGACTGTGGCTGGTATTTATTAATGACTAAGTCATACTGGTATTTCATCTGCCACATTCTTCATTTTACTATTTCAACCATCATAATACCAAAATACTTTAAAAGACATCTTATGGAGGTAGAATTAAGAATAATCATAATCATCCTATATTAAAAAAAAAAAAAAAAAAGGCTACAGGGTGCCTGAGTGGCTCCGTCAGTTGAGTGTCTGCCTTTGGCTCAGGTCATGATCCCAGGGTCCCTGGATCGAGTCCTGCATTGGGTTCCTTGCTCACCAGGGAGCCTGCTGCTCCCCCTGCTTATGCGCATTCTCTCTCTCTGACAAATAAATAAATATTTAAAAAATTAAAAACGACCTTGAAAAGCATCACCTTAATTTGCAAAAAAAAAAAAAAAAAAAAAGTACCAAACAGGGTTTTATTTTTAAAAATTTTGATTCTAATATAGTTAAGATAGTGTTATATTAGTTCAGATGTACAATATAATGATTCAGCAACTGTATACATTATTCAGTTATCAGAGTAAGTGTACTCTTAATCCCCTTCACCTTTTTCAACCATTCCCCCCCTCTGGCAACCCCGAGGTTGTTCTCTACGGTTAAGGGTCTGTTTCTTGATTTGTCTTTTCCCCTTCACTTTGTTAATTTGTTTTGTTTCTTAAACTCCACATATCAGTGAAGTCCTATGGTATTGGTCTTTCTCTGACTGACTTATTTTGCTTAGCATTATATACTCTTTAGCACCATCCATGTTGTTACATATGGCAAGATTTCATTCTTTTTCTTGGCCGAGTAATAATCTAGTGTGTGTGTACCACTTTTTTTTTTTTAAGGTACACCTCTTCTTTTTCCATTCTTCTATTGATAGACACTTGGGTGGCTTGCATAGTTCGGTAATTGCAAATAATGTTGCAGTAAACATAGAAGTGCATATTCCCCTTCAAATTAGTGTTTGTGTATTCTTTGGGTATACAGTCAGTAGCTCAATTCCTGGATTACATGGTAATTCTACTTTGAATTAGAATTAACATTGTGTTCCATAATGGCTGCACAGTTTGCATTCCCACCAGCAGTGCAAAAAGGTTCCTTTTTCTCCAACACTAGTTTCTTATGTATTAGAAGTTAATGATTCTAACAGGTGTTAGGTGATATCTCATTGTGGTTTTGATTTGTATTTCCCTGATGATGAGTGATGGTGACCCTCTTTTCATGAGTCTGTTGGCCAGCTGGATATCTTTGGAGAAATGTCTGTTCATGTCTTCTCATTTTTAATTATTTGTTTTTTTGGTATTCAGTTTATAAACTATTTATATACTTTGTTTCTTTTTTAAGATTTTATTATTAGAGAGCACCATCAGGGGAAGGACTGGGGACAAGCCAACTCCCCACTGAGTTGTGAGCCAGATGTGGGGCTCAATCCCAGGACCCTGAGATCATGACCTGAGCCAAAGACAGATGCTTAACCAACTGAGTCACCCTGGCACCCCTCTTAATATAGTTTAGATACTAACCCTTTCTCAGAAACCTTATTTGTAAGTATCTTCTCCCATTCAGTAAGTTGTCTTTTAGTTTTGTTTGTTGTTTTTCATCATTGTGCAGAAGCTTTTTATTTTGATGTAGTCCCAATACTTTATTTTTGTTTGTGTTTCCCTTGCCTCAGGAGACCTATATAGAAAAATACTGCCATGGCTGATGTCAGAGAAATTACTGCTTGTTTTCTCTTCTAAGATTTCTATGGTTTCAGGTCTTATAAATAGATCTTTAATCTATTTTGAGTTTATTTTGGTGTGTGGTGATAGAAAGTTGTCCAGTTTAATTCTTTTGCATGTCTAGGTTTCCCAATACCTTTCCAAATACCATTTAATTCTTTTGCATGTCTAGGTTTTCCAGTACCATTTATTGAAGAGACTGTCTTTTTGCCATTGCATATTCTTATCTCCTTTATCAAAGATTAATTGACCGTATCATAGTGGGTTTACTTCTGGGCTCTTTATTTTGTCCCATTGGTCTATGTGTCTGTTTTTGGGTTGGTACTATACTGTTTCAATTACAACAGCTTTGTAGTATATCTTGATATCTGGGATTGTGATCCCTCTAGTTTTGTTCTTTTTCAAGATTGCTTTGGCTATTGGGGTCTTCTGTGGTTTCATGCAAGTTTTAAGATTATTCTGTCAGAACTGTTTGTATTTTGATAGGGATCACATTAAATTTATAGATTGCTTTGGGTAGTATGGGCATTTTAACAACATTCATTCTTAACCATGAGTATGAAATATTTTTCCATTTGTGTTGTTTTTCATTAATGTCTTATTCTTTATAGAGTATAGGAATTTCAATTCCTTGTTTGTACCTAGGTATTTTATTTCTGTTACAATTGTAAATGGGATCATTTTCTTAATTTCTTTCTCCTACTTTATTATTAGTATATAGAAATGCAGTGGATTTCTATACATTGATTTTGTGTTCCTGCAACCGTACTGAATTGATTTATCACTTCGAATAGGTTTTTTTTTTTTTTTTTTTTTTTGGTGGAGTTTTTAGGGTTTTCTATATAGAGTATCATGTTATCTGCAAATAGTGAAAGTTTTATTTCTTCCTGATTTGGATGGCTTTTCTTTTTATTGCCTGCTTGCTGTGCTTAAGACTTACAGTACTATGTTGAGAAAGTGGTGTGAGTGGACATCCTTGTCTTGTTACTGATCTTAAGGAAAAGCTCTTTGTTTTTTTCCCCACAGTATATTTACTATGCATTTTTCATATATGGCCTTTATTATGTTGAGGTATGTTCTCTCCAAACCTACTTTGTTGAGGATTTTTATCAAGAATAGTTGTTGTATTTTGTAAAATGCTTTTTTTGCATCTACTGAAATGATCAAGGGTTATTCTTTCTCTTGTTGATATTATGTGTCACATTGATTTGTGAATATTGAACCATCCTTGTACCCCAGGAATAAATCCCACTTGCTTGTGGTGAATGATTTTTTTTTTTTTAATGTATTGTTGGATTGGTTTCCTAGTATTTTTGTTGGGGGTTTTTACATCTGTGTTATCAGAGATGCAGGCCTATAGTTCTCCTTTGTGTGTGTGTGTGTGTGTGTGTGTGTGTGTTCATCTGGTTTTGGCATCAGGGTAATGCTCACCTCATATAATGAATTTTGGAAGCTTTTATTCATCTCTTCTTTTTGGAATAATTTGAGAAGAATTGGTATTCACTCTTCTTTAAATCTTTGGTAGAATTTGGTAGAATTTGCATGTGAATATGAATGTGAAGCTGTGTAGTCCTGGACTTTGGTTTTTAAAGAGTTTTTAGATTACTGATTCAATTTCATTGCTGGTAATTGGTCTCTATCAATTTTCTATTTCTTTCTGATTCAGTTTTGGGAGGTTACATTTTTTTTAGAAATTGATTCTGTTTTTCCTAGGTGGTCCAATTTGTTGAAATTTATTTTTTCATAATATTCTTTGATAATTCTTTGTATTTTTTTGTGGGGTCACTTATTTCTCCTGTCTCATTTGTGATTTTGAGTTCTCTCTCCCTCTCTTTCCATTTATATGGAATATAACTCAGCCATCAAAAGAATGAAATCTTGCCATTTGCATTGACATGGATGGAACGAACGTAGAGTGTATTATGCTAAGTGAAATAAGCCTAGAGAAAGTCAAATACCATATGATCTCACTCCAATGTGGAATTAAAGTGAGAAAATAGATGAACATATGGGAAGGGGGAATAAAGAAAGGGAAACAAACCATAAAAGACTCTTAATGATAGAGAACAAACTGAGGGTTAATGGAGGAAGGTGGGTGGTGGGTGGAGGATGGGCTAGATGGGTGATGGGTATTAAAGATAAGCAATGAGGGGCACCTGGGTGGCTCAGTCAGTAAGCATCTGCCTTTGGCTCAGGTCATGATCCCAGGGTCCTGGGATCGAGCCCCACATCGGGCTCTCTGCGCAGCAGGGAGCCTGCTTCTCCCGCTACCATTCCCTCTGCTTGTGTTCCCTCTCTCGCTGTGTTTCTCTCTGTCAAATAAATAAAATCTTAAAAAAAAAAAAAGATAAGCAATGAGTGTTGTATATAAGTGATGAATCACTGAATTCTACTCCTGAAACCAATATTGACTATGTTAACTAAAATTTGCATTAAAAATGCAATTTTAAATATTATATTTTTGGATTGTTCTGTTTATGATTATATAATGTTCTTCTTTGTCTCTTGTTCCAGTGTTTATTTTTAAGTCTCTTTTGTCCAGTGTAAGTATTGCTATCCTGGCTTTGATTTGACACCTGTTTGTATGGTGAATACTTTCCATCCCTTCACTTCCAACCTGTATGTGTCTTTGGGTCTGAAATGAGTCTCTTTCTGTAGCCTATAGATGGCTATTGCTTTTTTTTTTTTTTAAGATTTTATTTATTCATTTGAGAGAGCAAGAGCAGGGGAAGAGGGAGAGAAAGAAGCAGACTTCCCACTGAGCTGGGAGCTCATTGGGGTGCTTGATCCCAGGATCTGTAGATCATGACCTGAGCCAAAGGCAGACGCTTAACCATCTGAGCCACCCAGGTGCCTCTGGTCTTGCTTTTTTATCCATTTTCTCTCCCTGTGTCTTTTGATTGGAGCATTTAGTTTGTTTACATTCAAAGTAATTATTGATACATATGTACTTATTACCATTTTGTTGCTTGTTTATGGTTATTTTAATAGTTCTGTTTCTTTTTTTGTTCTCTTTCATGGTTTGCTGGTTTTCTTTGGTCATGTGTTTGGATTATTTTCTCTTTATTTTTTGCCTGTCTTGCTAGTTTTTGATTTGTGGTTACCAATAAGTTTATATCAAAAACATCTTATGGATGTAGCAGTCTGCATTAAATTGATAGTTACTTAGGTGTGAACCCTTTCTGTATTTGTTACTGAGTTTTTTGTCTTTGATTGCTTTTTTGTTTTCAGTCTCTTTATTGAGGGTCTCACTGACGTCCTCTGCTCTCGTTTCAAGTCTAGTGAGTATCTTTATGACCATTATTTTAAATCCTCTATCAGGCGCGTTACTTATCTCTATTTTGTTTAGTTCTTTGCTGTGATTTTTTCCCCCCTTTTTTATTGATTTGGGACATATTCCTTATCTCCACGTTTTTGTCTGTCTCTCTGTGTTAGGAAAGTCAGCTACATTGCCTATTTTTGTAAGTAGTGACCTTACGAAAAGGTCCTGTAGTGCAGCATCTCCTGCTCAACTGGACCTGGTGCTTAGTGACGTCTCCTATGTGTGTTGCATGTGACCTACTTTGTTGTAGAGCCATGTTTCCCTTCAGTTTGGTCTTGTGCAGTGGCCCTCACATGGGCAGGGTTTAGTCCCTATGTTATTAGTAGGCTAGTCTGGGGCCACCTTGGGCGTGAGTTGAGGCAGAACAGGTATTTGCCAGAGATACAGTAGCACCAAACTGCGGGGGTCTTTTCTGGTGTTGTGGTCTGAGAAGCCTTTGTTGCTGGCAGCCAGGGCCTGTCGTCAGATCAGATGTCTACCTCCAGCTCACTGCTGGGGCTGCTGTTGGATTGGTAGGTATTGTTATCTTTCCCTCTCCCTGGGACAGGAGTTACTTTGGAGTGGTGCTGGCCCATGTCAGGATTGCTCACACATTGCCAGGCTTATGGCTCTGCTTTTCATTAGCTTTGGCCAAAGACATATTGGGGGGGAAGGTCTGCAGGAAAAAGTGTGTTAAAGGACATGCAGTGCGCATTGGTCCAGTGCGCATCGGTTATCTGCATCTGTCTGGGAAAATGCCTGCTGAGGGCTGCAGGGTTAGAAAGGGAGGGTCCATGGAGAATGCGGGGGCAGGGCGCATAGTGCCAGCAAGGACCATGCAGGTCCACTGTGGGAGAGGTCCTGTAGTGAAAGGGCCAGCCAGGTTGGAGAGGGCAGATCCATAGAAGCACATGGGGATGGGCATGCTGTTAGCAAATTAGCTGGAGAGGTTGCCCTGTGCTGGTTCCTGCAGGTGTCAGTGTATCTAGACTGGGGGATGGGGGAACAGAATGGCCTGGGAGCCCTTTTGTTCTTGAAGAAGTCTCCCAAAGATCCCTGTTCCTCCAGCACATGTCCTGAGAGTAGTGAATAAATCTTCTTGTTTACCCCAGGTGTTTTTAGACTGCTGCTTCTATGCTGTTTCTCAGTGGGGCTTTGTAGTACTGTCACTTTAATTGTGGGGACCCCACCCTCTCTGCTCCCCAGAGCTGATTTTTAAATTTCCAGGTGTTAAGTCCCGCTGATGGTTAGTGCCTTCTAGTTTTCAAAGTCAAGTGTTATGGGGATTTGACTTCTCCATGGTGGGCCTCATTTTTTCCCTCCATGCCCACCGCATCTTTCCCTCCAGTGGACAGTCCTGCAGGTCAATTAGGCTTCTAGCCGCACCCTTCCCATGTTCTTCAGTGTGCCCTTTTCTCTACATTTAGCCATGGAGAATCTGTTCTGCTAGTCCTCAGGTATTTTTCTGGGTTATTTATATCCCTATAGGTATTACCTTGTTGTGTCTATGGGACAAGGTGAGCCTGGGATTCTCCTACTCTGCCGTCTTCCCCCAACATGTCAAAAACCACAATATTTTTAGCAAGCTACTCAGTGTATTAGTTTTAGGTTGGTTTCTCTTTTATTAACTGTAGTCCCCAAGCTGTACATTATATCCCTATGACTTATTTATTTTATAACTGACAGCATTATACCTTTTTGACCTCCTTCTTTCACTTACTATTTATAATGAAAATGCTGAATGGAAGAACTATTAATGTGGAATGGGGCAGGGGAAACTAGTCTATTGATTTTTAGTGTAATGATTTGAGTTTTGCCACTTGGTTGCCATGATAGTGATCTGCAGTTTTCGTGTCCATCAGCTGGTATATAACCAATTTTATATAAGCATGAAATATGTATGTAGAAGTACTTTGAAATTCTAACCACGAATATGACTTTTTATCCACCCCACAAGTTTTTTTGGAAAGAGAAATTTTCATTTGTGTTTCCATAAAGACCAGATAATTGACTGGAAAGAATAATGTAGCATGTCCTGAAAGATACCTTATCAAACAATGTATTAAAATCCAAATAATCAGTGCCATTATCTGTTCTTTAATGTGTCAGTCCTCTGGTTTTTAAAAGGAGTTCATTTGATATGATTTGTTTCTACTTCATAGACTGTAATATTTTGGAAATGGGAGAAATCTTAGCCATTATCACAAGCTCTTTATTTTATAAGTGCAGAAACTGAGGGTCTGGTGTGATGCAGAGAATTGTTTAGTTTCATTCACCACTGTTACTTTGTGGTCTATCATGATCTCTGCCACAAAATTGATTCTCAATATTTGTTGGATTGAATGTAAATAAACTTTTTTTTTTTAAAGATTTTATTTATTTATTTGAGAGAGAGAGCATGAGCAGGATGAAGGACAGAGGGAGAAGCAAACTCCCCCACTGATCAGGGAGCCTGACGTGGGACTCAATCCCAGGACCCCAGGATCATGACCTGAGCTGAAGGCAGACGCTTAACCAACTGAGCCACCCAGGCACCTATAAATAAGCTTTTTATTTACAGAAGTACAGTTGTGAAAGATAGAGTTCTGCTTCTCACATTTCTCATATCCAAGTTGTTCTCTACTTGGCTTTGATTGTAAGTCTCAAAAGTTGTTTCTTAATAGCTTTGTGAAAAGAGTAATAAAAAGTTCTGTCATATCATAGAAAAGCAATAAAGCATCTTTTTAAATAACTGTGCCCCAAAATTATTGATGAATAAACTCCACACTTATGGAAACATTTTATTTTAAAGTTTTACAAATATGATTAATTACACTTACAGAAAATCTCGATAGCATGGTGTTGTAAGGGGCACCTGGGTGGCTCAGTGGGTTAAAGCCTCTGCCTTTAGGCTCATGTCATAATCTCAGGGTCCTGGGATCGAGCCCCACGTCGGGTTCTCTGCTCAGCAGGGATCCTGCTTCCCCCACCTCCCCTCTGCCTGCCTCTCTGCTTGCTTGTGATCTCTCTTTCTCTGTCAAAACAAAACAAAACAAAACAAAACAAAACAAAACCAACAAAAAAAGAACAGTGTTGTGAAATGGCTTCAAATAGCATAGATTTTAGTGATAAAAATCTTTCCTTATTTCCGTCTGAATTGCAGTTATTTTGACAATAGATGGTCCTTCTTTTTGAAAGTTGGAATGCTTTCCAGTTCTACCATTTCAATTAATTTTAAGCTTATAGTACTGTACCCACGGTAAGGTCCTGTAGGATTGTGTGTAACAGTCACCTTTTTGTTAAAGCATTTACCACTTTAAGCAATCAAACTTTTGAGACCCTACTTAGAGAACTGCCAGAGATGAAGTTGGCATGGGTAAAGAAAATAATTGCCAATATTGTGGGTAGATGAAATCTGATAAAGCTCAAAGCAGGAAGAGAGGCAAAAATCAGAGGAGAGAAAATTTGGTTTTCTGAAAGACTTCCTGGAGGAGGGAGAAATCAAGCCTAACAACAACAACAACAACAACAGCAACAACACAGTTTTGTGATATTTGGAAGGTATACAGTGCGTTTTTAACCTCAGAATACAATCAGTGGGGCAAGTGTGTGTGTGTGTGTGTGTGTGTGTGTGTGTGTGTGTTTAAAGATTTGATTTTTTTACTTGAGAGAGAGAGGAGGGAGGGAGAGCATAGGGAAGAGTGAGGGGGAGAAGTAGACTCCCTGGTGTGCAGAGAGCCCGACACGGGACTCCATCCCAGGACTCTGAGATCATGACCTGAACAAAAGTCAGACGCTTAACCGACTGAGGCACCCAGGGGTGCCTGGGGTGAGTGTCTTCAGTCACATTAAATGGCTAAGAAAGACTGATGATAGTGTTTTTTTTCCTTTGAAGAACTTATCCTGGGGCGACAAGACCTGGTGTGTGATATTTACTAAATAAAAGTATTCCTCAGACTTCCTATCCCTACCTCACACCCAAGGACTAATTTATGTTTTATAAAAATTCCAAAATGTTATGCAAGCCACCCCTTTTTCAGAAAGGAAAAGGAAATGATTTAGGATTCTAAAACTCTCAATTATAGCCTAATCAAGTCAATTGAGCATTATTTTTAAAAAAGAACTTGGCCAGATTACATCTTTATTTTTTACAAATGTTTTAAAACTTTAGAACTCTTGTTTAATAAGGCAACGATACTATTATAAATGCTTTGTTAGCCAAATTAGGGGTTTTTCTTTCAATACAAGTTTTTTTAAACTTACATATGCTATTTTTCTAGGTGTTCTATAAATATTAAAATCTTTAGTATTATAGGCTTTGTTGATTTGCCTAGGTAATTCAGTCTTTAAATCAAACCTTAAAAAAAAACTTAAGTCTTCAAATTGAAGTATATAGAATTCTTAAAAATCCTTAAAAATTAATTTGTATCAGTAATTGAAATCTGCCAGATAAAATATTTCCTTTGAAAATTGCTCAGAGAACTAGCTACAGTCTGTTATTGAATATTTTGTTTGTGGAAATTTGAGTGGGAACAATATGGGATCCTTTTTTTCAGAGCAATAGTAATTGATTTAATGTTTATTTCACAAGTACTGGAGTACTCTTGATGTCTGGTACATTATATTATGCATTGCACTTGCATTTTTATGTTATAATATGAATGTTATTAAGACATTCTTAAGTTAACACAAGAAATTTACATGCCTATTTGCAGTTCAATATAGAAGACACTTCAGCCCAAACTAGAAACTAATGTATCTTGTATTCAGCCCATAAAGACATTGAGAGATTATCAGTTGTCACTTCCATACTGACAACCATTGAGTATATATTCCTGTTCCAGAGATGTTAAATTCTGTAAGACTGTGTGTGTGTGTGTGTGTGTGTGTGTGTGAGAGAGAGAGAGAGAGAGAGAGAGAGAGAGAGAGAGAATGATGGAGTAGGTGAAGGTGAGCGAGTTTTTTTTAAGCTTTATTAATAATGAAGAAGGTTCTTTTTCATAAAAAAAATAAAAGCACAGTTATACTTTATGGAAAATATAGACTCACAGCAGTGATGTGCTGGAGATGGCTTGTACCAGGCTCATGAAAGGTGACTTGTACCAGCTGATAGGAGATGATCGATACTTAAATTTTTAGGAATTTTGTGAGGTGATTGTTAAACATAGCCATTATTAAAAACTAATCATAAGTCTACAGTTAAGTAAACTGTGTTAAAATCCAAATTAATGTTCAATATCCATCACCTCCTAATTTTACTACATTTCATTCTCCATGTTGTTGAGTTCAAGTACATGTATTGTATAGTGTACGAAGGAGAGAGTATAACATAGTGTTCTACTCATCCCAACTCTGCATTTGGTGACATCAGGGTCATAGCTTGAAGTCGGCTGTGGGAGTATTTACACCTCAAAAATAGGCAAACACTACAAATCAGGTCCCCACTTCAAACTTCAGAAGGCAGTTGTTAAACATTTGCCAGCCAGCACACCACTGACTCACATTCCAGGCTCACCACTCTTTTCTTTTTGTTTCAGAGGGTAGAATCACAACCTCATTAACATTCATTTTCTCTTAGTCCAAATTTGTCATTTCTCACCTTGTAGGACTTGAATGAAGCAGATGGCAAATCTTTGAGCTAATTAATCACTGTTCTCAGAGTTGTATTTTGTGTTTAAGGGAGCTAATGTAGGACACAGATGAAACTAATGCTTCCCCAGTCAAACTACAAACAGAGAATTTACCTTGTCTAAAGTCATGGCAGTGAAGAAAGTGAATAAACGCAGGATTAAAATGGGCATGAAGAAACTTATTTATTGTCCTGTCAGATGGGAAGCTCCTTGTAAAGACATGGATTAAATGAATATTCATCACAGATAAATATGTGTTCAGTACTTATCCCTGGTGCTTCGTCGTCATGAGAACAATTTAGGAGTACTTCATCAATAACTGGGTATTTCAGGGGCAAATAGATATCTCTCACAATTCTTTGAATATACAACATAGTCCAAAGTACAGCATGTGAAAGCAAAACTGGGGGATACACACACACACACATTTTTAGATATATTACAGCTAAGTATCATTTTTTATTTTACATCTACTAAATGTAATTATTACTTTACACATAGGGTGGTGGTGGTTTTCTTATTGAGGAACCCGAGAAGGCCAAGTAAGCTTTGAATTTTGACAACAAAACATATGTAAAATTTGAAAAGGGAGTAAAATGGTAGTTAAGAAAAAGCAGTTTTGTGATAATTAGCTGAGAAATTTTTTTGTTTTTTACAGAATTAGTATGTAGCTCTGTTCTGCGGAGAAAGTCCGTTTATAAAACTTACATGTTTGTGTGTGTAAATCAGAGGTTAACAACGTTTTCTGTGAAGGGCCAGATAGTAAATCTTGTAGGCTTTGCAGGTTGTAGAGTCTCTGTTACAGTGATTCAGTTTTGCAGCTGTTGTGATGCTGGAGACAGTGTGTAACTGGAGACAGTATGTAAATGAATGATCATTGCTGTATTCCCATAAACTGTTGGGGGTCAAGATTTGGCTCATGGGGCTGTAGTTTGCCAGGCCTAGATCCGTCACAGTCGGGATTTGGTAACCACCCCAGCTGATTTTCTCAAAACAGAAGTTCTCTTCCAGGACCTGAATTCCCTGGGAGTTCTATTGTGATCACAATACTTGGGGAATTAGTAAATTTCACTGTATATTTGTTACCAGGACTGATGTGGCAGGGTAGTAAGCAGGTATTCTCATAGAGATGGACTGTGATAGTTATCCAGCTATTTTACACTCCGAAGTATTTCCTCAGTAATCTGTGTGCGTTGTATAAGACTGTTGTGGGATCTCTTAATACTCCCAACCTTTTTTTTTTTTTAAATGATTTTATTTACTTATTTGGCAGAGAGGCAGACAGAGGGGGAGGGAACAGGCTCCCTGCTGAGCAGAGAGCCCAATGTGGGGCTCGATTCCAGGACCCTGAGATCATGACCTGAGCTGAAGGCAGAGGCTTTAACCCGCTGAGCCACCCGGGCGCCCTAATCCGAATCTTTTCATGTAATTTTCACCTGTAGAGGCACGTGTCAGATTTGCTAGCCATAAGATCACTGTGAAATCTCTTGGGTTGAAAATGTGACTGCCTTGGTTTAAGGATCTTTCTTTTTCAGGAGATTCTAAGAGTAAGGTTAAAGTTGGAGAACTGAAATGAACATCTTTGAACAGTGAAAGGACGAGACAATACTTTCCAGTCCCTTTGTGAAACTGCACTGAGAATAAGCGAATAGAACTTAGCTCCTAACTCCTGGAGGTTAACAATGTGAACCAACTAGTTTACTTATTGAGGGGGATTATTTATTTTATATGGAAACTTGTTTGGGTCAAAAGGTATCCTGACATTTGGTCAAACATTATTCTGGGTGTTTCTGTGCTGGTGTTTTGGATAAAATTAATATTTTATTTGGCAAACTGAGTCAAAGAGATTGTCCTCCATAATGCCAGAGGTCCTCATCTAGCCAGTTGAAGGTCTGAATAGAACAAAAAGACTGACCTTGTGCTGAGTGAGTGAGGGAAATTTGTTTCTTGGACATCGGCCTTTTTCCTGCCTTTCGACTCAAATGAAATATCCACTGTTCCTGGATCTTGGGCCTGCTTGTCTTTGGACTGGAGCTACACCATTGTGTCTCCTTATTCTCAAGGCTTTTGTCTCAGACTGGAACTAAACCATCAGTTTTCCTTTATCTCTAACTTGCTAGGACTCACCCTGCCGATCTTAGAACTTGCCAGCTTCTATAGCTGGGCAATTCCTTATAACAAATCTCTTTTTCTGTATATTGGTTCTGTTTTTCTGCACAACCCTAATACATTAAAATAACAGTTTGCTTACCAAGAGTTTTTCAAGATGATTGCCACACTTCATCCACCAGTCCAAACTGTGCTGTCATAAACCCTGTCCAATTGTAGCCAGTTCTCTGCTTTTTAGGACTTACTCTAAAATCACCCAGTCTGGGACATAACACTCTATAAATATGGGTAACTGACTTCCCTTTTGGATACTACCGTAAATTGATCATGGAGATAGGCTCCCTTAATGCAGTAGGTCTAGTAATCACAGCTTTGCTCAAAGCTGTTTTTTCTGAAGATCTTAAAGAGTTGACAGTCAGGATGTACTGGACATTGAATGAGGTACACATTCATTATCCAAAAAATATTTACCATGGGCCCCGCCGGCTGTTGGTGTCTGGGAGTGTACTGGTCCTCAGGTGAAATTCAGGCCTCATGTCCACGTCCTAACAGAACTTAGATCCTGGGACACTCTCTCCCTTGTATGCTAGCCCCCAAACCCCTCATTTATTTCTCACTAAGTCTTGACTTCCTTTCCACTGGGAGTTGACAGTTTCTCTTGGATGTTTTCTGTAGGAACTTGTAAGTAAATAGGGATGTGCTCACCCATAATAGGATCTGCTTGTCATATGTCAAGAAGGTACTAAAACCATTTCTGGGATCAGTTCTGTAAGGCCATTTTTCCTAAGCCATTGTTGAGCTTTCTGTCCTTCCACCTTTGCCATATACTTAGGAAAAGGCAACCAGGATTGGCTGCACACATACACAGACTTACTGATTTGTGATTTTGAAGAGACCCTCTGGCTTTTATGTGGGTCACAGTCAGACATAAACTGCAACCCTTAGATTTAGCCAGATACTGAAATGAACCTCACTTTGGTTCCAGTGTATCACAGTTCACGGGCATTTAATTTCTGTGAATGTAATCAAGATAATAAAAATCCCCCATTAAATCAATGTGTGATTTTTTTTTTTCTTGCTTTTAGGGTAAAGCAAAAAAAAAAAAATCACTTTATCAAAGATAAGAATCCAATTTCTTAAGAGTTATAACTTAAAGAAAAGAAAGCTGACATTTATAATGAGCAGAGTAATTCCATTCCATGCAAATGTCTATCCCACATTTTTTTTTTGCAAAAAAAGTCCTTAGCAAGCAGAATAAATCTCGTTACTTATTTATACAGAACAGTGAAGATTCTGAAAAGTAGCAGGTGTTGGAGAGGAGAAAGCATCTCATTGACATACCTGCTGTATTTATTAAAGAAAGTTATTAAAATATATGTAGCTCTGTTTGAAGTGAGATACAAATTGCTGAGAGCTAATTTTCCAAAGCACCTACTGTTTTTGTACTTGTGACTCCCAATCCACAGGTATGTAACTGCTCAAGTGCAGCTAATTGTGCCTATATTTGGTCCTACAGCAAGGCAAGTGGCCAGCTACAGACCTAATTAATTACACATGGGAGCAATTATTTCAATATACAGTTTTTGTTGGGAAGCTCTCTTTTTTTTCTTTTTGGGCAGGTAGTTGTTGGGAAACCTCTTGAGGTAAGACGACTTCTTTTCAGATAACATTTGGACTTGCTTTTGGAACAGTTGTGCACAGCAGCTTGGCACACCTGTGCTAAAAACCAATGGAAGGCATTTATTTTATTTTTATTTATTATTTATTAATTTTTATTTTCAGACTTTGCAGCTCGAACATAACCAAACATATCAGGCTCCATTCTCTCATAAAATGAGTGTCACTAATTAGAAAAGCAAAAACGTTACTTTTTATTACAAGACTGTGTTAATGCAGTTGCTTTAGTTTGCCATTATTCCTTAATAAGAGACAATAAAATCACCATAATGCACGGAAAACAACTATCCTCTTTGGGATAAAACTGGATTAATGACGTATTTTGTGTTTATAGAAACAAATACAATTTAGCAGCCACTCTTTTCAAGAGATTTTTCTTAACCAGCAACCAGGTACTTATTTTAAACCTAAAAGGAAAACATAGTTAATAATATTGAAAGGTTATTAGTGCAATAGGAAACTTATCATCCTTGCACAATGGAGAAAGCAGTTCCATTTAAAAGAATCATAAAGAAAATTTGCATATTTATATGAATCGTAGGACTGTGGCTTTTTATCTTGCAAGGTTTAGAGTTATTTTTAATTATGAATTCCCTTGCTGATTAGGATCTAACAAGGAAGAAAGGAAAATAGTCATTTCTAAATTGAAAATCTGAAGTATTCTTTGTTAACCATAGTTTGAATGTGAGATAAGAAACTTTTAGATGACAAGATGGCATTTTCAGCTTAATTAACTTTGACTTAAAAGTCATAGATGAATAGATTCTCCCTTAACATGAGCCACACCTCCTACATGCACAGTTAATCTGCACTATATACCGGATTGGACTGAATAGTAGTCTTAAAATGGACAGAGCATAACATTTCACATATTTCTTTGTGTTCTTTTGCTCATTCTCTTCTTACCTTTTGATGAAAACAGCTCCTTTTAATTGAAAGCAGATTTAGAAATCCAGGAGTAATGCTTAGTCCAGTATATTAGTTTTCTATTGCTGTTGTAACAAACTACCACGAATTTAGTGGCTTTAAAGAACACAAATATCTTAAAGTTAGAAGTCTGAAATGGAATTTACTGGGCTAAAATCAAGGTGTTGGCAGGACTGCATTCCTTTTGGAGACTGAAGGGGAGAATTTGTTTCCTTGCCCTTTTTAGTTTCTTGAGGCTGCATGCATTACGTAGCTCATGGCCCCTTCCTTCATCTTTAGGAGCAATAAATACATCACTCAATCACTCAGACCTCTGTCTTTACTGTCCCATCACTGATTTTGGTACTCCTGCAGAGATCTTAGAGGGATCTCTGTAGGGTGATTATATTGGATACACCTGGATAATTGAGGCTATTCTCATCTCTAGATCTCTAATTTTGTTTTTTTTTGGTCATTAAGGCAACATACAGGTTTTGTGGAATAAGATATGAACATTTTTGGGTAGCTATTATACCACCATGCTCAGTCCTTGCTTTACTTAATTCCTAATTGCTCCTTTTATTCACTTATACTATTTTTTTTTTCTATTTCTTAGTGCTTTCGTTGGAATGCGACATTTCTCTTAGATTCTTAGTGGTTTCTGGTGAATATATCTGATTCTAGCAATAAGTAGTATCATGATTCAGTTAGTTATCTTATTCATTTTTATTATGCATTCATGAAACTAACATTGTCTTTTGGTGCAAGATACTGTGTAAAAAGGAATGAGTCTTGACTCAATCAGGTTCTTTAGATTCCGACTGGTCCTGTTTTTTTTTTTTTTTCTTCCTTTTAAATTATTGACAATCATCTCCAAGAGACAGAATGTGGGTTGACTAACCATTACAGCCCTTTATTGCTCTGATTTATGAAGTTACTGTGCTTAAAATGATAAAGGAGAGAAAACCTAAGTGGATATTAAAACTTTATTTCTAAAAAACAGAATTTGCTACAAATGTAAAACAAAACCTTATTTAACTTCTGCAGTGTGTTGCCTTTTCAGCACCATCATTAATTTAAAACTGATTTTTAAAAAACTGAGTTTTCATCCAATGGGAGGGTAGACCTGAGACTTTTCTAACATGAAACATATTCAGTGAAATGAAAAAAAGTTGCAGTGCTACACGGAAAGAGGAAGGGGCTATATTCTGGGTACGGCTCTGTACAAGACAGTTATTTTAATATCTCACAAACCCTATTTTTCTGTTGCCTCCTACAGAGATACTTTTAAATATGCTTTGATATGCTATACAATGCACTAATGTTTTCTGAAGGGCTTAATGTATTTTGCAATGTCCCATGTATGTTGAATTTAATAGAGAAATTCATGAGAAATTTTAAATCTTAAAGGTGACTGTTCACTGGTTCTGTAGGAATTCTTTGAGTTTCAATCAAATGTAAACTGATTGAAGCCCCTTCTCTGATAAAACTGCCAAGCTCTGCACTTTACGTTCTTTTCAAGCTTGTAGCTTTGTCTTCCAGTAACTCCACTAAAAGCTTCCAGTTCAATGGATGAACTTCTTCTTTTACTTCACTAAGAAAAGGTCAAATTCTCTTTCCCCCTCCAATCACCTCTCAGCACTTACAAGTGCTGTGATGCAGGGCAAGTTATTGAAAATCCTATTTTACCTTGAGATGCGGCAGTTAGTGCTTTCAAGGCTTCTAATCAGAGTTGGCACTTTCCTGTCCCTGCTGGTTCTCGCACTGCTGAAATCATGTCCCCTTTATTCTAGTTGTTTAAAACGGCTTCAGAAAGACCTTTCCTCTGACTTACTATGTATATTTACATGTTCCTATCTGGCCATATATTACAATGGACTGATTTGAGGATTGCTGCTCTTTGGCAAAGTGGTAAAGATGTAAAATAACTTAGTAGAAAAATAGCATAAGAGAATATAGTCCAAGATACACTCAGCACCTAGTACAGTTGGAGGGATAAAAAGGCAGTTTTGTAATACTTTTAAATAGTATTTGTGTGCAAGGTTCTACAGGCAATGTGAATTTGCTTTTATGTTTATCAACTGTTACACGTTTGGAAAGTATTATTAGATAATATGTAACATGTAGGGTGTATATGTGTAAATAAATGCAGTGGTTACAAATTGCATTTCACAATAGCTTCGTTTGGGGGATAGACCAGGAAGAATGTGACATGGTGTTGAAAAAGATGGTGTTGATGACTCCACTAGGAGAAAATTTTGTTTAAACAATTTTTTAAAGTTGGTGGTTGTCCAACTGACAATGTTAACATAGGCATTTGTTGAGATTAGCTTAAGAGACTTATTTTCAGGAAATTGTTACTATTCAAAATAATTGGCATATAGTCGATACACTGTAGCCAATTGGTAGTGATGCTTTGGCTTTGGTCATGATCCTTGAACAACCTCATGTTTTCTGTAAGGACACAATCATTTTCAGCATTAAACACCCTCAGATCTTTATACATTGTTTAAACATTAACATTTAGAATTTAACAAATAACACATACAGAGTAAGATTTAAAACAGTAAGATTTAGCTACAATTAATCCTAAGAATATGAAATTGTTCTTACTCTAAACCGATTAATTTCTCCAGACTTTATCAAAGAGTCCTCCCTCCCTCCCTCACGCCCTCCCTTCCTTCCTGACTTTATTTTAGAGAGGGAGGGAGGAAGAGAGGGTACATGTGTATGAGGAGAGGGGCAGAGGGAGAGAAAGAATTGCAAGCAGATTCCCTACTCTGTGGACTGATTTGATGACCGAGATCATGACCTGAGCCAAAATCAAGAGCCAAATGTTTAACAGACTGAGCCACACAGGTGCCCTCAGAAAGTTTTTTTTTTTTTTTTAAATTTTTATTAACATATAATGTATTATTCACCCCAGGGTACATGTCTGTGAATCGTCGGGCTTACACATTTCACAGCACTTAACAACACATACCCTCCCCAATGTCCACAACCCAGCCACCCTATCCCTACCCACCCACACCGGCCGCCCCCGGCCCCCGCCCCGGCCACCCTTAGTTCGTTTCTTGAGTCTAGGAGTCTCTTATGGT
>CM053618.1:17308598-17347115 GCA_028646535.1 Procyon lotor
CTGATTCCCAGGGCTCTCTGTGCCTCCTACACCTCCGCCATCTTGCCCTCTCTCTCCTATTTTTTTTTTTTTATTAACATATAATGTATTATTTGCCCCAGGGGTACAGGTCTGTGAATCATCAGGCTTACACATTTCACAGCACTTACCATAGCACATACCCTCCCCAATGTCCATAACCCAGCCATTCTATCCCTATGCTTTGCCCAAATAACCCTCCATTTGTTTGTGACTTTAGGAATAGTCTTCCTGATCCCATCTTGTTTCATTTCCCCCCACCCCCCATGATCCCATTAACCCTCTAGTTCCATCCAAGTTGTTGCAAATGATAAGATTTCATTTCTCTTGATGGCTGCATAGTATTCCACTGTGTGTGTGTTTGTGTGCGTGTATATATACATATATACATATATATGTGTATATATATGCCACATCATCTTTATTCATCTGTTTTCTTTTAAAGATTATTTACTTATTTGAGAGAGAGAGAGAGAGATCACAACTAGGCAGAGAGGCAAGCAGAGAGAGAGGGGGAAGCAGGCCCCTGCTGAGCAGAGAACCCGATGTGGGACTCGATCCCATGACCCTGAGATCATGACCTGAGCCAAAGGCAGAGGCTTTAACCCACTGAGCTACCCAGGCACCTCTATCCATTCATCTGTTGATGGACATCTAGGTTATTTACATAGTTTGGCTATTGTTAACATTGCTGCTATAAATATTTGGGTGCACGTGCCCCTTCAAATCACTACATTTGTATCTTTAGGGTAAATACCCAGTAATGTGGTTGCTGGGTCATAGGATAGCTCTATTCTCAACTTTTTGAGGATGTTGAAAAAGAAAACCAAGTTAGTGGCATCACAATTCCAGACTTCAAGCTCTATTACAAAGCTGTAATCATCAAGACAGTGTGGTACTGGCATAAAAACAGACACATAGATCAATGGAACAGAATAGAGAGCCCAGAAATGGCCCCCCAGCACTGTGGTAAACCATGAAAATTTTGTCACTTTTGTAGTGCTCTCTTGGTTGAGACACTTAACAAAGGTCTGCCCAGATTCAAGGGGAAAGGATATCTACCTTACCACTTAATGGATAAAGGTCAAGGTACATTGTATGAAGAACATGGTGGGAGATACTGTTGCAGCTGTCTTTGGAAAATACAGTCTTTCAGAATCATACAGGTAGTGAGTATCAGAGTATGGATTCAAACCAAGTTTTTCCTTTTTCTTTTCTTTTTCTTTTTAAGGCAAACTTCAGTTGTTTGTTTTTGTATATGAATTTTCATAGCAGCCTTTTTTTTTGAGCTATTTTTCTTTTTCTTTTTTCTTTTTTCTTTTTAAGATTTTATTTATCTGAGAATACAGAGGGAGAGGGAGAGAGGAGGAGAGACTCCCTGCTGAGTGGAGCCCAATGCAGGGCTCGATCCCAGGACCCTGAGATCATGACCTGAGCTGAAGTCAGATGCTTAACCAACTGAACCATGGAGCCTATGGCAGCTTTTTAAATATCATTTTATTTAATTTTCACCATGATAAGTGTACTCTTTAATCTCCATTCCTTATTTCCTCCATCCTGCAACCCACCTCATCTCTGTGGCTGTCAATTTGTGTTCTCTAGTTAAGAATCTGTTTCTTGGTTTGTTTTTCTTTTCTTCTTTTCTCATTTGTTCTGTTCCTTAAATTCCACATATGAGTGAGATTATGTGGTATTTGTCTTATCTGACTGACTTATTTCACTTAGAGCTAAACAGTATAATGCTATCATTGCAAATGACAAGATACTATCTATCTATCTATCTATCTATCTATCTATCTATTTATTTAAAAGATTTTATTTATTTATTTGACAGAGAGAGAGGGAGATCACAAGTAGGCAGAGAGGCAGGCAGAGAGAGAAGAGGAAGCAGGCTCCCCGCTTAGCAGACAGCCTGATGCAGGGCTCAATCCCAGGATTCTGAGATCATGACCTGAGCCAAAGGCAGAGGCTTTAACCCACTGAGCCACCCAGGCGCCCCGACAAGATATCATTTTTTATGGTTGAATAATAGTTCACTGAATATAAATACCACTTCTTTATCCATTCATTTGTCATCTGACCTTGGATTTTTTCCATAATTTGGCTACTACTATATAAATAATGCTTCTATAAACATAGAGGTGGATATATCCTTTTGAATCAGTGTTTTTCTTTGAGAAAATACTCATTAGTGCAATTCTTGGGTCATCGAGTAGTTCTAGTTTTAATTTTTTCAAGAACTTCCTTACTGTTTTTTAGAGTGGCTGCTCTAAGTGTGCATTTCCACCAAGAGTGTATGAGGGTTCTTTTTTCTCCACATTCCTGTCAATGCTTGATGTTTCTTGAGTATTGATTTTAGCCATTCCAACAAGTGTAAGATGGTATCTTTGTGTAGTTTTGATTTGCATTTCCTGGATGATGAGTGATGCTGAACATCCTTTCATGTGTCTCTTAGCCATCTGTAGGTCTTCTTTGGGAAAATGTCTATTCATGTCCTTCCATTTTTAATTGGATTATTTATTCTTTGGGTGTTGAGTTGTATCAGTTCCTTATATATTTTGGGCACTAACCTATCAGCTGTGTCATTTGCAGATATCTTCTTCCATTCAGTAGGTTGCCTATTAGATTTGTTGATTGTTCCTTCATTGTGCAGAAACTTTTTATTTTGATGTAGTCCCAATAGTTGATTTTTGCTTTCATTTCCATTGCCTCAGTAGACATATCTAGAAAACTGTCGCTATATTTGGTATCAGAGAGATTACTGTTTGTGCTCTCTTCTAGGATTTTTATGGTTTCAGGCTTCACATTTGGGTTTTTAATCCATTTTGAGTTTATTTTTCTGTGTGGGTTAAGAAAGTGGTCCAGTTTCATTCTTCTGACACGTTACTATTCAGCTTTCTTAACACCATTTATTGAAGGGATTGTCTTTTACCCATTAGATATTCATTCCTCCTTTGCCAAAGATTAATTGGCCATATAATTGTGCATTTATTTAAGGGTTTTGTGTTCTCTTGAACTATGTGTCTGTTTTTTTGCCGATACCATACTCTTTTAATTACTACTGCTTTGTAATATAACTTAAGGTCTGGAATTGTGATACCTCTAGTTTTGTCTTTTTTTTTTTTTTTCTTCAAGTTTGCTTTTGCTATTTTGAAGTCTTTGGGGCTTCCGTACAAATTTTCCATTTTGTTGTAATTTTGTGAAAAAAGCTGTTGGCATTTTAATAGACCTTGAGTTAAAGATGTAGATTGCTTTGGGTAGTCTTGACATTTTAACAATATTTGTTCTTCTAAGCCATGAGCATGGAATGTCTTTATTTCTTTGCATGGTCTTAAATTTTTTTCATCAGTGTTTTATAGTTTTCAGAGTACAGCTCTTTCACATCTTGGTTAAGTTTATTCCTAGATATTTTATCGTTGTGCAGTTGTAAATGAGATTAATTTTTAAATTTCTCTTTCTAATGTTTCATTCTTAGTGTATAGGAATGCAACAGATTTCTGCACATTTTGTATTGTGTAACTTTATTGAATTCACTTATCAGTTCTATAAGTTTTTTTGGTGGAGTCTTGAGGATTTCTGTATATAGTATCATGTCATCTACAAATAGACTTTTACTTCTTCCTTACCAATTTGTATGCCTTTTATTTCTTTGTTGTCTAATTGCTGTGGCTAGGACTTCTAGGACTATGTTGAATAAAAATGGTGAGAGTGGACATTCTTGTCTTGTTCTAGGGCTTAAAGGAGAAGCTCTGAGTTTTTCACTACTGACTAGGATGTTGGCTGTGGCTTTTTCAGTGAAGGAATTTTTTTTTTTTTTGAAGGTTAATTTATTTATTTGACAGAGAGATCACAAGTAGGCAGAGAGGCAAGCAGAGAGAGAGGACAAGCAGGCTCCCTGCCGAGCAGAGAGCCCGATGTGGGGCTTGATCCCAGGACCCTGAGATCATGACCTGAGCCGAAGGCAGAGGCTTTAACCCACTGAGCCACCCAGGTGCCCCTTCAGTGAAGGAATTTTTATGCTGAGATATATTTCCTCTAGCCCTACTCTGCAGAAGGTTTTTATCATGAATGGATATTGTACTTTGTCAGATGCTTTTTCTGCCATTATTAAAACGATCATACAGTTTTTATCCTTTCTCTTGTTGATAAGCTTTGAGAATATCGAATCATCCTTGCATACCAGAAATAAAGCCCACTTAATCTTGGTGTATGATTTTTTAAATATATTGTTGCATTTTGTTTGCTAATATTTTGTTGAGGATTTTTGCATCTCTATTCATTAGAAATATTGTCCTGTAGTTACCTTTTTTTTGTGGTGTCTTTATCTGAATTTGGTGTTAGGGTGGTTCTGGCCTCATAGAATGTATTTGGAGGTTGTCCTTCCTTTTCTGTATTTTTTGGAATATTTTGAGAAGAATAGGTATTAACTCTTCATTATATATTTGGTAGAATTAACCTAGGAAGCTGTCTGGTCCTTGACTTTTGTTTTTTTGGGAGTTTTTTTAATTACTGATTCAATTTCATTGCTGATGATTGGTCTGTTTGAATTCTCTATTTCTTTCTGATTCGGTTTTGGTAGGTGATATGTTTTTAGAGTTTATCCATTTCTTTCAAGTTGTCTAATTTGTTGGCATATAGATTTTCATAATCTGTTAAAAGTGTTTGTGTTTCTGTGGTGGTAGTGGTCTCTTTTTGGGTAATTTTACTCATTTGGGTCATCTCTCTCTCTCTCTCTCTTTTTTTTTTTTAGATTTTTATTTATTTGACACAGGGAGAGAGATCACAAGTAGGCAGAGAGAGAGGGGAAGCAGGTTGCCCGCCGAGCAGAGAGCCTGATGTGGGGCTTGATCCCAGTACCCCGAGATCATGATCTGAGCCAAAGGCAGAGGCTTTAACCCACTGAGCCACCCAGGCGCCCCCCCCCCCTTTTTTTGATGAGTCTTTCTAGAGGTTTTAAACTTTGTTTTCAAAGAACCAGCTCCTAGTTTCAGTGATCTCTTTGTTGTTGTTGTTGTTACTGTTGTTTGTTTCTATAGTATCTATTTTTGCTTGAATCTCTGTTACTTCCTTCCTTTTGCTGGGTTTGGGTTTTGTTTATTCTTTTATTCAGCTCCCTTAGGTGTGAAGTTAGGTGTTTGAGGTTTTTCTTCTTGAGGTAGACCTGCATTGCTATAAACTTCCATCTTTGAATAGCCTTTGCTGCATCTCAAAGATTTTGGGCCTTTGTGTTCTCATTTTGATTTGTTTTCATTAATTCTGATTTCTGATTTCTTTGATTTCTTGGTTGTTTGGTAGCATGGGCTTTAATCTCCATGTATTTGTGCTCTTTCCAGATTTTTTCTTATGGCTGATTTTTTAGGTTTATAGCATTATGATCAGAAAAGATGTACTGGTATGACTTCATCTTTTTGAATATCTTGAGACTTATTTTGTGGCCTAATATGTGATCTGTTCTGGAGAAGGTTCCACGTACACTTGAAAAGAATGTGTATTGTGTTTTAGGGTGGAATGTTCTGAATATGTCTGTTAAATTCATCTGGTCCAGTGTGTCATTCAAAGCCACTGTTTTCTTTGTTGATTTTCTGTTTGGATGATCTGTCCATTGATGTCCATTAAGGTCCCCTACAATTACTCTATTACTATCAATTATTTCCGTTATGTTTGTTATTAACTATTTTATGTATTTGGGTACTCAGCGTTGTGTGCAAAATACTTACAATTGTTATATGTTCTTGTTGGATGTCTCCTTTGTTATTAAATGGTGTCTTTTTTTTGGTCTCCTGTTAGTTTTTGTTTTAAAGTCTATTTTGTCTAATATTAGTATTGCTAACTCAGCTTTCTTTTTAATATCCCTATTTATTATAGAAATTTCTCCATCCCCTCACTTTCAATCTGCATGTGTCTTTAGGTCTGAAATGAGTGTCTTATAGGCAGCATACAGGTAGGTTTTGCTTTTTTGTTTAATCCATTCTGTCACCCTATGTCATTTGGAATTTTAATCTATTTATATTCAAAGTAATTATCGATAGGTATATGTTTATTACCATTTTGTTACTTGTTTTGCAGTTGTTTCCATAGATTTTCTCTGACCCTTTCTTCTATTGCTTTTTTTTCATGGTTTGTTGGCTTTCTTTAGTGATCTACTTGTATCCCTTTCTATTTTTTTTCATCTCTCTCAGTGATTTTTGATCTGTGGTTACTACGTTTATATATAACATCTTCTGCATATAGGTTTTTCTTCTTGTATTCATATATTAAGTTGATGGTTGCCTAAATTTAAACTCATTCTTTACCCTTCTCCCTCCAACATTTTAGGTATATGGTATCCTATCTTATATTCTTTTATTTTATGAATCCCTTGACTGTTTGTTACAGAAATATTTATTTTTCCTGCTTTTTTTGTTTTTTACTTTTCATACTGTCACTTAGGGTCTTGCTTTCCACTCAGAGCCCTGTTTAATATTCCTTCTGGCTGGTGTAATGTTCATGAACTCTTTTAGTTGCTTGAGAAACTCCGTCTCTCTTTCTATTCTGAATAATAGCCTTGCTGGGATGGAGTATTATTGGCTTAGATTTTCCCCTCTCATCACTTTAAATATATCATGCCACTCCCTTCTGTCCCACAGTGTTTCCTTATATGGTATCCCTTGTATGTAACTCTCTCGTTTTCCCTTGCTGCTTTAAAACTTTTTTTCTTAAAAAAAAATAAAAATAAAAAAATAAAACTTTTTTTCTTTATCACTACTTTTTTCTATTTTAATTACTGTATGTCTTGAATTGGTTTGAATTTTTGGGGGGGCTTTCTGTGCATCCTGGATCTTGACATCTGTTTCCCCAGATTAGGGAAGTTTTCAACTATTATTTCTTCAAGTAAATTTTCTGTCTCCTTCCCTTTTTCTGAAATCCCTGTAATGTGGATATTATTACACTTGATGGAGTCACTGAGTTCCCAAGATTATTCTCAATATGCATAATTTTCTTTCCTCTTTTGCTCAGCTTGGTTACTTGTTCTTACTCTGTCTTCCAGGACATTAATTCATTCATCTGCTTCATGTAGCCTGTTACTTACTCCATCAAGTGTATTTTAAATTTCACTTACTATATTCTTTATCTGATTGGTTCTTTTAATCTTGGTGTTAGGGGTTTCACTGGTGTCCTCCACTGTTTTCCCAAGTCCAGCGAGTCTCTTTAGGATTATTACTGAAAGTTCTCTCTTAGGCGTATTACTTATGTCCATTTACTTTGGTCTCCTGCTGTGGTTTGGTCCTGTTCATTCATTTGGGAGATGTTTCTCTGTCTCCTCCTTTTGTTTAACTTTATGTGCATATTTCTGTGGGTTAGGAAAGTCAGCTATTTCCCTGGGTCTTAACAATAATAGCTTTATGAAGAAGAGGTCCTGTAATGCCCTGCAGTGCAGTGTTCCCTGTTCCCTAGGGCCTGGTGCTTCAAGGACTGTGTCCTCCATGTTGTGTATATTCTGCTGTTGAGTCTTTTGCTTCAGTCCAATTGTCTGTAGAGGCTCTATTTGCCTTTTGGGGGCAGCAAGGTGTGTGGCGTTGTGCTTGTGAAATGAGACCTGCCCCCCACTGTTGCCAGAACTGTGGTCATACAAAATGCAGGTCAGGTGGTGTGGTGTGACAGGGTTTGTGCTGATCTTCTGGGGGAAGGGGACTGGGAGGGATGTGGCTTGGTGCAGGCAGGTTAGGTAAGGAGGGTCTGTGCTGTGCTGGTTCCTGCGGGGGGGTGGGGTGGGGTGGGCACGGGGCTGGGGAGGGAACTGGCATCTGACAGCTCCTTTGTTCCTGGACATGGGAAGCCATGATCCCTGTCTCTGGGCCAACTCTGAGATGAACCAGTCATTTTCCCTCTTACCTGCCCCTGGCATTTTCAAACCGCTGGTTCTGTGCAGTGTCTGCTCTGGTTGTTGTGCTATCTCTTTAAGAGCGGGGACTCTGCTTCCTAATGCCTTGGGCTCTCCCTAAGCTGGGCCCCCATCTGTAAAATTCTAGGCTTTAAGTTATGCTGGTATTAAGAACTCATGAAATCCGGCCCCTCTCACTGTTGAAAGCAAATATTATGGCGATTTGCCCTCTCTGTTTGTGGCTGTCCATTGTGCAAGTCTGTTTTCCACCCTTCTCTGCATCTCTGGCTTCTTCCTGACCACAGAGGGCCAAGGTGTGTTTTGCTCCCAGATGGAGTGGAGTCTTTGCTCATCCTACTTTGTTGTGGCCTCTTCCCTGTTGTAGAATTTATTCTGCCGGTTTGGATCATTTACTGGGTTTCTTTTGCTGACATGGGTGTTCTCTGGTTGTACCCCTGGCCGAGGTGAGCTTAGGTCTTCCTATTCTACCATCTTCCCAGCTGCCCCTGGTCATGTTTGTTCTAACTGTAATTTCCAGCTTTTTAAATCACTATTCTAAAATCTTTTCTACAGTGTTAGTAGAGATTCTGTCATGTAGAATTCTTTACATTTTAGATATTGGTAAATAACCGAAAAGTATATGCATTTGCAAAAATGTTGGATTATACAAGAAAAATTTGTCAAAAATGGTTTTAAATATACCGTTGTCCAAATAATAATGGGGAAGACTTTATTTTCTTTCAAAATCACATCTTTCTAAAGTGAGTTGTGGGGGTTTGGCATCCATTAAGTTACTGATTTTTTTTTTTTTAAGATTTTATTTATTTATTTGTCAGAGAGAGAGAGAGAGAGAGAGCACAAGCAGGCAAAGAGGCAGGCAGAGGCAGAGGGAGAAGCAGGCTCCCTGCTGAGCAAGGAGCCCGATGTGGGACTCGATCCCAGGACCCTGGGATCATGACCTGAGCCAAAGGCAGATGCTTAACCAACTGAACTACCCAGGCATCCCAGTTACTGATATTTTTAAATGAAATGTCAAATATAATTCAGTGCTTGAAACATGAGGCAAACCTGACTAGATTTAGAGTTTGACAGCTTTGCTGTGTTTCCATTAATCTATTTATCCACAGGGATCAAATATTATATTTAGTGGAGAGGCCTATTAGATATCTGTGGATGCATGTACATGTAATATTGATAAGTAATAATAACTAGTCTTTATTGAGTGCTTATTATGTGCCATTTTTTTTTTATGGTTTATAATTTTGGATGCCCTCAGTAACTGTATAAAAAAGTTGTAATCATTTCTTTTTGACAGATGGAAAAGCTTAGAAATGTTTTATCCAAGATCATACATCTGGGCAGAGTGGCATACTTAAAGTATTATATCCTGCTTCTGTAATGTCTGAAATATGAAATAGTCTCATTCACCTTTTGATTATCTAAACTCTGAATATTCCAAAAGATGATATGATTCACCTTTGCCTGGCCTGCCTTGAGGACCAAATTTACATAACATTGGTAATGATATAATGCTCATGAACATATCTATGAAGTCAGTCTAGTTCAGGAAATGCTGTGCATGTACAGTTTCTCTTGTTATTCATAAAAATCTGAGTTATCATCTGCTTTTCATAGATGAGTGGCTTCAGAGCTTATACAGAAGAGTTTGGCACTTTCATTTCACAGTATTTTACTACTTTTGGTCCCTTAGTGCCCCTTCCTATAGTACACACACACACACACACACACACACACACACACATCTTGTCTCACACTCACACACACTTAACAATGAGTGGTGAGGATTAGGTGGAAGGAATGCTGGGACTAATTGTTTCCTTTAATGATGCTTTTTATTAAAATTAGCACAATTTTTTAATACATTTGGTTATGCTGTACCCTAGGTTAATCTGACCGTTTACTTCCTACCTGTTATTGCAACCTTTGGTAAACCATGAATATTAACATAGGGATGACCTGAAAACCACTTCTTTCCTTCTCTTTCCCTTTCCTTTTCCCTTTTCTTTCTTTTTCTTTCCTTCAGACAGAGAGAGCGCACAAGCAGAGGAAGTGGCAGGTAGAGGGAGAAGCAGGCTCCCTGCTGAGCAAGGAGCCCAGTGTGGGGCTTGATTCCAGGACACAGGGATCATGACCCGAGCTGAAGGCAGACACTTAACTGACTGAGCCACCCAGGCATCCTGAAAACCATGTCTTCTTTAATTTAAAATTTCTGAGAATAAATATGGACCCAATTATGTAAGCAATGTTCAGTATCAGGGTAAGGAAGTGGCCTGTAGAATATCACTCCTGAAGTGTCGAAAAGGAGATGGATTTTCTCTTCCTCTATGTAATCTAGGGGGAAGCTACCCCCGCATTCACTTTAATTGGCAAGAACCCCTTTCCTCTCCCATGTATACTCTTTGTTCTAAAAATCTGTTTCCAGGGGTTTAACCATAGAAGTCTTTACTTGAACCATCAGTGATTTTGTTGATGTTGGAAAATTGTTTTCTGGTCGTTTTGACTACGAATAGTCAGGCTGTCATCACACCTGGTACTGGAAGATTATATTCTGGTTTTTACAATTCTGAGCTTTTAATACAAGATACCACCACCTGTGGCGCTGTCTGGAATGCTGTCTGCACTTTGGCTACCACACCCCAAGAAAGCTGTAATAGCAGTGAAACCAAGTTCAGGGTAAATAAAAAAAAAAAAAAAAAAAAAAAAAGATTCTCCAAATAAGGACATACTAAGAGAATCAGGGCTAAGTTTGGAAGTAAAAGTGTTAAAAAATAGGATGAACTGGGATAAATTGTTGAAGTGTAGATGCGAATAGTAGAATCCATAGAAAAGGTTGTTCCATTATAAGGAGGTACCTTTAGAGGGTTTTTTTTTTTTTTAAAAAGAAGTTTGAGATTTGATGTTTCTGCATCAAGTAATAAAGAGATACAGACTGAAAATATAAACAGGTGAAAAAGTTTAAAGTAAAATAAAGAATGTTTCTAAGAACTTAAGTCAGTTGCATTTTGGGCATATTTCTAGCTTTGGGAGGTTGATAGCATGCATGGTAGATAACCATTACATTGTGTCATGAATTGTCTCTTGGTGACATTGTCGGATGGAAATCTGGCCATGTTGTTCCATTGTGACATTGCTTCTGTGCTCACCGTCCCTGTCTTTTCCTTTGTTCTTCTCTATGTGGGAACATTGATGCATTCGTTATCTATAGCTTTTTTGCTATTAGCTCTTAGTAGTTCCAATGGAGGAACCCATGAAATTTTTTTCATGACCCAAAGACCAGAAATATTAAGAAAAATCTTGTGGAAATGATTAATCAAGCTCTGTTGCCAAAATCAAAATGATTCAGTCTAGTATATTTAATCTATGTACATGTTTCTGTACTTAAATCTATTTCTTTATCCGTGCCTGTAATTTTTTAACCATATTGTGATGAGACCTATTTCTTTGGCTTATGCAATCAGGCTTGCTACTTTATAGTAAGACATTATGTTCTGATCTGATTTTTTTTTTTTTTTCATTCTTCTAACTCTGGCTCACTGGATTAGCCTAGGGTATATGTGTGCGTCAAGGGACTGCGGTTTTGGGACATTTGATATAAGAAGCTGCTGAATGTGCCAGCAAGGAGCTAATGATTCAGCAGAAGAGTCATGAATGATGAAGCTAAGCTTGCCAGTTACTGTGCTTTACTTTTCTTGTTGACCTTGAGTAAGTTCAGAGTCCTGAATAGGCAATTTAGCACTTACCTGCTGAGCTCCAAGTGCCCACCTTGTCATGACCTCATGCAATACGGTAAAGTTGGCAGTTTGTCTCCTCTAGTTTGGCATTTAAGGAAAATCAAACTCTAATTTTGAGGAATAGAAAAGATACTAGAACTGTGGAACATATTCCAGACTTTAATACATAACATAATGCTGATCTGATCTCATGGGAAGGCCAATTTTATAGACAAGACAAATGATGTATATGGAACAAAACAAATGCTGAATAAAAATAAGTCCCAGTGATTTAGTCAAAGCATTCTTGGTGAGTGTCAGGGAAGAGAGTCACATGTTGACAATTGAGGATGAAAGCTGGGACACAGTGGAAAATTATGCTCAAATCTTGTGACAGGATATTACATTTGCTTCACTTGCTCCTTATGTCTGAAACATAATTGAATGTTCTTTAATATGTCTTTCTTCCCCCAAGCAAGTATGCCCTGACCCAGTTACAGAACATTTGTGGCAATTTTAGATGAAGGGTTGAGGGAAAGGGTCATGAGTCTGAGATAGTAACAGAAAATTTAATTTACTTTGTAGATCTCCATGCCTGTTTGAAAGCTTCTGGCATAGTATTGATACAGTTTTGCTTGCCCTGAGTCTTTATTTTAGCTTGAAAAATAACATTTGTTAAAGTAACAAGGTCTTTAAGCTGATCTTCAGTGAAGGATTTTATTTGAAAGTAAAGATTAATCCAGTTTTACTTAATTTTTCTAGTGCTCAAAAAAAAAAAAAAAGCCCTACAGTTATATACTGTACCTATTGTACAATTAAGTGCAAGTAAACAGATGTTACTAGGTTGCAACTTTGTGTGCTGTCCCTTGGGAGGGGCTTTGGAAGAAGGGAAGTGCTTCCAATAAAAAAAGCAAAAACAGTCATTCAACCTGTGCAAACATAGCATTTATGTCTCATCTTTTTTTCGTAATTAAAATTATTTGAGGGGCGCCTGGGTGGCTCAGTCGTTGGGCGTCTGCCTTCGGCCCGGGTCAGATCCCAGGGTCCTGGGATCGAGCCCCGCATCGGGCTCTCTGCGCGGCAGGGAGCCTGCTTCTCCCGCTACCATTCCCTCTGCTTGTGTTCCCTCTCTCGCTGTGTTTCTCTCTGTCAAATAAATAAAATCTTTAAAAAAAAAAAAAAATTATTTGAAGACAGTGATATCCATCTCTAATCTCCATAAAGCTAGATGTACATGAAATTCTAACATGACCTAGAAATAGAGTCTGCAAATTGTTTTGGTTTGGGAAAAATGAAATTACACATACACGCTTCCTAAAATTCACACCCCGGCCTGAGGAAGAAAGCTTCCGAATTGTACAGAAAAGGGAACACTAGTATTTACATTGGTTGGGGGAAGAAGTCCACTGAAGCTGTTTGTTTTAAGGGAGGCACAGTAGTGTGGAGTGGTGATTCTCAAACGGTAATTCTCACCTGGGGAATGTGTGACTTGTTGGGGATTCGGTTAAAATGCAGATTCTGATTCAGTAGGTCTGAGATAGATCCTGAGTTTCTAGTCCTAACAAGCTCCCAGGGGAGAATGGTGCTGTTGGTCTGAGGATTCTTCTTGGAATAGAAAGGGGTGGTAGGGGATGTCACCTCCATGAATCCTAAGGTTAAATCCTAGTTCCATATACTGGATGATTTCCCTTGGGCAGCTCAGTTTCTGTGAGCTCTAAATTGCTTACCTGTAAAATTGAACCCATAGGAAAATTGTAAATATATAACCGATAATGTAGCTAAAGCCAGCTTGCCTCTCCGCCTGTCTTTCTTTCCCTCCCTCCCTCCCCTCCTTTTTTTTTTTTTTTTTAAAGTATTACAACTATGGACCTGTTGTCAGTAACTATAAATATAAAGGCTATTGAAATTAAATAAAATCTCATAGACCATCATTATTATCTTTCACTATTTTTGGTGGGATGAGCCCATTTTTAGACTGGAATTTTTTGAATTATTCCAAATATAAGAAAAAATAGAAATAAGTATGAAGTAAGTTGGATGGAAACAACAGAAAGAAACGTAGTAATAAGAGATTTCATCTAGAGCAGTTCTCAAAGTGTGGCTCTGCAAAGCAGCCCAAGCCTTACTTGGGAATTGAAGGAAATACAAATTATCACAGACCCCGCCCCAGACTTATGGCCCAATCACCTGTGATCTAACAGGCGCGTGCGCGCGCGCGCGCGCACACACACACACACACACACACACACACACACACACACACACATATTTAAGGATTTGATTTTTTTCTCCAGATTTTTAAAAAGTAAACTGTATACCCAACATGGGGGCTTAAACTCAAGACCCTGAGATCCAAAGTCTCATGCTGTACTGAATGAGCCAGCTGGGTGGCCCTGTCTTTATATGTGAGAACCCTGATGAAAAGGAAGAAACTCTCTATTTGGAAGGGTTCTGTGATGATGGATTTAATGAACCATATCTGGCTCTGTGCTCTAAAGGGATCCCATTCCATTTTCTGGTTCTAGCTCCTCACATTGGTGAATGGTTCTGCTCAGAAAGTATTAAATGTGCATTACATTAAATGAAACAGCCAGATGTTAAATAATCAGAAACCCAGACGAGAGATACTGATGGGGATGGATACAAGACGGAGAATAAAAACGAAGAGTAATAGGAAAAATTGATGGAGTCTTGGGTTCAAGGAAAGCTGATCTAAAGAGAATCAGGTCAGTGACATGCATCCAAAATATTTAAACTCAAAATTAACAGGCACAACATGCTTATTCCTTTGTATTTCTCTATTATATAGTAATGAGGTAGAAATTGTCACACTGAATGAAAGGCTTAAGGAAACTATCAAAATTTTCAAACTATGTTGCAGTATAGAGAATGAATCAAACTAAAATATCTGTAAATCTAGGAGCCTTCAGTGCACCCAGAGAAAAGAATGATACTTTAAAAATTGTAGATGAATGCAGTCTCTAAAAGATTCAACTGTTGATGCACCTGTAAATTCAAGTCTGTGATGTCTGCATTTTAACATCTCTCTTGAAATCTGACTTTGTCACACACTGCTTTCACTAAGGCACCTACTTGTATCTGTCTATCTCCACCCACAAGGCATGACATTGTAAAGAAACATTTCTCAAAATAGAAAGAAAAAACCAGCTTTGTGGAGGATGATGTAATGTCTCTTGACTTCCTAACAGAATGTTTTGCATTTCAACAAGGCTTAAGAAGTCAGTGACTATCACTGTATACAGGCAGCGATTTGAGATAAACTATGTAACCAAACATTTTAAAGTTTTTCTATTTGGTTTGTTACTGGGTCGGGGTGGGGGGGGAGTGGGGGAAGGTAAAAGAGGGAGGGAGAGAAAAAAAGGGACAGCAGTGTGTACACTGTTTTATCCGTGGTCACTAAGAGTTAGAAAATGATATTGCATGTATCCTAATTGGGCATCATAAAAACACTGGGGCCCTGTTTACTTATGGCTCTTTGTGAATGAGCTGAGTGAACAATTTGTTCAGTCCGTGGAGATGAGGCTCAGGTTGGGGAATGCTCACCAGTGTTGACCTATTTCTGATCACTGAAAAGAAGAGAATTTGATGAGGCACTAACAGTGGTGGTGATGACCCAAAGAATCACTTGAGGACCATGCCTTGTTCCTTCAGCTGCATTTCCTCTGTGATAGGTGCTGTCATTCTCCTTGGTGATAGGTTTCCATTTTTCTAAAGGAGAAGAGGGAAGGATGGAAAAACAGAGAACTCATTGTTGAATCTATCCCTGAAATCCCCACTGCATCTTGCCCTGAGGACGAAAGGTATTTTTCTGGCTTCATGAAAGGGAGCCCCTGTCTTACTTGGCCAACATGAATGAGAATTTCCCTGTTTTTAGTGGAGCAGAGATGCTTATGATGAGCACGAGTGATGCTTCTGTGGAGGGGGGTGTCTAAAATCTTGTTTTTATACTAGAAAAACAAGTCCAGTTTAAATGACATACTGAGTTTTGCCTCAGAGCATCATTTTTGTTTATTTTATGCACTATTAGACAATGAGGTCAGAATTTGGTTTCTTTTTATTTTTTTAAAAATTTTTATTATTTTTATAGATTTATTTGACACAGAGAGAGAGATCACAAGTAGGCAGAGAGGCAGGCAGAAAGAGAGGGGGAAGCAGGCTCCCTACTGAGCAGAGAGCCCAATGCGGGGCTCAATCCCAGGACCCTGAGACCATGACCTGAGCCGAAGGCAGAGGCTTTAACCTACTGAGCCACCCAGGTGCCCCTGGTTTCTTTTTTAAAGTTGTATCTTTACTTCAGGTGTATTGACTCCAGTATTGGTTGAAAAAGTAAATACACAAATCAATAAATTACTGTTTCTTAAAATGATACTGTAGAGTTAGATGATATGTTTGTTTTTGGTATCAATTGTGATGAACTTTGAGAAAACTAAAACCAATTAGTGGAGTAGGAATGAAAATTACATCTACTGAATGAATGTGAATTAAACTGGATTTTATCTATTTTACCATTGAAGAAACAAAGGGGTTGATTTTTCTCATGGTTTTTCTGTTTAGTCAGTCACAGAACTGGGTATTAGAATACATTTTTGAAATACAGAAAATTTTAAACATTTGTAAAACAAGAGGAGATTGTGTAACAAACTTCATGTTTCCGTTAGCATCTTTAAGCATTTTTAATCCATAGCTAGTGTTTTATCAATACCTACCCCTACCCTCCACTGTTCCCAGATTATTTTTTTAGCAATCCCAGAAATCATATAATTCAACATATAGCTCGAAGTGATAGAGCCATTATCGCACCTTAGTAATTCCTTAATATTTAATGTCCACCAGTGTTCACATTTTCTTGTTTGTCTTCTACATTTTTTAGACTTCATTTGTTTGGACTGGGATTCAAATAATGTCAATACAGTGTGATTAGTTCTATCTCTTAAATATCTTTTAATCTGTTGGTTCTCCCCCCTTCTCTTTCCTCTTTTTCCCATTTTATGAAGCTAGGCTATTGTCCTGTTTTCCCAAGTCCAAATTTTGCTGGTTACTTAGAATGCAGTTTCCTAACAAAAAAATTGTCATTTAGACCTATTTTTTTAAAAAGAGAAACTTATGGATAAAAGATACACATATAGTAAATGTTTTTATATGTATGCTTTTTTAAAGTACAAAAAGTTGTGCCACCATATTTGTGTTTGAACATAATTAGGAAAAAAACCTCAAAAAAAAATCTTAAAGTTTTACCATAGGATTCCTCAAATGACCTTATTAATTTTCTAAAGTGTTTGTTTCTTGTCTTCCTCTTTGATACTTGGATTAAAACCAACTTTTAATTAATGCAGGAAAAATACAAATCAGAACTGTGACAGGAACTTTCATAATGCTTAAGTGTTTCTTTACTGATTAGAGCAAATCCAAAGCAGTTTTATTAATTTTTGTAATTATTCAGTTTTTCATTAGCCATTCAGAATATGAACCAAATGGATGTGAAAATCCCCAGTCATCTGAGATCTTATGTAATGAAACTCTCTGTAATACTACATGGGTGATGTTTCTGGGGATAGAAGCATCATTGTTTGACCTCTCCAGTTTATGTAACCCACATAGCTTCAGATTTTATCTCTGGAGGCTTGTGAGAATCCTCCTAGAGATTTATAGAGGTAAATTGGAGTCAACTCATGAATTTTCACTTTATGCCATTAAAAACACAGGGACTAAAATGGGTATTAAAGTAATGTGGACTGTAAACTACAGATCACACATAACTAGAAATAGTTGATCCCTCTACGTTGTAGTAATATCTGAACAGTTGATGCTGCACTTAATACTTCTTTGAAAATAAGGTTATCTCTCTTACTAGAGATTTCTGTTCTCTATTGTGCCTTTGCTGACCTGACTTTCCTCTGGGCATTTTAATTTCTGCAGCTGTAAAAACACTGGCATCCTAAACAGAGCTGCTAGAAAGCTGTGGCAAAAGCTCACACTGATTTCTTTCCATTAGAAACACTTGAGAGGGAAGGCTGGGTGAAGGGTGTGTGAGGACTCTCTGAACTATATTGTCAGTCTTTCCAAAAAAATATTCCAAAGGAAAAAATATTTAAAGATCTTGAGATTTTTTTAATTTCAAAATATATTACTAAAATCTCATTAAAACAGGAAAGACATACTAACTCATTTTCTTCAGCCTACACTTAGTTTTACATATAAATAATATCAGAAAGGAAGAACAGCTTAGCAATTTGTACTTGGTGTTTTAATAGAACAAAAGTGGCTGTTTTATTTCCAGGTTTACCTGGAATGGTTTACCATTTACTAAATATTTTCTTAATAAGGATATCAGTTCAATGGCTATCTTATATTTACAGAAAATGAATAATGGAATGTAAAAAATTCAGTTATATGATGTATTGTTTATAAAAAGGATGAAAAATACATAACTAAATTCTATGATTTCAACAAATGTTACATTGTGTTATCAGAAATTAACTAGAACACCCGGAGGTGAATTCTGTCAAGTACTGAACTCTAGATGGCTGAGCTTTTCGATACTTTAAGCATCGAAGCTTTAAACATTACTGTAACAGTTTTGAGTTTGTCATATTCCTTTCTGAAATTAGTCCTTTTCTGATGATTCGGGGTTCTGAGTCTTTTCTTGTCTCCAGCCTTAAACTTGTCAATTCTGTCTCCCATTACATTTGCAGAGATATCTTACTAAATAGAAAACATTTTGAACTTCCTTCAGTGGTTTTCTTCAGCTTTTGGGATGAAGTCCCAACTCCACAGTGTGGCAGATGAGGCTTACATGTCTGGTCCTTGTCGACCTCTCTGTAATTTTATTCAAGCCTCACTCTGCCCTAGGTTCTAGAAACTCAGATTCAGTTCTTGCTCTCTTTTCTCTGCCGCATGGTGTCCTGCTGCTTGGAATGCCCTCCCCTACTTTTGGCTGGGTGAAATCTTAGTCATGTTTTAAATATAAAAGGTGTAGCCAGGCAAATTTCTTCTTTCCCATCTTCTCTCTTCCTGCAGGTTATCACAGATGCTGATGATCACTATCATATTGCATATGCTCTTGTTTGCATTGTCTTTGATTACTTGTTTGCCATCCTTATGAGATGATAAATAACTGTGGAGACAGGGACCATTTGCCATAGTTTTTCCAGCACCTAGCATGGTATTCACCACTTATGAACCAGTCAGTAAATGGTGAGGGTGTTGGGTGCCTGGGTAGCTCAGTTGGTTAAACATCCTACTCTTGATTTCAGCCCAGGTTATGATCTCAGGGTTGTGAGATGGAGCCCTGCATTGGGCTCTACCCTGGGTATGGAGCCTGGTTGAAATTCTCTTCCTCCCTCCCTCTCCCCCTCTCTAAAAAGAAAAAAGAAAAAGATAAAAAATGGTGAGGGTTGAATGAGTAATTATGACATCATAATTATTGGAGTTCACTGAGGTATATAGGGTTATATTATATCAAATACTATGCTTTTTTAACTATTGAGTTTTCATGTTACAGTTCTGGACATACCTTCTCTTAGTCATTTGTCACTTCCTGATCCTTTAATGTATCTGCCTCTGGTCGTTATATCTTTTTCTGATTTGATGATTTTCATATACTTTTTGTGAAGTGAGAATGTGACAATATATTATTTATGGCTAGAAATGTTTGCTTCTAACCACAGTAATTCTATTAAGAAACTGATTAATTAAACGCTGTGACTTTAACACTACTGGTTTGACAGGTCTTCTTTCAATTCTTATTTCAATCAAATCAACCATTGTTATTCTTCAACACTAGTTTCTGTTACTTTTCTGGAATAAGAAAACTGTTGTCATGTACTGTAAGCATGAGTTTACGAACATAAATTTAACCATGTTCATTTCAATGTTAAAAGTAAAACAAAGCCAACAAAAACTTAAAATTCACAGGGATAAGTTAATTTCAATACAAGCTTCAGATTTTGTTTATCAAAAGATAGTTACAGGGGCACCTGGGTGGCTCAGTGGGTTAAAGCCTCTGCCCTCGGCTCAGGTCATGATCTCAGGGTCCTGGGATCAAGCCCCGCATCAGGCTCTCTGCTCGGTGGGGAACCTGCTTCCCCTTCTCTCTCTACCTGCCTCTCTGCCCACTTGTGATCTCTCTCTGTCAAATAAATAAATAAAATCTTAAAAGTTACATAATAATTACATTATCTCAAGTGGATTTTTTTTTTTTTACAGTAACAGTTGGGATGATATTTATTTCTAGAGTTCATGACGACCAGTTTTCTAACTGAAGCCATGTGAGTGTTGAGTGTTTTTCGCCTAGCTTACAGAAAAGCGAGCAAGTACACAGGAAACTAAATATTTGTGTTGTATCTCCAATTCTGACCATTTTTAGTGGTAGTACTACCCCTTTTTACTAACTGTTTCTAAGGCAGCAGTCACTTAATTCCCTCCTCTCCCATAGCCTGTTTATTTTTTTTGTCTTTATTTTATTTTTTTATAGAAATAGGTTGATGTGCTTAATCACATGATAGATTTGGGTGTCTCCTTGGAAGTTTGTATTCTTGTTGGGACTGTGGGACTTAAATTCAGCTTCTCAGACAGTTTTCTTGTTAAACGTTCTCAGCAGAGTGTTCTGGATTGGCAAACTGAAATGCGTTTTGGTCAGACAACATGAGCAGAAGGAGTGTGGGGAGAGTGCTGTATAAATTTGTTTTACTCAACCTTGAAGAAATGTTAAGTGTTAATTCCCTCCTTGAAGTAAAGTACACCAAGTGTATATGCAGTGTTCCTGAGAGCTTCCTAATGAACTGAAAAACAAACAATTAGAGGTGGGAAGAAATATATTTCATCAACCCCCTGAGCAGCAATGATTTGCTTCAGCTTGTCATACATACTTGATTCTGATTAAAATAAGGCAAATGAACTAGTTTAACCTTTCTTGATAAAGAAATTGCATCCGTTTTTAGTAAAGTCTCAAATCCCTTATAATATGTATTGTGTAGGTCGACTGCCAACACGCAGCCTAGCAAGGTACAGGAAGACAATTATGTTGAGGGATGTGTTTAAGTGGTCATGATTGGATTGAGAATTAATTGTTTTTAAATGACCCAGATGACAAAGGTGATAGGATTGGATGTGAAATGCCTGGCTAAAGAGGCTTTCAAAACTTGTAATTAAAGTAAACTCCTCCACAAATTGCTCCACTCCTTTTCAACATTTGGGTTAATGAAAGTCATGTTGGTGGCTGATACTTAAAAAAAAAAAAAAGAAGAAGAAGAAAAGAGGTTGTTGGGGGAGGGAAAAACAGGCAATGCAGAGATTTCTGGATTAGAATTCCTGTGCTACAGAAAACAGTTGAAGGGTAGCAAGACAAAAAGGGAAGGCTAGTTCCCAGGCCCCCTTGGCTTTGCTGTTCACACTGAAGGACTGAGAAGAAGAGGGCCAGCTGGAGGCTTTCTATATTGCGGGGTGGACTCCAGCTGGCATCTCCCCGGAATGCAACATTTTTGAGAAATGATCTACCAAAATTGAGAAATTTTGACCAAAATCTTATTCTTCCTAACTAAGGACAGAGAAGATGTTATAGATAGGATGATACTTTGTTTTACTTGAGAAACTTTTTTTTTTTTTTTTTTTGAGATACAACTGACATAATACTAGTTTCAGGTGTACAACATGATTCGATATTTGTGTATATTACAAAATGGTCACTGTAGTAAGTCTAACATCTGTCACCATAGAAAGGTCACAAATTTTTTATTTTTGTGGTGAGAGCTAAGATTTATTCTTAGTAACTTCCAAATATGTGTTTTCTTTTTTTAAAGATTTTATTTATTTATATGACAGGGAGAGAGAGATCACAAGTAGGCAGAGAGGCAGGCAGAAAGAGAGAGAAGGAAGCAGGCTCCCTGCTGAGCAGAGAGCCCGAAGTGGGGCTGGATCCCAGGACCCTGGGGTCATGACCTGAGCCAGAGGCAGAGGCTTAACCCACTGAGCCACCCAAGTGCCCCCCAAATATATGGTTTTATTAATTTTTATTAATCAGTCATTGTTATGACTTATAAGTGTAAGTCAGTAGCTTTTGACCCTCTTTACCCATTTGCCCATCCCCTACCCCTGGCAACTACTAATCAGTTCTCTGTTCTGAGTTTATGTTGTTGTTTGTTTGTTTTTCTAGATTCCACATGTGAGATCATAGTTTGTCTTTTTCTGATTTATTCGAGTTAGTATAACACCGGCGAGGTCCATCCCTATTGTTGTAAATGGCAAGATTTCACTCTTGATGACTGAATAATTAATTGTGTATGTATGCCACGTTTTTGTTTTACTTAGTCATCCATTGATGGACACTTAGGTTGCTTCTGTGTCTTAGCTACTGTAAATAATGCTGCAGTGAACATAGGGTATGAGTGTCTTTTGAGTTAGTGTTGTCATTTCTTTTGGATAAAAGCCAGAAGTGGTTGTTTTGTGTTTTTTTGGAGAGCAGGTTCACCATATAATCTCATGTGATATGTTTAAAAAAAATTTGGAGAGCCACAATAATCCTTACTTTATTGGTGAAGTTCACAGAGATTGTCACTTGCTGAGAAACTAGAACATGAAATTAGATTTCCTGATTTTGAATCCAGAGCTATTCTGCCACTTTCCTGTCTGAATTTTTACCTGAATGTCACAGAGGAAATCTTGATAAAGAGCATTTTTCAGTGATCAGACATGATTATCTCTTACTAAATCTGTTGTTGGTTCTCTCTTGCTATAGTGTGTGACTTTTTCCTCTTTATGGGAATAGATTGACACATATCCTGCATTTCAAACACTATAAAATGTGATGTGAAAATAGAATATAACTCTTCTGTTTTATCTGATGTATTTTAATATGATATAAGGGGGCCCTTTATAATGCTGCCCTCTAATTTCATTCTAGGATTATTTTGTGTGTGAAATCAAGTAATTCCTTTTTCTTTGGGAAATTCTGGTTGTGAAAATGTTGGTTACTGGTTATAGAATTGTAGTACAGATAGTGGCTCAGTGGAACAGAAAAGGGTCCAGGGACAGGCCTGTATGAGTGTTCATAGATGTGAAGGTGGCATTTCAATTCAGTGGAGAGAAGATGGTTTCAGTAACTAGTACGGGGAGGCAATGGTTCATGTGGAAAAGCAGAGCTGGATGTCAAGCCTTACAATAAGGGAAAATTTCCTTTTCACTGATTCTGTCTTGTCATAGGTCCTATTTGTATGTGTATTTTATATCTATAATAAAAATAGCTTCCTTTTAAAAAAAACTGGTGACCTCTTAATTTGATTCTCTTTTGTTGTATTAATACCAGTTTAATACTCAATTAATACTCTGTTGTTACCGTGAAAAACGAGTAGTTCTCATGTTTCATATTTTGCTCTTTGTAAACCTTGCATATGTATTTTTAAATGTGGACTTTTAAATTGATAACAGAATACCTTAAAAATGCAGGCATTTGGGGTGCCTGGGTGGCTCAGTGGGTTAAAGCCTCTGCCTTTGGCTTAGGTCATGATCTCAGGGCCCTGGGTTTGAGCCCCACATCAGGCTCTCTGCTCAATAGGGAGCCTGCTTGCCCTGTTTCTGCCTGCCTCTCTACCTTCTTGTGATCTCTTTGTGTCAAATAAATAAATAAAATCTTAAAAAAAAATGCAGGCATTTTAAAAAATAGGAATGACCTATATATTTACATTAGAAAGTATTGCCATGTATTGGCAAAATAATTCTAAAGAAGCCCACATTAATTGATTTATTCTTAAAAAAAATATCAAGTCCAAAATTAAAAAAAAAAAAAAAGAATGCGGGGCAACCACTCACATACTTCCCTATATTTCTTCCTAAGACACAACCATTCCTGAAAGTACTTCATTCAGCGTCTGTCTTCCCCATTGAGTTCTTAGCTCTGTAAAGAAGAGCCCTCCATGGTGGTATCTCAGTAAGGTGACTTACCTCAAGTTATAGACAGACACAAGTAACACAAACACACATGCACATTCAGGCCAAACTTGCACCCTGTCCCCCACATGCATGCACTCTCTCTCACACACACAAACCATTTCAGAGTAGGATCACTTCCCTGATAGCATGGTATTTCAGATGCTGGGCACAGCTTAGTTCCACAACCCTCTCCATGGCAGACACTCAAGGAGTCCCTGAGTTGTGCCCCTCCCAGTGTCCTCTCTAGGAGGGATCATGAGATGCATCCCAACAGCTCTTTCAGCCTTGACTGCTCAGAGACTCCTCTGAGGAACTTCTGCAAATGCAGGTGCCCAGGCCCCACCCCAAACCCATGACATCAATCCCTAGTGACGAGTTCTTGGAATCAGGTTGTTTGCAGCCTCTGGGAAGTTGCTTAGGCAGAACAGGTGAGAGACCACCATCTTAGCAGCATTCTCAGGGCGAGGGCTTATTGGGCCCTGACTTAGGGGTCTCTCCAGGAGTGGGGGCACCTGCTTGGGGAGCATGATCACTTGAAACTGCTCCCCTTGGTGAGGGGCTAAACCCTGGAGCTCGTAGGCTGGATTCAGCAGTCTCATCAGTTAGGCCTTGAGATGAAAAGAGGATCATGAATAGATGCTCCTGTTATAATTTCTACTGGGCCTTCCTTCCTGTCTCTAGAAAACTTACTGTTTTGTACTGATTGTGCTAGTTTGCTGGGGCTGCGGTTACAGAACCCCACAGACAGACTAGTCATGCAGTGTCTCATGGTTCTTGAAGCCAGTGGTCCAAGCTCAAAGTATGAGTAGGGTTGGTTCCTTCTGAGGCTATGAAGGAGAATCTGTTCAAGGTTCTCCCCTACCTTCTGGGGTTTTGTGGAAATCTTTGGCATTCCTTGGCATATAGAGGCATCGTCCAGTCTCCACCTTCGTGTTCACATGGTATTCTTCCAGGTCACTGGTTTATTATAATAGGATGTAACTCAGAAACAGCCCAATGGAAGAGATGCTTCCATTGCTTCAGGGTGGGGTATGGGGAAAGGGCTAGGAGCTCCTACACTCTCTGACTTCTCATCTTCCCCACGTCTCCACATGTTTACCAACCTGGAAGGGAGCTCCCAATCATGTACTTTTATTATGTATTTATTTTATTCTATTCTATTTTATTTAAATTCAGTGAATTATTAGTTTCATAGGTAGAATCAGTGGTTCATCAGTTGTATGTAACCCCTATCCCATGCCCATCACGTTACGTGCCCTCCTTAAGGTCCATCACCAGGTTAACCCATCCTCCCGTGCCCCCGCACCCCGCCCCCCTCCTCTAGCCACACTCAGTTTGTTTCCTATGGTTAAGAGTCTCACATTTTTTTCTCCCTCTCTGATTTTGTCTTGTTTCATTTTTCCTTCTCTTCTCCTATGATCCTCTATTTTGTTTCTTCAGTTCCTCATATAAGTGAGATCGGATGATAATTGTCTTTCTCTGGTTGACTTATTAAAAGCAAGTACTTTTAATAGGTAGTTTTAATTCCCCAGTTTCTTTATGTTGGCTTCTTGAGAGCTTTTGGTTTTATTTTATATTTTTATTTTATATAACTCAGCATTCTCTTATGATGGAATTCCTGTAACTTTCGTTACAGGTGAAGATGATTTCTGGTCACCATTTTATTTATGGTTTCCTTATCTGAGCTGAACTTACAGTTCTGCTGAACTTCCTACAGTTCAGTAAGAACTGAACAGTTCTTACAGACTCAGTTGTCAACATGACACAGCTTCTTCATTAAAATCCGGATGCCACTGGCAGCACCTCAGAAACACCATACCTTTATCAAATAATTTGAAATGAACTTGCATAATTGGGGTTGTTATATGATCTCAGAACACAGGAATCCAAAATGAAGGGCATGAAATATTAGCTTTTTTGGTGATAGGTTTAAGTGGGGTACTTTAAATACCTCTAATTAATCCTGTAGATAAACAGATACAGTTTTCAATGGAGTGAGATACATACACACATATTTATTACCTAAAATACTCTTCTACATTATAAAGAATTCTTAACAGATTTTATAAGAACATTTAGAATACAAAGTGAACTAGTAGTTTATTGTAGGATTCTGACACCCAACTAATTTTCATTAAACTGAATATTTATATTGCTTTATTTAACTATGTTTGCACTTGCCTTTTCCTAATACTTCTTTCTTTCATTGAACCTGCCATCTCAGTGTATCTTCTCAGTTACACAAAAGAGAAGGGATAATCATGCAGCTGTGAAATCTTAACCTGTTTTTATAAGACTTTTGGATGGTATGGACTTTTATTGGAGAGTAGCTAGGAGAAGACAGATGGTCCAGAGATTGAGCATAAGGTCAGGTCTGCTGCTACAAGTAGATGTCAGTTTCATATGGACTTAGCTTTCAGAGAATTATATATATATATATATATATATATGTGAATCATATATATAAAATTTATGGTGTGTGTGTGTATCTCTATCTCTATCTATCTATCTTTCTATCTAAAATTTATGGGTCACAACAAAATTGTGGGAAAGGTATACAGATTTCCCCAACCCCCACCGTGCGTATCCTCCCCCATTATCAGCACCCCTTGAAGTGTGCGTTTGTTACAGTCCATGAAACTTTGATACAGTACAATCACCCAAAGCCCACAGTTGAGATTATGGTTCGCTGTTAGTGTATATTTTGTGGATTTCAACAAATGTATGATGACGTGTATCCATCATGATGGTGTCAGAATTTTAACTGTCCTGTGAAAATCCTCTATGTTCCCACCGACCTTTAGCAACTCCTGGTGTTTTTACTGTCTCTATAGCTTTGCCTTTTTCAGAATATCATAGTTGGTATCATACAGTATGTAGGCTTTCAGATTGGTTCTTTCACATACTAATTTGTGCTTAAAATTCTTCCCTGTCTTTTCATGGTTTGATAGTTGTTTTTTTTTTTTTTAAACAGAGTACTATTCCATTATTTGGATGTATTACAGTTGATTTACCCATTTTATCCATTCGTCTACCTCTTGATCACTTCCAGGTTTTGACAGTACAGAATAGCTGCTATAAATGTATGTTTGCATGTTTTGTTTGAACGCAGTTTTCAACTTTTTTGGGTAAATATCAAGGAGCACGATTGCTGGATCACTTGGTAAGAGTATATTTAGCTTTGTGAGAAACTGCCAAACTGTTATCCAAAGTGGTTGTACTATTTTGCATTCCACTCAGCAAAGCCTGAGAGTTTCTGTTGCTCAGTATCCTTGCTAGTGTTTGGTGGTGGTGGTGTTGTGGATTTGGGCCGTTCTAATAGGTGTGTAGTAATGACTTGCAGTTGTTTTAATTTGCATTTTTCTGAAAACATAGGAGGTGGAATATAATTTCATGTGCTTATTTGTCATCTGTATATGTTTTTTGGGAGGTGTGTATTAAGGTCTTTGGCCTATTTTTAATTTTTTTTTTTTGTAAGCTTTCTTTGTATATTTTGGATAATGTTCCTTTATCAGATACGTCTTCTGTGAACAATTTCCCAGTTTGTGTGTTGTCTTCTCTCTCAACGTTTTGTTCCACAGGGCAAAATTTTAAAATTTTAATTAAGTCCAGCTTGTTCAGTTATTTCTTTCACGGATTATGCTTTTCATGTTGTCTAAAAGTCATTGCCATACTAAAGGTCATCTAGGTATTATATGTTCTGAGTTTATAATTTTATTTTACATTTAGATCTATAATCCATTTTGTGTTAATTATTGTGAAAGATGTAAGGTTTGTGTCTAGATTCTTAGATTCTTTTTTTTTTTTTGCATATGGATTATCTGGCTCTCTAGATCTTTTTTTTTAAATGAGAAGTTATGTGTTCCTTTCTGAAAACTCAAATATAAGAAAAACTCAAATATAAACATCTGGTAAAATATATTTAAACCTTCAGTATCTAGGTGTAGTTATATACAATTATATACAATTTATTATATAGAATAATAAATATTCTGTACCTTGTACAATAACACGCAACACCTGTGAGGTAGAATGTTAAGACTAAACTTTCTAGGTTAACAGATCTAAATATCAGTGAGGACTTATAATTCTATCAATAATTTTAACAATATAAATTGTATTTTCATAATACATGAGATTTTGTCTTTTATTTTTTCTTACAATCTCCAAATTGAAATGATTCATTTATTTCCCAAGATTCAAGATCAATTACGTGTAAAGCATTAAATTGATAAATATATTTTAAATTGTGTAAACATTCCTTGTAACCAGAAGACTGCCCAACACAGATATGTAGTTATTAATTTTTGTTGAATAAATCAATACATCCTTATATTTGTGCTTGATGACCCATAAGTGAATCAGTAAATAATTAAGTACTCAACATTTTCACTGCAAAGAATTATGTACTGTTAGAATACAAAAATGAAGTATGACCCTTGTTTCAGGTTCATAGCAAAATCAAGAAGACATGAAAAGTTTCAACAAATAATAGTTTTTTGATAGTAGCCATTATAAATGAATTATGCATTTATTTTCTTCTGTTTTCCTCACACTCATCATTAAATTAGTTGTGATTTCTACTTATGTATAAATGAATGATTAGTTCAGATGAGCTTCTTGGTTTTAAATGATTGTAGTTGGGCTCTACTAATTATAACCCTGGACTTTATATACAAATGAAAACCAGTATGTACCACATGCAAATAAGTGAAAAAATACTTTCCCCAGAAATTCTAAAGTTTGGGTTGATCATGGAGGCTTGTATGATTGGGGAAGGCTTTGACCAACTGGGTCTTGGATGAAGAATATTTGACTTCTAGGGGGAGAAGGAATTCAAACCTTGATAGCTTGGAACCAAAACAGGCTAAAGGATTTGATCTTTGCTGCTCTTTTAACCTAGATCTCAACACTGGATATGACTACTTTAGTGTAAAAAAGATCAGTTAGTCATACGGCAAAAAGAAGAAATTAAACAACATGTGTCTATGTGTTCATGGCATCACCTGTGCCAGTTTTTTTTTAATTAATTTTTTTATGAGGGATTATCTTAGTCTGTTCAGGTTGATAAAGTACCGTAGACTTAGTAGCTTATAAGCAATAGAAACTTACTTCCCCTAGTTCTGGAGATCAGGATGCCAACATGGATGAGTTCTGGTGAGGGCTCCCTTCCAGGTTGCAGTCTGCCAATTTCTTTTCCTGTCCTCACATGGTGGAAAGAAAGTGAGATTGCTCTTTGGCCTCTTCTTATGAGTGCACTAATCCCACTCATTAGAGCTCCACTCTTTCAGTCTAATTATTTCCTCAAGTTCTTACTTCTTGATACCATCACACGGGGGATTAGATTTCAGCATATGAATTTGAGGAGAGGGAAGCATTCAGCAATTAACAGGGATGATGAAGAGGAGGTGGTTCTCAGGGCAGTTGCATTTGGAATCCAGGGCTAAGACCCTTATCTGTAACGTCCAGAGAGCCATTTCAAGCCAAGTGTGATGTACCCCATAAAATGTTTTAAAACCTTTTCAATCAAAGCAGTACTTTTTCTCCTTGTTTTTTCTTCTTTAAAGATTTATTTACTTAAGTAATCTCTGTACCTAACCTGGGGCTCAAACTCATGACCCCAAGATCAAGAGTCACATTCTTTTCCAACTGAGCCAGCCAGGCACCTGATTCTCTTTGGAGGTAGTATGTTTCACGGAGGACAGAGTACTGCGTGGGAAATAGAGTGGTTGGAGAAGAGCCATGAGCTTTCCTTAGAGCTGTGGTCCTCATTCAGTTTCCTAACACAAAAGAACAGTATGGTACAAAACCATCAGTAAAATTGGATCTTGGTGGCAGTGATTTCGAAATAGGGCAAAGGAAGGAAAGCATTCTCCCTCAGGGAAGTGAAACAGACTGAGGGACAGGCAGATAGTTTGAAAAAGTCCCTTCCTGCCCCGGGGGATTCTGATGCATCATCTTGCAATCTTGCCTTAATTTCATCCACTGTGAAAACACAATGTAGGGAGGGTGGTGAATATGGAAGACAAAATGTGATCATTATCATCTCACTGGTTGTGACCGATACTAAAACTGAGAGGAATATGTGACAGTATAACTGATAGCCTGAGATGAAGGGAAAACAGCTAAAATGGAAAGATAAATAATAGTTCTGACTATATGTCATCTAAAAATATACTATTTTTAATAAGAATAATGAACTGTGGACAGTGTGTTGGGATTTGTGGGTAATTGAGGTATGGATCACTGAACAGGTCAGTGTGATTTCTGTCAGGTGTGACAGATGGATCAAGTGGATTCTACAAGAAATCTGACCATTCGGTGAAGTCTGGATAAAGATTTTTCTAGATTTATTCTGCAGTCTCATTGAATTCTTTAAAATATTATCAGAATTTGTTATTTAAATTATATTTGTCTGTTTTGATCACTAAAATATTTTATAAGGACATTTCCTGCCTTCAAAATTAGGCAAGTGCCAGTTAAAATCACATAAGTACATTTAACTGGAATTCAATAGTTTCTGCAAGTTCTCATTCTGCAATGAAGTGGTAATATGCAGATACTGTAGAACTGCCCCAGGGAAAAGTTTGTAATACTGGGAGTTTTCCTGTGCTCGTTTGGATTTACCCAGTGTTATAAAAATTGAATCATTGTGAAATATCAGACATTCCCTGAATGAATTCATTTCACTGTAAGATTCCTCATCAGAGCATTTCTGCAGTGACGTTTGAGAAGGGAAATGGAGAAAATTTCTTTTTGTGTATTTATGGGCCTGAAAAGACAGTTCTCTGGGCAAAACAGGATCATCATGCAACTAGAGCTTTCCATCTAGACAAGTATGTGGAAATAACACAACTTACCTTGGAGACTGTGCTTAAAGTCTACATCATGTAAGCCTCTAAATATTTATGCTAATTGATTAATACTTAACAATATAGAAAACTTTCTTTTATGCAGTTCGAGTTTTTATTTTTAAAGAGAGTGAGAGAGGGGCAGTAGGGGGTAGAGAATCTTAAGTAGGCTTCACCCTCAGCGAGGAGCCTGTCATGGGGTTGGATTTCAGGACCCTGAGATCACAACCTGAGCCAAAATCAAGAGTCAGAGGCTTGATTAGCTGAGCCACCGAGGCACCCCTTATTTTGGTTTGGTCAATTCAGAGCATACTCTGGTAACTGGCACTTTTGTATTTTTACGGTACAATGATGAGTGATGTTTATGTCATATCTCAAAAGTACCATAAAAATCAAGTTCTTTTGTGTCAGCAGACAAGCATAAAACTGGGCACCTGGGTGGCTCAGTGGGTTAACACCTCTCCTTCGGCTCAGGTCATGATCTCAGGGTCCTGGGATCGAGCCCCACATCGGGCTCTCTGCTCAGCGGGGAGCCTGCTTCCCCTCTGTCGCTGTCTGCCTCTCTGCCTACTTGTGATCTCTCTCTCTCTCTGTGTCAAATAAATAAATAAAATATTAAAAAAGAGTTAAAAAAAAAGCATAAAACTATTCAAAATAATTGTGTGAAACATGCTTTATTATGTTGATTTTTTTATTTTGAAAATGTAAGATATTTAACTGGAATTCTCCACTTCTCAACCATATCATCGAATTTACTATACTGATTTAATTTACTATGTTTATATATTATTAGTTCCATGTTCGTCCAAAATTGTATTACTCTTACCCACTGCTAGCAAAACCACATGGAAGGCTTTTTCTTTTTGAAGAGAATAGAGGCTAATAAGACCAGCAGAGATCTCATAAGGAATTGAAAATATATTTATAAGATACTAAAAAACTACTACATTGCATGATTCCGGAAGTATTTATGTAACTAAAAGGAATATAAATTTATACTAATTTCATCATGATTTTTGTGTCCAATTGGATATCTCTATATAAACATTCTTTAGTCATTTCAGGAACAAGGTATAAATGTAATCATATACCATGGACATTGAAGATTGTCCCACAAAAAAAAAAAAATCTTGTTTAAATATATCTGTAAGAGAACTCTTAATATATCCCTCACACAGCTGCATAGCACATACTAAAATCTGCTTAGCAAAAATTAGGTGTGATTTATTTGGCAATATCTGTTTTTTTTTTTTTAATGCTTCATGAAAATAACTGAAGGACTAGTATAAATGCATGAATTTATAATGTGGAATGGAAACTATAGGCATTTTCTCATATAATTAAATATAATTTTACACAACTATATATAAACTGTATTCAGTGAGGTTTTGTTTTTCTTAAGTCACTTTAGACTAAGTTCTGCTTTGGAAAAAGGCAACCCTCAAATCTCAGTTGCTTCACATGCCAAAGCTGATTTGATTCTTGTCTTCCTGTCTGACAGAAGTTGGCCTTTTCTCTGCTCCGTGTTATTTCCATACAAACACCAGACCGACTTGACTGGTTCTTTGTGGAAATTGCTGGTCTGATGGCAGAGGGTGAAAAAATGGCAGGCCATGAGCTTTAAGGTTTACAGTTTGGCTTAGAAGTAACACAATTCTCCTTAGCAAGTATCCTACATTTCCTGTCAGTGTGGCAATGAATAACCCTCCCAAAGGGAGGGCTTCCCTGGTGGGGTAAACATACAGAAAGGGGCAGCAAATATTCTGAACAATAATATATTCTAACCAAATCCACAATAATGTATTTTAATAATATATTCCAATAAACTTCTAGTTACTTCTCATTAAGGAACTGATAAAAATCCTTAGACGAAGTGTGGTTAAATGTAATTCAGTTCATATAAATTTGTGATTTTGTTTTGTGAATCCACTGCTTTTACTGCCAAACTGGTCCTTAATAGATTTTTTAAAATCATATTTTCTTATTATATAAAACTCTAGTATCCTGTATCTGTTATATAACTGCTCCAAGTTATTTTATTCAGCATTTGCTTAAGACCCTTTTTTTAGGATTTAATTTATTTGTTGATAGTACAAGTAAGGGGAGCTGCAGGCAGAGGGAGAAGCAGGCTCCCCACTGAGCAGGGAGCCCCATGCAGGGCTCAATCCCAGGACCCCGGGATCATGACCTGAGCCAAAGACAGATGCTTAACTGACTGAGTCACCCGGGTGCCCCTTGAGACACACTCTTCAATTCTAATGAATATGGTAGAGTTCCTGCCCCTCAGAAGCTCACAGTTTAGTTGGGGAAATAATTACTTTGAATATTGTGATGATACTAAAAAGAGTATAAGTAAGTTGTTCTTATGAATATTATTGCAAAATTGTGAAATGTGCTTTATGTAGATTTTCTCATTTAATACAGTAATGCTTCCATGTAGATGTCTTTACTTCTTCCATAATTACAGATGAGACTTAAGGTGGTTAAGGGACATGCTTGAGGTGAGATAGAGGTCAAATAGCTATGCTCAACTCAAACCAGGTCATGTGCTCTAGAGCCTAAACTCTCTTCCACCAGTCTCCTCTGAGCCCTATTTTTATTTCTCTGAAAATGTGTTATTTTCAGTTTGTGTGATCTTAAGGTTATTTGTTCTGCACCTGGGTTATTGGCTATACAGATGGCTGTTTTCTACCACTTTTTTTTTTTTTTTTTAAAGATTTTAGTTATTTGACAGAGAGAGATCACAAGCAGGCAGAGAGGCAGGCAGAGAAAGAGGGGGAAGCAGGCTCCCTGCCGAGCAGAGAGACTTATGCAGGGCATGGGGCTCGATCCCATGACTCTGAGATCATAACCTGAGCTGAAGGCAGAGGCTTTAACCCACTGAGCCATCCAGACACCCCTGTTTTCTACCACTTTTGATAGGATAAGTACCTGTTCTCTCTGCTTTAGATTCAAAACTGAAATGTACATCCCATTGGGCAAGACATGAGAAGTACTTCACCTTCTGCACATCTTTATTCAACTTTCCCTGTGGGAGCTGTTTGGAGTCTGTTATTATTTATCCACTTCAAAGTGGAACACTTTATGTTTGATAAAATGAGAAAAAAAACTTTATGATGAACATAGGTTTAAGTACATATAGTAGTTTTAGATACTCTCACTTTAAATTACTAAGCCTCAGTTTCAAAGACAATAAATTTATCCAAAATATTTCTATTGAATAGAGTACTGTCTACTTTTTAATAAAACTGTTGTACACTTTTCTAATGCCCTGCATGAAGCTTTCATGCTCCCAGAAGACTGATGAAAATTGTGAAAAACTCAAAATTGCTTTCATGAATTCTAAAGATTTGAGGACTGTAATAATTTCCTTAGCATATCGTTTAAAAGGGGAGATAAATTGTTTCTCTGTAACTGTGGAGAATAAACTTAGAGATAACTACATGGAGTGACATAATGCCTAAATATAAGGAAAATAATTTTTTCTTTCTTTTTTTTTCACATTAGAGCTTTTCACCAAAAAAATGAACACTTTTAGAGGTGGAGAGTTTTTTTTAAATCATTACAGATGTCTGGGAGAATCCAGATACCTACTTGCAGAGATGTGATAGAAGGAATGTAGCATTAGATAAAATGCAAAACATTACTGTAAGTCTTTACTTGCAGCCTTTGTTTTTCATTCCTGAAGCAAGACTCCTCTGCCTGCTATCCATCCGATCCTAATGTAAACTTATTCTCCAAACACAAATGAGTGATGGACATCTTTTTAAGTTTTTATTTAAATTCCAGTTCGTTAACATATAGTGTAATATTAGTTTCAGTTATACAATATCATGAATTAGTATTTTCATACATCCCCTGGTGCTCATCACAAGTGTACTACTTAATCCCCATCACCTATTTAACCTATCCCCCCAGTCACCTCCTTCCTGGTATCCCTCAATTTGTTCTCTGTAGTTAAGAGTCTATTTCTTGGTTTGCCCCTTTGTTCATTTTTTTTCTTAAATTCCATAAAAGGGTGAATTTTGGTATGTTGGTATGTTATAAAAACATACTATGGTATGTTTTTCTCTCACTGAGTTATTCGACTTAGCATGATACTCTAGTTCCATCCATGTCATTGCAAAAGGCAAGATTTCATTCTTTTTGTGGCTGAGTAATTTTCCATTGTATAGATATACCATTTCTTTATCCATTTATCTAAGGATGGACACTTGGTTTGCTTCCATAATTTGGGTATTGTAAATAATGCTGCTGTAAACACAGGGGTGCATATATCTCTTTGAATTAGTATTTTTGTATTTGGGTAAATATGCAGTGAGGAATTCCTGGATAGTAGTTAGGGAGTTCTGTTTTTAACTTTTTGAGGAACTTCCATACCGTCTTTCACAGTGACTGCCTCAGTGTGTATCCCACCAACAGTGCAAGAGGGTTTCCCTTTCTCGACATCCTCACCAACACTTGTTTCTTGTGTTGTTGATTTTAGCTATTCTGACAGGTGTGGATGGTATCTCATTGTGGTTTTGATTTGCATTTCCCTGATGATGAGTGATGTGAATGATGTTGAGCATCTTTTCATATGTCTGTTGGCTATCTGGATGTCTTCTTTGGAGAAATGTCTGTTCATGTTGTCTGCCCATTTTTAATTGGGTTATTTATTCATTCATTTATTTTTGGTGTAGAGTTGTGTCAGTTTTTTAAATATATTTTTGATACCCCTTATTGGCTATGTCATTTGCAGATACCCTCCCCCTTTCACTAGGTTGCCTTTTAGTATTGTCAGTTGTTTCCTTTGCAGTGCCGTATCTTTTTATTTTGATGTATTCCCAGTAGTTTATTCTTATTTCCCTTGCTTCAAGAGACATATCCAGAAGGATGTAGCTACAACCACTGTCAGAGAAATTACTGCCTGTGCTCTTTTCTAGGACTTTGATGGTTTCCTCTCTCACATTTAGGTCTTTCATCCAATTTGAGTTTATTTTTGTGAGTGGTGTAGGAAAGTGGTCCAGTTTCATTCTTTTGCATGTAGTTGTCCAGTTTTCCTAGCACCATTTACTGAAGAGGCTTTCTCCCATTGCATATTCCTGCTCCTTCGTTGAAGATTAATTATTGACCCTGTAATTGTGAGTTTTCTATTGATCTGTGTGTCTGTTTTTATGTCAACTGTTTTGATTACTACAACTTTGTAATATAAGTTGGTGTCTGGCATTGTGATGCTTCTAGTTTTGCTTTTCCTTTTCAAGGTTTCTTTTCTATTTGGGGTCTTCTATGCTTCTATACAAATTTTAGATTGTTTTTTGTAATTCTGTGAAAAATGCTGTCGGTATTTGGATTGGGATTGCATTAGGTCCATAGATTCTCTGTGTAGTATAGACATTTTAACAATATTTGTCCTTCTGGTTCATGAGCATGAAATGTCTTTCAATTTTTTGTGTCATCTTCTATTTCTTTCATCAATGTTTTATAGTTTTCAGAGTATAGGTCTTTTAACTCTTTGGTTAGTTTATTCCTAGGTACTTTATTATTTTTGATGCAGTTTTAAGTGGTATTATTTTCTTATTTTTCTCTTTCTGCTGCTTCATTATTGATTTATAGAAATGCAATGGATTTCTAGGCATTGATATTGTATATTGTGACTTTACTGAATTTATTTATCAGTTCTAGTAGTTGTTTTGGTGGAGTCTTTCAGTTTTTCTGTATGTAGCATGATGTCATCTTCAAATAGGGGGAGTTGTACTTTTTCCTTGCAGTTTTGGATGCCTTTTTTTTCTTTTTGTTGTTTGATTACTGTGGCTAGAATTTCCAGTACTATGTTACATACAGTTGGTGAGAGTGGAAGCCATCCTTGTCTTGTTCCTGACCTTAGGGGAAAAGCTCTTAGTTTTTCCCCATTAAGGATGATATTAGCTATGGGTTTTTCATACTTATTTTCAAATAAGGCCTTTATTATATATATATATATAATATGTATAATATATTGAAGTATCTTCCCTCTAAACCTACTGTGTTGAGGGTTTTTATCATGAGTTGATATACTTTGTCAAATGCTTTACACTGTTTTTATCTTCTCTTATTGATATGATGTATCATATCATTGATATGATTTGCAAATACTGAACCATTCTTGCAACCCAAGAATAAACCCCACTTGATCATGATGTATGACTTTTTTTTAATATATTATTGCATTTGATAGGCTCATATTTTGTTGAGGACTTTTATATCTAGGTTCACCAGAGATATTGGCCTACAGTTCTCTTTCTTCATGGTATGTTTATTTGGTTTTAGTATTGGGGTAATGCTGTCCTCATAGAATGCATTTGGAAATTTCCTTATGTATTTTTAGGAAATGTTTGAGAAGAGTAGGTATTGATTCCTCTTTAGATATTTAGTAGAATTCACCTGTGAGGCTGTGTGGTCCCAGACTTTGGTTTCTAGGGAGTTTTGTAGTTATTCACTTTCATTGCTGGTATTCAGTCTGTTTAAGTTATCTTGCTTCTTGCTTCATTTTTGATAGGTTATAGATTTCTAGAAATGTGTCCACTTTTTCTAAGTTCTCTAATTAGTGTATAATATTACATAATACTCTGTTAGAATTGTTTTTATTCTGTGATGTCAGTTATCATTTCTCCTCTTTCATTTATTTTGGGTACTCTTTTTTTGTGAGTTTGAGTAAAGGTTTATAAATTTTCATCTTTCCAAAAACCAGCTCCTGTTTCAATGTTCTAATCTTATTTTTTTTTCTACCATTGATTTTTAGTCTAAGCTTTATTATTTCCTTTTTCCTGCTGTTTTTTTCCCCCTATCTCCTTTACAGATGAGGCTAGGTTGTTTAATTTGAGATATTTATTGCTGCTTCAGGTGGGCCTGTATTGCTATAAGTTTCCCTCTTGGAAATGCTTTTGCTCAATCAAAAAGATTTTGGACTATTGTGTTTTCATTTTCATTTTTCTCCATGTTATTTTTGATTTCTTCTTTGATTTCTTGGTTGACGCATTCATTGCTTAGTAGCGTATTATTTAACCTCATGTATTTGTGCTCTTTCTAGATTTTTTTTCTTGTGGTTGGTTTCTAGTTTCATGATGTTGTCAGGAAAGATGCATGGTAAGACTTTGATCTTTTTGTATTCGTGGAGACTTGTTTTGTGGCCTAATATGTAATCTGTTTTGTAGAATGTTTCATGTGCACCTAAAAAGAATATGTATTATGGTGTTTTAGGATGGAATGTTCTGACTATATCTGTTAAATCTGTCTGGTGCCATGTGTCAGTCAAAGTCACTGTTTCCTTAATGATTTTCTGTTTGGATGATCTGTCTATTGGTGTAAGTGGGGTGTTAAAGTCTCCTACTATTAATGTATTACTATTAATTAGTTACCTTATGTTTGTTAATCACTGTTGGATGTATTTGGGTGGCTCTCATGTTGGGTGCATAAATATTTACAATTGTTATTTCTTCTTACTGGATTTCTCCATTATTATAAAACAATGTCCTTTGTCTCTTTTTACAGTCTTGGTTTTGAAGTGTATTTTCTTGGTTTAATTATTGGTATCCCAGATTTCTTTTCACATACATGTCTGTGATAAATCTTTCTCCATCCCCTTTGAATCTGTGTGTATCTGAAGTGAGTCTCTTGCAGGCAGCATATACATGGGTCTCACTTTTTTTTCCCATTCTGTCACCCTTTTTTTGTTTGATTGGAGCATTTAGTTCATTTACATTCAAAATAATTTTTGATATGTATTTATTACCATTTTGTTATTTTTTTGTTTCTATAGGTTTTTCTGATTCTTCATGATTTGCTGGCTTTAATGATATAGTTGGATTTCTTTCTCTTCATTGTTTGCATATTTATTAGTGGTTTTTGTTTGTGGTTCCGTTAGGTTTGTATATAACATCTTCAGCATATAGCAGTCTACAGGAACTTGGTGGTTGCTTGAGTTTAAATCCATTCTTTACTTTAAACCACACCCCTCCCCCCGCCCCCACTGACATTTTAGGTATATGGTGTTACGTTTTACATCCTTTTATTTTTGAATCCCTTGACTGTCTTTTGCAGATACATTTATTTTTACTGCTTTTATATTTCCTACTTTTCTTATTCTTGCTTATGG
>CM053618.1:17347615-17416632 GCA_028646535.1 Procyon lotor
TAGGTACAGAGATAAAGAGCTATAGCTTCTGCCCCCAAATAGTTGACAGCTGAGTGAGAGTTGGACGGGTAGGGAAAGTATCACAACGATGGTCTAGCAAGAACCACCATAGCATTATGGGTAGGTAGAAACACACGAGAGGGTGCCAAAATCTGGCCTAGCAGGTGAGTTAGAAAAATCAGCTCGGAGGGGTAGTAGTGCCTCAGCAGAGAAGTGGTGATAGTGAGTCAGGTGAGGAAAGAGGAGGAGGAGTTTGTCCACACAGTGGGAAGAGAATATCTGAGGTGAACAAAATCATGCTGTATTTGGGAAAGTAGCTTGGCAATGCTATTGCTGTGGTGAGGATGCTTCTAGGTCGTGGCGATAGATGAGAATAAAATGGGAGGCAAAAATTAAATATACTCCAGGCCACATAGAACTCCTTTCTTTAATCTTTTGCCAAAAAAAAAAAATCTCTCAGTACCTATTAGTACCTCTATTTTTTTCCCCCTCATTTCCTGATTTTATTTGCTTTTTCCTTCTATAGAAGTCGATTTCGTTCAGGTTCCATTCTTTCTGACTTCTCCTTTGGGGGACGTCTTTTGAAACTTTTTTTTTTCTTTCTCTGAGTTGTGGATTGTGACTTCTGGTAATGTTGGCAACATTCATATTTATATGTTCTCAGATCTGAGAAAACAGCTTAGGTGCTTGCCGTGAAACACGTTACAGAGTAGAGGAAAGTTTGAGAGACTGGGTATGCTGGTTTGAGTTTACTAAAGAACATGGTATGAGATTTTATTTTAGAAACCTCTTCCTGGTAATGTAGTCAGAAGTGATAGAGCCAGAATAGAGGAAAGCAGAGTGGACAGGAGGTCAGAGGAGACTCTGAATCAAGAAATAACAGTAGGAAAAGTGAGGAAAGGATAGATTTTAAGGTACGACTAATAAAGTTGCCTACAAATTATATTTGTGATATTTTGTGGTTTGGATATCTGAGTGGATGCTGATATGATTACCTAAGCTAGAGAACACAGATAGAAAAGCAGATTAGGGATGAAAGATTGTGACTTCCTTTTGTTGATGAATTGAATTGGAACTGCTGGAGATATCTTCAGTAGAATTAAATATATGGTTGTGTGACCAGGAAGTCTGTTCTTAAGTTGTAACATGGATTGGAATGAAGACTTTGGTATAAGTGATACCCAGCAAATAAAACTAACTAAAAAGAAGTACTGTGTACCAAGCACTGTTCTAATTGCTCTACACGGGTTAACTCATTAAATTATCACAATTCTGGGGGGTAGGTTCTATTTTATCAACTCTATTTTATTAATTGGAAAATTTACACCCAGAGAAGATAGTTGTCCAGATTGTGGCTAACTGTGGAGGAGCTGACATTCAAGTCCAACATTTCTAGATCCAGGTTCTCTTTTGTTGACTATTACACTATACTGTGAGGATGAACAGAACAAAAGAGAAGGGTCTGAATATCAGATTTCTGATGAAACACCACTATATGTGAGTTGATAGAGAAGAAACTATAAAGGAACTTGAGAAAGAACAAGGAATAGAGGGGAACAAGGATAAAGTGCTTTATAGAAACACATGGAAGAGAGCACTATGGAGGAGGGAGTCCTCTATGGCATCAAATCCTGGAGGAGAGCAAAGGAGTTGAAGCTGAAAAGCATCTATTAAAATAGCTTTTAATACTATTCTTGTCTTGGAAAGAATACTCCTAAATACTCAATTTTTACTTTGCTGGGCCCTAGAATTGTGCTTCTCTGCTATCTTTGAATACAGGGAAGCCGTATGACTTTCTTTGAACAGTCGGACATAGTTGTAATGATTCCTATCACTTCAGCGTCTAAGTACCTTTGCACATTTCACCATGATCCCTTTCTCCCCCTTGGCAAGCCTGGAAGCTAGAGGTGCTCCAGTTAGCTTTCTTTGAGTAGTCCCCCTCCCCCATGTCACCCTGTATTGGGTAGGTAATATGAGGTGTATGTGTTAAATTATTGTACTGTAGCCCATCATGATTCATCAGTAGATCAATGGCATCTTCACCTCATGGATATTTTGTTTTAATTCTAAAAGCCATAATAGGCCTGTGTAGGAGCATATATCAGAGAATCAGGGTATATGAGATTCTTATGCTCTTGGGAATTAAAATTAAGCACAAAAATATTTAACTAATAAAAATATCCAAGAAATTAATGAAGAACAATTTAATAAATGAAATAGACATATTTCTAAGTCAAAGGTTCTTTTTACTCTACATTAATAAAATCTAGTAAATGGAATATCAGGTTTATGGAGTATCACATATTTAGAATAAGCCTTGGTAGCAAAAACTTTTATAAAGCTGAGCTTATAACTTTAAGAAGGTGTAGTGATTTTATAAGTAAAAAATCCATTCTATGATAATTCGAATATCTGTTGATACATAAATCTTTACTGTAATTCCTACAATAATTTGAAATAACAAGTAGATAAAATAATAAAAATGCTTCTGTTTCCTTCTTTGAATTTATATAGAGCTTTTAAATTTATAAAACATTGGGGCACCTGGGTGGCTCAGTGGGTTAAAGCCTCTGCCTTCAGCTCAGGTCATGATCTCAGGGTCCTGGGATCGAGCCCCGCATCGGGCTTTCTGCTCAGCGGGGAGCCTGCCATCCCCTCTCTCTCTGCCTGCCTCTCTGCCTACTTGTGATCTCTCTCTCTTTTTCAAATAAATAAATAAATAAAATCTTAAAAAATAGATTTATAATGATTTGTATTTCAAATTAATATTTTTTCTCTGAAAAAATATTTACTACCTATAGACACACAAACTCACTGTTCTTATGTCATTATATCATTATGATACAATGAGTATTGTCATGAGGGAAAAGGCCAGAAAATATCATGTTATATTGGGATAGTTGGTGTTTATAATTGAGAGATGTAGGCCTATAGAGCTTTAAAATATATATGAGAAATGCCAAAAAGGTCATTACATCAGGTGCCAAAAATGTAAATATCATGTAGTCCTGTTTCTTAATTTTCTTCTCTGTGTCTCTCTTCTCCCAACTGTGTGTTCTAGAATTTAATTTAAGTGAGTATTAGATTATGGAGCTTGAGGCACATGAATGTTTAATTTTATTTTCTGCACTTTTTGTATTTTTTGTCTCCTTGTATATAATGTGATCTTGATTTTTCTGGGTTCACATATCTTTGAGAAGTCTGTTGACGTTTTCTACTGTAAAAATGTGAAAGACAGAGATTTGGCAATTGTGAAATGTCTGGTGATAGAAGTAGTCCAGGGGTTGGGTTGTGTGGCAAATCCTGAAAGGGGAATATGGGGAACAAAGTGCAACTGATGAAGTCTAGAAGCTCTTTATTACTTAAAGGTAAAGTTAAAGTTAAGATTTGAACAATGTCAGGGACAGAAGAATACCTTGGGTCTATAGATAAACCAGTAACAGAACATGCATCCACACAGGGCTCCCATGTCTTAGGGGGCTACATTGGTGGGGAGGCAGTGGGTACAACAGGGTAGTAAGAGTAGGGGATAATTGCAAATGAGAATAAGTGAAGGTTTATAGTAGAGGGCCTTGTGGGTCCTTCAGGCACTGAGATTATTTTCCCAAAGTTGTCATCAGTGAGGTAAATGGTGGGAGGCAAAAGTCCAGTGATTGCTGCCCCATTATAGCGAGGGAGCTCCTCACTATAGAGACCATGTAGAGACCTCTCACTGTAGTGAGAGACTACACTGTAGTCTCACTGTAGAGACCATGGCTCCCGCATCTATAGATTTCCAATTCTTAGTATCTGAAAGAAGAAAATTCATGTCTGATTATTTGACTTTTGTAGTATATCTCCTTCAATACAGGGGTAACAAAAATGCTAAAGAAATGGATGAAAAATGGGGGTACCTTTGTGGCTCAGTCGGTCAAGCAGCCAACTCTTGATTTCAGCTCAGGTCATGATCTTAGGGGTCATTAGATGGAGCCCTGCGTCAGGCTCCATGCTCAGTGGGGAGTCTGCTTGAGATTCTCTCTCTCTCCCTCTACTTCTCCCCCTGCTCATGTTCTCATGTGTCCTCTCTCTAAAAATAAATAAATCTGAAAAAAAAAAAAAAAGAAATAGAGGAAAAATGAAAGTTTTACTAAAATTTATTGTTACCTAGGTTTGTATTCAAAGCAAATAAATAGCAGGATATCTATTTAAATTGGAATTTCAAATAAACTTGTATAGATCTTTCCCAGCTATTGCTTCCATGTTTTATCTAGTGATACTAGATACTTCTCTATACCACTTTGCCCCTGTGTATGTTTGACTGAATTTTCTATTTTCTTTTCTCTAAACATTTCTTAATTAAAACTGATGAATGGATTACAGACATAACTTTAAGTTTTACTTTTACCGACAAAGACGCCTTTGGAATTTTATTATATCTTTTCTCTCTGTAATAGTCTCAGATGTAGTGATGTTTTGAGACATGTGCCCATAGAACATAATAAAATCTACATTTTTGTGGACAAGGTAAATTGTCATCTTACTGCAGTTTTCGTGGAATCAGACTGAGTTCACTTAATACAAAGAGCAATATCAAAATAACGTGAATCATCTCACATTATCCTGCTTAAGCTGACAAAGCAAAGGGATTTATAGCCATAGCTGCCATTCCTTTATTTAGACATTTATTCATCTTTTTTTCCCAAATATAAGTACCTACTGTCATTATTTTTATCATTTATCTTGAAAGCCAAAACTGGTGGGACCATATTTTCTTGCACCTAGAGCAGAATAAGATTTTCTGAAAAGAACTTGAGATACATATTCAGTGTACATTTTAATATTTCTCTAGTTTCTTCCTGTAGTGTGACTTGGTTTATGAAGATTTAGGCTACAAAAATCATGGCTTATGTAAGGACCTTGTGTACAATTTTGGGTACTTAGTTATAGAAGGCATTTTGAAAGTATGTTGTTGATAATGATGAAGTAAATAAATGTCTAACTCAGACCATTTCTTATTATACAGCTTTTCACATCTTGACCTATTCTAAATTATTTTTCTTAACATATACATGCAGATGCAAGTTAACAACCAAGCAGGTATGATGCGGTCTCTAATTTTAGGTCTTTTACCAGTAATATAAAGCAGCTCATGTGCACGATTACAATTTGTGGAAGTTTTAAATTATTTAAAAAGCTTTTATATTTAAAACCTCTTTAATATTGGGATGCCTGGGTGGCTCAGTCGTTAAGCGTCTGCCTTCGGCTCGGGTCATGATCCCAGGGTCCTGGGATTGAGCCCCGCATCGGGCTCCTTGCTCGGCAGGAAGCCTGCTTCTCCTGCTACCATTCCCTCTGCTTGTGTTCCCTCTCTCATTGTGTTTCTCTCTGTCAAATAAATAAAAATCTTTAAAAAAAAACACACACAAAACAACTTCTTTAATATTGTTCCCATTACAGTGTCACAACTTATGATTTTGACTGGTAGCTAGGTATTATCACTTCCTATTTTAAGAAAATTGGGCTGCAAGTAATAGTATAACAAAGTAAACAGTGGCTTGGATGAAAGGTAATGTTTGTTTGATGATTCCGTAGAACGTACGTGGAGTTGATATGCTTCTGGTGCTTGCCCGCCAGCTCTGAGACAGCCTGCTGCACTGCTGTCATTAGAGTGTTGGCCTTGGGCTCTCAGGTCTGATGTTTCACGGTTGCAGGTTGGCTGCTGCATCTGTAAGCATCCCATCTTCCCACTCCAAGCTCAAAGGCCTGCAGCCATAGGGTCAGAATGGCTAAAGAACTTGCTTTTATCTTTTGATCAGGGAACAAAATGTTTCCCAAGGGTTCTCTAGCAGGTTTCCCTGCTTCTCTGCAGAACAGATTCAAGAGACACGCTTGGTTTTTCCATTTTTGAAAGGCCCGCCACCTCTGTTTTATAAGCTCCATTAAGCTGCTTGTCTTACATTTCCTGTACTGAGGTTTAACTGGTAGTTTCCTATTTGTAGACTTGAGGAAAATGGGATTGTGGTTGAAAAGTTACATTCTAAGTGTTGACAGATGTTTTTGTAGTTCCTATATTCCTGTGTTTATGTTGTTTTGATTTTGAATGAGGTGGAGAATGTGATGATGTTGTTATGAGTTGAACTTGATGTAGACATGTCTGTATTATAGCACTGAGTGAAGCCAAAGCATACAACTCAATGAGCTGATATTTTATGCTTATGTGCCCTCAATAATTATGCAATTTTAGCACATTAGGAGAAGTAAATTATCTAGAAAATGTTCTTTGTACTGGTTAGTTCACAGTAGAACTGTTTTTGCTGAGTATATTCCAAAAGGTGATTGGTTAAACCGAAATGGGTTTAAAACAAAGAGACTTGGATAATGACAAAATAAAAACCTTGGCTGTTGAGGGATATTTCAAGAAGTTAGAGATGCTTAGCTTTGAGAAGGTCAGACTCATGCAGAGAAGAGAATTTTCTTTTGATACTACAGGTTTGCCATGTGAAAGGAGAATGCGTCTTGTTTAAGCAGCTCCTGACAGTGTGTGTGCAAGTTTCAGGGAAGCAGATCCGGCTGAAATCTCTCATTTTCCATCAGATGAGAACAGAGTACTTGGAAGATGGAGAAGATCTCTAGAGGTTTTAAAACATTGATTCAGGAACTGTCTGTAAGTGATATTTTAGAACACTGAAGCACCAGATAGCAACTAGGACATCTCTAAAATCTCTCCAGACCCTGAACTTTAAAACCTCTTATTTCTGCGATTCGGATTATGTGACAGAGTCCAGAGCTCTCTGGAAAGGTGGGCATAGCCGCGTCAAGATAGTGGGCATTGCTAATGGAAGTCTCCTGCGCTATCCTCGCCGCTGGATGCCATCTTTGGCATTTAGCCCAGTCTAAGCCTTCATTCTGCACAGCAGAAATGTGGCTTTATCATTTTGCCAGTGTTTTTGACACTCTGGAAAGCTTGAATATTCCAAGTTTATGTGAGACTGATGTACGAAGCCAGAATGCCAGTTTATTCATTGACAAGAGAAATAAACCTGCTAATGGAAATATATGTTTAATATATTATACATATATTTCAGTTCAGTTACTCTAGTCAACCCATTTCCTTATAAGTGCATTATATTGGAGGCTAAGTTAAAAATCAGACTATTGTTTAACAAACATGGGATCAGAGCAACCTGAAATAATTTACAGGAATTTAATATTTGATGATATTAGAGTCTGATGCATCCCTCTCTGTACCGGGGGTGTAAACTGCCACTTGGACATAGCAGACCTTCTTATATTATTACCCTTTCCCTTGGCTTACGTTTACTGGAACTGCCTGTGTTTCTCATTCAGCTAGTCTTTTCCCTGGCTTCCTGGAATGAGTGTTGGCCTTTAGTTTGCCTTAGTGGTTAAGAGTACAGGCTGTGTCGATTCTAATTCAGGTTCTCACACTTACTACTGAGGAGTTTTGATAAGTTGCTTAGCCTCACTACTGCTTTTGCCACATCTATAAAAAACATCATAATGCCCATCTCTCAGTATCGTAAGGATTAGTGATAGAGTATGTCTCAAAGATCTTTGAATAATGCCTGGCACACATTAAGCACTCAAATATTAGTTGTTGTTAACAATTAGCATTACCATAATTTCTGTCAAGGTAGTCAGGTGATTTTGTTCTGAGGGACATTGCTTTTATTTAAGTTAATTTTTCAAAAGGTATGGTTGTTTTTTTTGTTGACATGTTGTTTTAATTTCATATGATTTTATTTCAGTGTTCTTGGAGGACACTTCACTATTTTCTGCCCACCCACACACATACCAACTTCAAGCATGCAGGTAGTCAAAGAAAGAGGAAGTGTTAGCGTATGATATGATTAGTCAAGGGAAATTTCAAGATTAAATGAGTGTAAAATTTATGACAGAATTGGAAAATACCAAACAAGTCCTATAAATTGCATCAAACATTTTTTAAAAAGCATTTTAAGCATAAGAAAAGATTGTCATTTATGACACTGAATTTTTTATCTGACCACTAATGCTGTATCTGAAGATGGTTTACTTGGAAAATGTGAAGTCCTTTTGGTAATTGTTTTTCATTTAGCTCAACTGAGTAAAAAAAAAAAATTATCAAGTTAAAAATCTGATGAAGAGTTTCTGTCAACAGATTATTTTAGACCTGAGAGATCAGGTCCTAGCCTTGTCAGCTTGTTTGCCTCTTTGATTCTATGAGTATGATGCTTCCGTCTAATGTGGGTGATATGATTATATATATCTACTGTGCCAAATATATAACATATATTATAAATTACCATAACTAGGTGGCTTAAAGCAACAGGAATTTATTTTCTCACAATTCAGGAGGCCAGAGATGTCAAATCGAGATGTCAGTCAAGTTGTTTTCTTCTGCAGGCTCCGAGGGAGAAATAAGTGGTAACCTTTAGTGTTCTTTGGCTTGTAGCTAGATCACTTGAACATTTCAAAATTTATCTAGCATCTGACTATGACCTAATTCTGTAGCCATTTTCACATTTTATGGTATTTGTTACAGCAGCATTCTGCTTCATGGTACCAAAATCTTTATTAGTTTTCCAGGGATGTCATTACAAATTACTACAAACAGTGACTTAAAACAGCAGAAATTTATTCTCTCATGGTTCAGGAGGCCATTAGTCTGAAATCAAGATGTCAGTCAAGTTGGTTCTTTCTAAAAGGTTGGAGGAAGTAACTGTCCCATGCCTCTCTTAGTTTATGGTGGTTGCTGGCAATCCTAGGTGTTCCTTGGTCTATAAATGAGTTATTTCCATCTCTGCTTCCGTCTTTCCATCACTTTATTCTCTGTGTCTCTTTTCTGTTGGGTCTCTATTTCTTCTCCTTTTAGAAGGACACCAGTCATTGGATTTAGGACCCATCCCGCATCTGGGATGGGTTCACCTCAAGAACCTTAACTAATTTGTCTGCAAGGAACCGTATTTCCAAATAAAGAAATGTGTCTCTCTTTTTGTTGTAAAGTAGAAATGAAATCCTACTTCATTAGCTTCCAGGACACCTCAGATGCACTGAGAGTCTCTGACTTACAATGGTTCCACTTAGGATTTTTTTGAATTTATAATGATGTGAGATGTCAGTAGAAATCAGACTTGGAATTTTGATCTGTTTCCAAGCTAGTGATAGGCTGTACAGTCCTCTCGGATGATGGTGGGCAGCAGCAGGAGCAAGCTGCGGCTCTCAATCAGTGACAGGATCACGAGGGTAAACAAGCAATACGCTTACAGTCACTCTGTACCCACACACCATTCTGTTTTTCACTTTCAGTACAGTTTCCAACAAATTACAAGAAATACTCAACACTGCATTATAAAATAGGCTTTGTGTTAGATGATTTTGCCCAACTGTAGGCTAATGCTAGGCTAAGCTGTGATGTTTGGTAGGCTGGGTATATTTAACATGTAAATTAATATATAAACTAAATATAATTTATAAATAATATATAATAATATATATACCCAGCCTGCCATATTATATATATAATATATAATATACCCAGCCTACTATATTATATATATACTATATAATATAATAAATAATATATAAATTAAATATAATTTAATTTAATTTTCACCTTGCAGTGGGTTTATTGAGACATAACCTCATTCTAAATTGAGGAAGATCTGGAAGTAATTTTGAAGGACACTATCCAACCTACTATAGCTTCCGTTGTACAGGTAGGAATTAAGGAAAGATGACTGCCGATAAGAGTAGATGTATTGGTGGGAAGTTCCATTCTGACAATTTGTACATGTTTTTTGAGAAGTAGTTTCATCAGCTGTGTCTAAGAAGCATGTAGAGTTCAGTGTAGTTAACATAGGATTGACAGGGACGCCTGGGTGGCTCAGTCAGTTGAGCGTCTGCCTTCAGCTCAGGTCATGATCCCAAGGTCCTGGGATCGAGTCCCTTATGTGGCTCTCTGCTCAGCAGGGAGCCTGCTTCTTCCTCTGCTCTACCTCCTGCTCATGTGCTCTCTCCCTCCCTCTCTCTCTCTCTCTTTCTCTGACAAATAAATAAATAAATAAAATCCTAAAAAAAAAAAAAATACTGTGCTAAAAAAAAAAACAAAAAAAATATAGCATTGACATGGTCATTATGGCAAATGGGAGAGAGTAGACTAACAAAATATATTAGCATTGAGTTTTGGGATCATGAATTTACAGTTGCTGCTAAGAACTTGAGATTCCATAGAATGGCTTTCAGTGCCCTCCATGATCCTAACACAGATTACATCTTCAGGTTTGCTGTTTGGCCTTTAGCCTGTAATATAGATGCAGGAAGTTATTGCTCTTCTATAAAATTTCCTATCAAAATTCTTACCTGTCAGCCTTTGGTCATTTAAAAAATTAAAAAAAAAAAATTGGCATGCCTTATGTACTTTTCCCCTTTATTGACAGTCTATTTAAGACAATCTCTCGTGTGTAGTTATCTCAGATAGGCTGTTGTAAAACTATCCCATTTTCTGTATTTCTAGAGCATAGCCCTTTTATATTTAATTCTTACATCTGTTATAGTTGGTAGTTAGTCTATGTGTCTGTCACACCAGCTGGACTGTAAGTTCAACTAAGTGAAGGAATTGGTCACATTGAGTTTTGGATCTCCCTTGTGTCTAGTACATTGCATTGCATAGAATAGACATTTGATAAATGTTTTCAGAACTAAGTTGGTGACCGCTCTCTAGTATGTTTATATTTTATAGTTCATAAGTAAGATAAGGCTACTGACACAAATGGTTATTGTTGTTTGCTTTTCCAGTAAAGGAGATAGATTAATAATAAACTATATCTTCTTTCTTGTCAGTAATTCTTTGATTATATGGCTGGCCAGGTTTAACAATACAAACCAAGAAGCTTGAAACAGTGCAACAAACTGGCTTACGTAATAATTTAATTTGTGGCTTATGCTAATAATCTTGCCATTAAATTTAACTTGTTAGCAGTAGGCCTCAAATATTAGCATTGTTTATTATTATCAGTACCCTATTTATTTTTTCTTTTATAAATCTCTTAATAAAAAGCTATATTTTTAAAGGCTGTATTCATACATTTGAAATCATTTATTTAATGTCTACTTTGTACCCACTGCTGTGCTTTATGTCTATCAAGGTGGGTACAGGTTGAGCACAAAACATAAATCTTGTCCTCTGGGAGTTCATGGTCTTAATTATGCAAGATGACAAAGAATGATACCGGAAAGTTTGTTTACATCTGTGTGTTAAATGATATGAAAGGAGTTCTTTCATGATGAATATAATAGTAAAAAAAGATTTCAGTCATCTTAATTAATTAAAATGTGCCCCTACATGTTGTTATTTTTAAAAAGGCAAGTTAAAATTTTTATTTGTATTGATTTAACCATCATTTGTTGTTACTCATAGCCATATCCCGATTTTTTTAGTGTTCTGGAAAATTTTCTGTTTTTTAAAATAGAAAAATATATTCTTCATTTAGAATTCACTAAAAAAGGGAAATGCTCAATTAAAACTTAAAGAAAAAGTCTAGAAAAACCAGTTATTTCTACTATAGGTCAATTTAATCTAAGCCTTTAAAATAAATGATTAACTATGTAAAAATCTAAAGTTTATCCCCTAAAATGAATGTGTGAAGTTTAAAAATAGACTGTTCTTTGGGAAAATAGATGCATTTGGATGCTAATGTTTAATGGATAACAAATTAGAGCATGAAAATTTATGGAAAGCATTTTTTGAAGTTTAAATTTTTAGGGAAAAGAAACTAGTTTAAATAGCATTTAGTAGTTTTGATAATATTTCCTTGAAAATAATAAAAGGCATTTTCTATCTCAAAATTTGTCCACTCTGGGCCAGGCAAGATCCTGGTGTTTAAGAATTCATTGGTGAGTGCCCAACAAGTTCCCTGTCTCTCTCCTGAGAGCCTGCATTTTAGTGGCAAGCGGTGGTATAACTATAGATTACAAATATAGGCTTAGTAAAATAAATAGGATTATGTGGTTGAATGTAATGAGGAGACTTAACCTGATAGGATGGTCATTTATAGGATGATCTCAGGACTAAACTGAGATCTCAAGGTTGAGAAAAAGAGCCAAGCAGGCAAAGAATCAACGAAGGACAATTCTGTCATGTTCCACAGGTTATAACTGATTATGTTAGATCCAGAAATGTCTCTGCAAAAATGTACTTGTTTTTATTAGAAAGTAGAAATCGTATTTCATTATATACCTAGCTTTACTTGGTGTGAACACATTTTTTTTTTCAAATGAATCATATGGTTAATAAGGTGAAAATATGCATTTTAAAATGAAGAGTAATTTGCATTAAAATGAAGCTTGTAAAGTTCAATTGCCTATAATCTCACTAAGCCATTCTAAAATGTACTTTTATTGAGTTTCAGTGTGTTACAGCATGACTGCGTGAAGAAGCACATTCTCAGTGGGGGGAAAGAAATGCAGACCTTTTAAAAACACATCCAGAAAGATGCCCTATTTAAATATAATGACAATACAAAGAAGGTTGAGGTTTGAATTTGGAAAAGAATATTCATTAGAAATAGGTATTCTCTTAATTATGCCTTTTTTCCATATTGTGCACTTCTGAATATAGCTTTGGGCCAGCATTGTATATCATGATTTCTAGTTTCTGTGTTACTCAGTCTTTCTGTCACAATAGAGTTATTTTAAAAAGTGAGAAAAAAATTATGGTAGCCCTGATGAGGTTTCTGAGAAAATATCTGCCCACTATTTCTCTTTGAGAAATTTAATGACACGCTTTTGCACAAAATGGTGAAATAAAGCCTGGGTAATGATAATACCATTAAGCAGGTAAAACTGATTTACATCAGATTGATGTTTATCACACTGATGTCTCTCCTTTGAGAGCTATTTAAAGTTTTTGACAATTATTAATGAAATAGGGTATGTAGTGGTTTTTGAGCACATAGTTGTTTTTTTTTAGTACATATCTCTTGAGGGCCTGCTATGTTCAAGGCACTTTTGTACAATGTTTCAAATTAGTATGCAATCTTTTGTATCATTTAATCCCCAGAACAAATGTGTGAGATAGGTAAACACTCACACTTCATACTTAGTTTGCTAAACCACCAGATTCTGCTAATCTCCTCAAACCTCTGTTTTTGCATCATTTTTAAAATACAGGGATTTAAAAGAGAAACAATGCTCTTTGAATTCTCTTTATTTATTAATTTTAAAGACATGCTTTTGAATTCTTCCTCCTTGGTGTTATTTGGACCCATTTCCTAACCTTTCAAGTAAATTTTTTCATCTTTAAAATATGGATGTTAATCTCTACCATATAGATTTTATTAAGGTTTATTATAAAGGATACCTAAAACAATATATTTAAAGAGGTGTCTGGGTGGCTCAGTGGGTTAAGCCTCTGCCTTCGGCTCAGGTCATGATCTCAGGGTCCTGGGATTGAGCCCCTCATCGGGCTCTCTGCTCAGCAGGAAGCCTGCTTTCCCCTTTCTTGCTGCCTGCCTCTCTGCCTACTTGTCATCTCTCTGTCAAATAAATAAATAAAATCTTTAAGAAAAAAAAAAACCCAATGTATATAAAGCAGTTGTTGCAGTGCCAGTTATAAAGAATAAATAATGTATGTAAAACAATGATTATAGTGTCTAATAGTTATCAATTTTCTGATGATGCTAATGGTATTGAAAGGGATATAATGTGAGGGCATCAAAAACTCTTCCTCTTTATCAGTCTTTCAGCACACCATTTGAAATGGCTTTGGGATTTACCTGTTCCCCTCTATTACCACAGTCAAGTGCAGAGTGCTATGTATTGGGAATGATAATGATAATAATGAATACTCTTTTTACTTAGCCACCCAGGTACTTTTAGCATACTAGCCTGCACTCTATCACCTCGCCCTTAAACCGTATCTTTGGAAAATGATTCCAATCTCACTTCCTATAGAAAAAGACCTCCAAAATCAACCTAAGCAATTTTGACTCAAATGCTTTTTCTCTGACAGTGGTCTCTGAAAATGAAATAAATAACCGTGAAAGTACCTTATAAAATGAAGCAAGTACCTCTTGCCTCTATGGCGTAACTTCAGTTGAACTCCAAATAACAAAAATAACAGATTCACATTTTCAAAAGGTAGAAAGATAAAATACTTATATTCAAGAACATTGTAGAGTAAAACAATACCTCTTAATTTGAATCCATAAAAAAGTTAAAAAATTCAAAATAACACAGGATAGATGAAACATTTTCCCTGAGAATAGAATAAAATATATCTGGCTGTTGACAGATGGGAAAATTAACAGATTATGGGTATATGGTGCTTTAAGAAGTACTGACCGGTCCAGAGATCTGGAGCTGTGCTGTTTATGTTAGGGCACTCATATAGGTGGCCACTAGCCACGTGTGATGACTTTGCCCTTGGAATGTGCTAATGCAGAAGGAGAAGTGTACTAAGTGTGAAAAACTGGATTTTTGAAAATTTAATTGTAAAAAAAAAATACAGAATATTTAATTTACATTTGATGTTGATTGATGAAATAACATTTCAAATATATTGCATTAAATATATTACTTTCTTTTTATTGTGAATATTAGAAAATTTAAAATCACTTCTGTGACTTGTATTAGGTTTCTTTAGGACAGTGCCGGTCTAGAGTCTAATAACTGTGTTTGTCACTAGCGAGCTCTGTGTCATGGCCTCAGCATCCTAAGTATGCGGGTGTAGCTGGGCTCTGTAGCCCTTTTGTTTTCTGAATGCTCCATGATTCGGTTGTCTGTCTAGCTTCACACCCTTACAATTTAGAGAAGTCAGTACTTAACCTTTGCTGTAGTCTTCTTGTCTATTTATTTTCTTGTCCTGAATTAGTTTGCCTATATAGAGAACATTTGGTAAAGATTTTTTCCAATCTGATGTATCTTATTTTATTTTTTTAAAGATGCTTTTACGAGAGAGAGAGGGAGAGAATGTGGGACAAGGGGCAGAGGGAGAGAATCTTCAAGCAGACTCCCTGCTGAGTTTGAAGCCTGACATGGGGCTTGATCTCAAGACCCTGAGATCATGACCTGAGCCAAAATCAGGAGTCAGCCACTTAACCGACTGAGCCACTCAGGCGCCCCCAATCTGATGTATTTTAACAGCGTGTTTCTCTTGTGGTGTAATAACACTTGCCTAGATTAATGAAAAGTTATTAACATTATTTATGCACTTTGGATTTGTACCCCGACAAAGGTATAGTCTCTCACTTACTATTTTTCATGCCACAGGATTAATGTCAGGTGCTCCTTGTGATGATATTCAGATATTACCAAAAACTATTTTTAAACCTGTCTTTTGTATTTGCTATTTGAGCCATTAATAAGAAAGATTAATTTCTTTGAAGGCTATAGTAAAAACAAAACTCTGATGTAATTGTCGTGAAATAGAAGCATTCTGTAACTCTTGATAGATTGTAGTTAATAAAGATCTGTGATTAAGATATTGAATGTTTAGTAATATTTGTGCAATGGGGGAAAACATCAACAGACTGTATTACCTATGAAATTCAGAGACAGTTAATAGATTTCTTAAGTGGATAATAATAAAAAGCATATTGCATGGACTCAGCTCATGCCTGCATAATGTGAATTCCACTGCTTACTCAATGTCATTATTCGAAGGAAAAAGTCAAGAAGATAAATTGAAACAATTAGATGAACTAAAGTATTTGGAAGAAAAATGTTTCCATTGAGTTCCCTTCTAACCCTTCTTCTTTACTTATTTCCCATTCTTTCACTTTTTAGTGAAAAATGAATGAGTGTGATCCCTCAAGCATCTGTTGATCATTGAAGATGTCGGCACATGTAAACTGGAATCTTGTGGATTAAACATGGTCTCATTTGGGGCCTAAAAAATGCCATAGTATGTACATGCGCTCATCTTAGAAAAATATCTTTATTAAGTTGCAAGGGATCAGATTAGATTCTCTAGGAGGAAGCAGACTCTGGGGCAGTTCAGTGTGTCACATGTTTATTAGGGAGGGTCCTTGGGGACAAATCCCAAGAGGGAGAGGATGCAGAGTTTAACAGAGGAAGAAGCTCAGCTGACACGCAGTCCTGACAGCCCTCTTCGTGGACACTCTGGCCCTTTATATGCCCGCATCAAATACTCATTGGGTATGGGCCACCCTTGAAGGGATGTGACTTGGGTCAGGGGGCTGTGTTCCTGAGGACATCCCTGAGGGTGCTGATAGTACACTCAGTAGTTGGGGCAGTCAGCCCCTCCTGAAAGGAGGTTCTGGGCCAAGTACCAATGAGTCCCTAACAGAGAGCATGTATATAATTTACAACAAAGACTGTGGCACCTCACTCTTCATGATACTTTCATTTTCATAAAATGAACACGTATTGAGATCTCCTATGTGCCAGGCTCTATGCCAGTGTTTCAGGATGCAGAGAAAGTAGATGGAATCTCTGACTTCAGGATCCTGGCTCTCCAGGTACCTTTCTCTGGGCCTTCCACTCAGCAGTTCGCTTACCCCACCGGAACTTGCAGTTGATGGAACCCATCATGTCGTCGTGATGCATCATACCTGTCATGCTGTCTTTCCTTCCTTGCCTACCATGTATTCTTTGGTCCAGCACTATTTCTCTATTCCTTAACTCCTCTGTCTGTACACACTGGATAAAACCCTCACTCTGGCTAAATTAAGCATTCCAGAGCCTCACCTGAGCAGTTAGACGTGATTGGAGAAAGACACACATATACAACTCCCGGTCCTAAACTGACTCTTGTCACCTCGAATCCAGGGCCACGAACCGAAGTGAGCCCTCAGAGCTTCCTGTCAGTCCTTTTATACTGTATTTGCCTAATGAGTTCATTTTGCTACTGATACAGATGACTAATTCCAGTGGTGTGCTGGTAAATGCTTTAAGATAGCTCTCCGGGAAGAGGGGAAAAGGCCCTGATTTGTAACTTTTGCTGATTTCTGTGATGTAAATAGACTGGTTTCAAATTACCAATATGCCTTTACTGGAGGTGGTGTTGGGAAAGAGATATGCACACTCAGCCTTCCTGAGCTCCAGCAGGCACTGAGTGTGAATCACACTGTGATTCTTTCTCCTCAAGCCTACAACAGTTCTGCCTCTTCTTTACTTTCAGATGATGACCTACCTTCTGTCTTTGCTTAGGTAATAGAAACACTTTGGAGAGAAGACCCTATCCTTGCATTACCACATGGACCAACGTATCATCTCCTCCTGCATCGTTCTGTCCACCTGGCTTCCCTCCCATGGTATGAAGGAGCTGACTTTCCTTGTAGCCAAGGCTAAACTCTCCATTTGTGCCTGGCTTCCGTCCCCATTTTCCTCCTCAGTGGCTGCTTCTGCAGTGTTCCCTCTCCCTCTGCACAGCAATCATTCTGTGCTTTCCTTTCTACTAGATCCTTCGCATTAGCATACATACATGCTGTAATCTCCTATTGAAAAATACTCCTTACCCAACAACTTCCTACAGCTAATTACCTTTTTTTCCCTCTTTTTCACAGAGCAAAACTTAAAAGAGCTTACCCACTATCTCTGCTTTTTTTTTCTACTTCCAATTTTTTATTGAATCCACTCTAATGAGAGGTTTGCCCTCACTTCTTGAAATTACTGTTTTCGGGTTCACCAGTGATCAGCATGTCACCAGATTTGGTCCTCAATATTCGGTCCTCTTGCATCTCAATCTTTCAGCCTTGACCTTCGCACAGCTGGTCATTTCTCCCTTCTTAACCAGACCACTGCAAGAGCCTTCCATCTGTTCTCTGCTTCCTCCCATGCCCTCTGTACTGTCTCCTCCCCAGAAATCCAGGGTGTAACTTTAAAACATTTCAAGTCCTGTTTTTCCCTTACTCTGTGCTCTGAGAATCTAAATGTTGGCTATGGTAGGTAAAGTCAGATGTGGCCACAGGAGGAAATAAGAATGAAGCTGGGAAGGAAGAAGTGTAATACTGCTCATGTGTCCCATAGAGACAGGGTCACTGCATGTCATTCAGGGCCACAAGGGAAGATACCAGTGTTGGTCAGGAGGCAGAAGAGGTGGGAGCCAGGGAAGAGCCTTGGCCATGGCCTTTATTGGGGTTTCCATGGGAAAAACAAGGCAGGGCTGGGTAAACAGTTTAGATTTGACTAATTTGGTGGGCTCTAAGCTGCAGGGGGGTCTTTAGTTGTCCACTACCTGGCTCTGGATGATGAAGGCAGAGGAATATTGGTTGTCTTGTAGGGTGTGTGAACCAGATAGAGAAGGCAAGGCTCTCTTTGGCTTAGTATGCATATCAAAGGCATGTTCCCAGCCGGACCCTTCTCCAAGAATTGGCTAGCAATCTCTCTTCAGCAAGAAGGCTTTTGTGAGGTGTCAAAACATCCTAGGATACAGACAATAAAAAATATATGCAAAAACACTCAGACTCCAATGGTTTTCCAAATGCTTAACAGGGGACTGCAAGGAACCTAATGATTTGGCTTCATCTCACACCACATTTCCCTTACTCTCTTAGCTCTAGGCACAGTGGCTCCCTTGCTGTCTTAAATATGTGAAACACTCTCCTGTTTTTGAGATTTTATTGGCATGCTTCCCATTGCCTTTTAAAACCTTTGTTTACTGCAGTATCTGCATGACTCGCCGTCCCACTGCATTCAGGTCACCACTCATAAACTGTTTGCTTAGTGAGGCCTTCCTGACCAGCTTGCTAAGATCATGTGTTCTCCCCCATCTTTCTCTGTCCCATTACCTTTATTTCTTGATGGTATTTATTACTTATAAATTTATATATCAGACTAAAATTTTATGATGTGCATAGTTAATCATGTTTAAGTAAAGTAGAAGAGAATTATCAGTAAGGGAGGATGTTTTGAAGGTTCATAGTGAAATCATGAAGGGCAATGTGTGCTCAGAGTCATGAGAAGGTGGCAATCTACCTGGCAAGACCTCAATTTTGGAATTTTCAAACCGCTTACGGCTGTGACTGTCCCTGTAAGACCTTTGACAAGGCTCTATTTTAGAGAATGAGGCAGGCTGAAGAAAATTCCAAGAATCCCACATGCTTATGCTGTCCTCAAAAGGGGAGTTCCCAATTTCCCATCTCTTAAGAAGGAGGAGCCTTGGCTCTTCAGTCTGTTTACATCAGCCTCCTTTTCACACTTTTCATACTTTTCCAAGATTATTTGCCTGAGCTAGGATACCCATAGCCATTTCCTCAGAGTACTGGAAAAGGCTCTTATGTCTGCCTCCAAAGTGCATGCAATATTTGTGCTTTTTCTCTGGAATCTCCCTAGAATCCATGCAAGGCTTGGATAGATTTTACATTTTAAGAATTCATCTTTTCCTTTCTTGCAATTTAAAAAGGCTAATTGTCAAGACTTTGAAATTCCAAATTGTCTTAACGTTTGGCTTTATCCACCTGGCAATATTTTTCTTCTGGTTTATAAGCACAGAAGCAACCCTGCTGTTTCCAATACACAATGAAAACCAAAGGACCCAGAATCTTCTCCAAGTGAGGGTCAGAATACTGTTTAAAAGGTAACTCAAAGGACACCAAAGAGGGACAGGATTATGCCTCTTGTTGAAATCACATTAAAAATATAATTTAAGTCTTAGATACATAATTTAGGGGGGAAATAAGAGATTTGCTATTTCCTCTGTGACTAAAGATGTCATGATTATTTGTTGAGAGTGGGGGAACAGTAAGAGTGTGGAAAAATTCTCAGATCTCTGGTACATAGGAAAAATATCATAAAAAGTGGCTATGGGAACATTTTACACTTCCTGGTCAAGATTCATTTCAAGGGGAAGTTAGTGAAGTTCTGGAAGGATCTAAATGCCTGTTTTCATTATTTTCTCCAACATAATTCAACATTTTAGGTTTAGTGATGCCTTCCAGTTGGAGTTTTGCTAGGAGTATGTGTGGCAGAAGCAAGCGGGGAATTGAGAATGTTGGCATGTATGGGACTAATGTGACCAATTGTAAGTAGAAGCTGAACAGGGAAGAGAATGTCTGGCAGGTATGGAGAAAATGAAGCATCTAAAACTTGAGGGAAGTGGGTGTTTGAGAGAGAGGAAGTTAAGAGATGACCTTGACAAGACATTCTGGGAAGATGGCATGAGCCTCAAGGTAACAGATTTTCAGTTAGAGATAAAGTGATTGGGAAACAATAAGGTCAATACGTAGGGTTTAGTAGGATGAGCAGCTTCTGTGGAAGGCTGAGGGGAACGCCAGCTTTCAGTTAGGCCCTGAAGAGATGGAGGTGGGGAGGTTAGGATTGGTAACACTGATGGAGGGATTTCCAAAACGCTGTGGAGAGGTTTGGGAAAGGAGGAGACAATGATAATTTGGGCAAGGTGAGAGAAAATACAGAAGAATGTGGAATAAATTAGGTAACAGCAGGGATGACCAAGAACAGCATTTGACATGGGGGTTCCCAAAAAATTAATCTTCAGTGGCTTGGTTCTTGAGAAAGTGCAAGGGGTAAAGTTTAGGGAAAGGAAGAAATAGGTCAGCTGCTATCTGATAGGATTGAGTGTTTTAGGAGCTCAGAAGAGCAGGTAGGCCATGAGATTATTTGCATCTCTGCTTTTTCTGTCGCTGTGTTAGAAATAGCCGCGGTTTTTGGTAACACAGGTCTGTCTGTCTGGGCAGAGTCATCCTGGCTTGCCTGTTAGGGCACTGATCCCAAGAAAGTCCATGTTTCTGGTTGTGCATATTTCAGTTGGATCCTCTGATTTTTCACTGCGTGTTGGAAACAGTTGCTTCTGAGGATTTTTTTTTTCTGTGTATTTTGGTCCTAATATAAACAATATTGAATTATTTAAGTGGTAGAAATTGATACTTCTGTCTCCCACCTTTGTACCTTCAATTTTAGGGACCTTGAAATTGGCAGCTGCTTTATGATAGGGTTTCAGAAATGCTGGAAGATTCTTTCTGTGTACGTACCTCTTTTGCTACCTACTCTGTAAACATTTATTAGATAATAATCATATATTAGAAATTTATCCCTTCTTTAAGTTCAAACTTAACATGCAAGGAGTATTCTGTGTAGCCTTATTGGACATGCACACTTTAATGATATCATTAAATCTTTTTTTGAGATGGAGATGTGACTTTTGAGGATATTGAGGAGCATGAGGATTGGGTGGGAATAATGTGAGTGTAGAAAATAGAAGCTACAGATTATGAAAGATAAATTCAATTAGACAGTAAAGGGTAACATAATACTTAGCGTGTGTGTGTGTGAGGCTTTTTTTCTAAATGCTTTACAATATTAACATATTCAATCCTCATAACAATCATAGGAGGTAGATACTATTATTATCATTCCTATATTACAGATGAGGAAAATGAAGCATAGAGCAATTAAGGAACTTATCCAAGACTGCACAGCTGAGTGGGCTGGAGTCTATCTTGGGCTAATTGAGAGGCAGCTGAGCATAATGGGTAGCTAACGCCATTCTCAGCATATTCACTCATTCTGATGGTTAATCAGTCTTGGGTTTTTAAGCAATTTATAAGGGATGATGCAGAGGACTATTTAAAAGAACCAATAGCATTTGCATAATTTAGAAGAGAATTGAGAGTGATAAAACTGTCAGTGCCCTCTCCGGTAGTGATTAGGCAAGGCGGAGAAACTCAATTACATCCAATCAAATCTCAAACTGTAGTATGAAGTTTTCCTTAGTAGTGGTAAAGGCAGGAATGTACACATTAGATTTTTGTATACGAAGCTGACACATAAAAAAAAAAAAAACGTAAGCAGCCTATTTTAAAGCATGTGTTTTAATTACTTTTCTCATTCTGTTTTCACATTGTATGTTTCTAGATCAGGCACTAAGTGATGGCACCTGTAGCCTTAAAGCATTCTGAATGGTTCGGGAAGATCCCACCTGGAATTAATATTTTTTTTTTTCACATACTTTATAAAAGAATCTGAACAGTGGCATTTAGTCTAAACAGAGACTATTACATTTAGTTCCCTAGAGGTGAAAAATGTCATGATTCATGTAATTTATATGATAATCGTGCAATGTCCTATCAATGAGTAGAGGAGAAATTAATAAATGGTGCTGAGACAGTGGGTTAGCCTGAAGGAATTTGGGTAGGATCTCTAATTACACACACCAAAACCCATTTTATACTCAACCACATTTTTCCAAATGGCATCGTGGAGCTTAATGTATTAAAAAAATGAAGTTTGACCTGGTCCCCAGAACTCAGGGTCATTGGTTATTCTATCACACTGAGTCTGGTAGCATGTGGTTCCTGATCTGGCCCCTCCAGTGCCCTAGACTTCAAGAAAACACACACACGTGAGCCGAAAAGGTTGTAAGAGCTGTAGCTGTAGCACGGGGGTCCCGGCAGTCTCTCAGTAGGTGCTCTTGACCAAGGTAGCACTGAGGGAAAGGCCTAGATAAGTCATCACAGGCCATCTTCCAGAGATGTGGCGGCAGCAGACAGGTGTCAGGCCTGTCCCATGCACTGCTCAGTGTCAACGCCTCTCTGGTTTTGGCCAGTGTGTTTTTTGGTTTTTGGTTTTTGAAGATGTATTTATTTGAGAGAGAGAATGCAGGGGGGAGAGGCAGAGGGAGAGAATCCTCAAGCAGACTCCCCAGTGAGGGGCTCGATCTCATGACCCTGATAATCACGACCTGAGCTGAAGCCAAGAGTCTGCCCCCCAAGGCATCCCTTGGTTTTAAGCCAGTGGTTTGACAATGAAAGGGGGACCACTGCTGTGGCATCAGGAGTAGGATGGTAGCCCTCAGAGTAACGTGGCAAGAAACAGTTACTCAGGCCTGGATGGAGATTGATTATTGAAAGCTTTACCTCTGAGTGTGAAAAGATACGGCAGAACCAGGCTTCCTGCAGGGGGATTGATTCATCGATTATTGTAAAGAATTCCCAAAAAAGTTCTAGACACCATCCTAATTTGATCATTGTAATTGGGTTTTGAAGGAAGTGTAATTCACTTTCAGGACTATATAATGAGTAAGAGGTCAAATGTTAGGGGATGGACTTGGATTTGAATTTAAGCTCCACCTCTTATTAACTATAAGCTTTTAAGTTCTTTAAAGTAAAAAAAAATTAAAAATTTGTTTAAATGTTCAGCCATTCTCCTCATTGTTAAGAATCATTAAAAAAAATTCAGTGTTCTCCTTTTTTTCTCTTGGCACCAAGTAGGGAAAACAATTCAACGTGACTTTTTTTAAATTTTTTTTGAGATCGAGAACCACATAACCCTGTTGATGATAGCACAAAAAACTGGCCATTTCTGTCCACCTGGTACAACATTTAGTTTTGTCCTTGTCCCACCATGAATCCTCTCTCATTCTCACCAGTCTTGGGATGACATTGCTCTGCATCTTCCATGCCCACAAGTCCAGACCTGCCTTTGTCTCTAAGGCATTTCTCTCACCTGTCTCCACCAGGCTGGTACCTGGCCCCCACACTGTCCTCACCAGAAACACTTCAGTTTTGGCCATTACCTGGATTTTTGCCCTAGGCCTTGTCATCGGAGATCCTTTCCCCACCTCAGCCCCGTGTCTTTCCTTTTATCATGGAGATTATTTCATAGGGTTAACGGTGGATTTCTCAACTTCTCTTCAAGGGTAAACATCATCATCATTTAGTTCAACGGATAAATCATTAAACTTTGGTAATTTGGGTACAAAAACTTAATTTTTTCAGTTTCATCCATAGTTACCTTGTTATTTTCAATTAATAACTTAGATTCGCTTGCTAAATGACAGATGTTGTGATGTATTCATATATATGATACCTGTCTTATGAACATCCTGCACAATGGCTGATGTTCCCATTTTAAAGGTGGGGGGACTGAGGCTAAGAGTTTCAGTATCTTGCTTAAGATTACATGTCTATAATCATCAGAGTAAGAATTCAAACCAAGGTAATTTTTAGTTCCAAATCTGTGCCTTTTCCATTTAATAAAATGTGTTTATTATTTAACTCAAGACTGTGAGATATTTTGGATTTTTTTAATATCAAGTATTTGTAAAAGCTTCACTCAACTTTAGGAATCAGTTTTTTGTTTTAGCATCAGAGAAAGTAAACTGAAGTTATAGCTAGATTTATGTGACCAAATTACTTTGATTATTTTAACTGACCTTAGTTATTAAATGGAAAAATAAATAGTAAACATTTAAGTCTGGTTGTAAGGAAACTTGATTTTCTTTAGATTACTTAAATAGGAAGTTCAAAGATCTACTTTTATAGAAAGAGTTTGAGAATGTTTCAAATTTTATCAGTATTAAATAATCAGAAAAGTTTTCAAATATGACAGTATACCCAACTCATGTATTCCCATGTATATTAGAAGATTGTTCTCTTGCAGTGATAAACAACTTACTCTAAATACTTGTATATGAATTGGATGTTCCTTTGAAATGTGCAGAGAGGTTTTCACTACAAGTATACCATAAATAAATTTGAAAAAGAATTGTTTGAAATATGTTTCATGTTTTACGTTAATTTTTTAATCAAGTTTTTTACTTTAATTCCAGTATAATTAACATACAGTGTTATGTTAGTTTTAGGAATAAAATACAGTCATTCAAGAATTCTATACATTACTTAGTGCTCATCATAATAAGTATACTCTTAATCACCTTCACCTCTTTCACTCATCCCCCAGTCATCTTCCCTCTGATATTCTTTATTTTGAACAAACACCCTTGGGGAACCTAGGTGGCTCAGTTGGTTAAGTATCTGACTCTTGAGACCCAGGTCATGATCTCAGAGTTGTGAGATTTCTCTGGGTCTCTGAGCTGGGCATGGAGCCTGCTTAAGATTCTCTCTCTCCCCCAACCTCCTTGCCACTTATGCATGCACACTCACTCTCTCTCTCATAAATACATAAATGAGTACCCTCAGTTAAAGTTATTATGTTTTTTACAAAAACATTTTTTACTTGAAGCATATTTTATTTTATTTTATTTTATTATTTTTTTAAGATTTTATTTATTTGACAGAGAGAAACACAGTGAGAGAGGGAACACAAGCAGAGGGAGTGGTAGCGGGAGAAGCAGGCTTCCTGCGGAGCAGGGATCCCGATGCGGGGCTCGATCCAGGACCCTGAGACCATGACTTGAGCCGAAGGCAGAGGCTTTAACCCCTTGAGCCACCCAGGTGCCCCACTTGAAGCATATTTTAGAATACATGGTTCTAAAAGATACACATAAAACATTCCATCCAAGAAAAATAAAATACCCATTTTCTTCAAGTACGCAAAGAATCCCTTGGTTAAATCACATAAAGAGAGACTTAACAAATACTACAAATTCAAGAAGACTGAAATCATACCAAATATATTTTCCAACCACAATGATGCAAAACTAAATAATAAGGCTGAAAAATCTACAATGTAAATATTAAATATTTAATACATAAATATTAGCACACTGCTGCATAAGCAATGGGCCAAATGAACCAAGAAGCAAATCAAAATATGTCTCAAAAGAAAATGAAAACAATATTCCAAAACCTATAGAAAGTGGCAAAAGCAGATGTTAGAGGGAAATTTATGCTATAAATATTTGTATTAAGAAAAAATTCAAATAAACAACACTATACCACAAGGAACTAGAAAAAAAAGAAACTTAGCTGAAATTTAGTAGAGAAAGGAAATAACAAAGAAAAATCAGAAATAGAGACCAGAATAAACAATAATATAACTCGAAAGTAATGACCAGTTTTTCCAAAAACAAAAACCCCAAAATCAAAAAACGAAATTGGCAATGCTGTCACTATGTTAACTAAGAAGAAAAAGAAGACTGAAAAACCAGAATGAGAAATGGAAGAGAAGACTGTAAACCACAGAAAAATCTGCAGCCAAAAATACTCTTATCCAGCAAGACTGTCATTCAGAATGGAAGGAGAGAGAGTGCTTCCCAGACAAAAACTAAGCAAGTTCTTGACAACTGAACCAGCCCTGCCGGAAATATTAAAGGGTATTCTCTGAGTGCAAAGGAGAGACCAAGAGTGATAAAGACTAGAAAGGATCAAAGAAAATCTCCAGAAACAGTGATGAAACCAGTAATAAAATGACAGTAAATATGTATATATCAGTAATTACTTTGAAAGTATCTGGAGTAAATGCTCCAATCAAAAGACCTATGGTGTCAGAATGGATTAAACAAAACAAGACCCATCTATATGCTGCCTATAAGAAACTCATTTTAGGGGCACCTGGGTGGCTCAGTGGGTTAAAGCCTCTGCCTTCGGCTCAGGTCATGATCTCAGGGTCCTGGAATGGAGCCCCATATTGGGCTCTTTGCTCAGTGGGGAGTCTGCTTCCTCTTCTTCCTCTGCCTGCCTACTCGTGATCTCTCTCTCTGTCAAATAAGTAAATAAAAAATTTAAAAAAAAACTCATTTTAGACCTTAAGACATTTAAAGATTGTCATTTTTCAATCTACAGTTACCTTGAACTCCAAAGAAAGCTCGAATAGCAATACTTATATTGGACAAACTAGACTTTTTATTTTGTATTGTTTTTTTTCCTGGTTTGGTATCAGGTAGTCCTGGCCTCATGGAATGATTCTGTATGTGTTCCCTCTATTCTGTTACTTGTAAGGTTCTTCTTTTTTTTTTTTTTTTAATTTTTTTTTTTTAAAGATTTTATTTATTTGACAGAAACACAGCTAGAGAGGGAACACAAGCAGAGGGAATGGTAGCGGGAGAAGCAGGCTCCCTGCTGAGCCAAGAGCCCCATGTGGGCCCAGATCCCAGGACCCTGGGATCAGGACCTGAGCCGAAGGCAGATGCTTAAGGACTGAGCCACCTAGACGCCCCTACTTGTAAGATTCTGATAAAGATTGTCTTTAATTTTTTAAAAAAGTGTTTGCTAGAATTCACCAATGAAAAACTGTATGGTCTTAGGCTTTTCTATAGTGGGAGATTTTTGATTCCTAATTCAACGTTCATTCTTATTATTGGTCTAAGATGTTTTCTTATTTCTTGCATTCAAGATTCATCATTCAATCTTGGTAACTTGTACATTTTTAGGAATAATCTTTTTTTTTCTAAAGTTTCTGATTTCTTAGTATATAATTGTTTATAGTAATCTGATGTTTTACATTAATTTTTTACATTTTACAGTATATTCTTAATGAGAAATTTATTTATTTAAGATTTTTATTTATTTATTTGACAGAGAGAGATCACAACTAGGCAGAAAGGCAGGTGGGTGGGTGGGGAGCCCTGACCCCTACCCTCAGCTTTCTGCTGAGCAGAGAGCCCTATGCAAGGATCGATCCCAGGACCCTGAGATCATGACCTGAGCCTAAGGCAGAGGTGCCCTTCTTAATGAGAAATTTAAAAAATCTTTTGACCTTTAGGACTGCTGTAGCCAAATGAGTGCCATTCTATTTTAAATAATGTTTAAAGGATTGGAACAAAGTTATATTTGTCATAGTTGAAAATACTTCAGTGTAATCTCTTCTGATATAAATCAGAACCCAAAGCTCCCTGGAGATTTTGTAAATCAAAGTAATGCTTGGAGTGTTCAAGTTTGCCTTTAGATTTCTGATTCAGGTAAAGATTTGGAATGTCACAATTTGACAACTTTTATTTCGACCTATCATAGAAGATTCTCTGATTGTGTGCTTTTTTTATATGTGTCCACTCTAATAAGTGGGCAATTTATATGATCTGTGAAGCAAAGGGAAAATTAAAGCATGAAAGGAAGAAAAGAGAACATTTAAAAATTGTATCTTAATACTCTGACAACAGAATTTTGATCATGAAATGCCTTATAAATTATATTTCAGTGAGTTTACAATTTACTAGTAAATCTCTGATATACCTTTCAGGAAATAAAAAAAAAGTTGATGCTTTTCCCATTGCACACCCTAATAAGGACACTAACCCCTAATGAGTTTCCCATTGTTTAACTGTATCCACATTTGATTTAAAGTAGAGATTAGGCAGAGTTTTTGTAGCAGTCATTTGTTTTTTCTTTTTTATAGTTAGCACAGTTAAGCTCACTTAGAACATTTATAAATATATTAATCCTCCTTCAGGTGCAAGAGCATGATGAGTATGAAAGCCTGTTGTGTGCAAAGAAGTATGCATTGTGCTTGGGAAAATGTGCATGACTTTAGATATGCAAAAATAAGCCTAACCAAAACATTAGCAATTTGGGTTACTTCCTTGAGACATTATATCTTAAAAGGGAAGTAAATTTCATCAGTGAATTGGATAATATGCAAATAACATGCACACGGATGACATGTGGATCCTAGGTTGGGAATGGAGTAATTCTTTTGATAGTGATAAGATTTAATTTCATTATGACTTTCCCAAATATGTGATTTAATTTTTTTTTTTTAATAGCAATTTTGGCTATTTAGAAAAATTCCTTAATTTGTAAGGAAAGCCAAACCTTGTTCTTGGTTTTCCTCTCATGTGGTGCTGTTCCTTTCAGTGAAGTAGTAACTTGTTCAACACGGTGTCCACTGCTTCCCTTCCCACCTCATGGAAGTAGGAGATACAGAGGAGAGACATAGCTTAACAGATGGAAACCACCACTGTTCTCAGTGAAGGATAGTTTGTATGGTCTTCTGCCCAGAATGTCTCTACTGTGCTAGGCTTGAAACTTCCACATCAGTTACTCCTGTAATTAAAGATTTCAAGGACTCTGTTCAACCTGTAGAGTGTTACACTCAAAAGGGTAACATTAAAGCTACTCTGAGCCATTAACACTTTCTATAAAAATGTCAGATTAGCTGCTGTAAATAGCAAGGCCTTGGGCAAAGGAAGTGAAGAATGAAACATTTTAATTACAAAGGAGGCCATTTATAGCCAGAGCCTCCTCACACACTCACCCCCTTTGACCATTAGGTTTCCAAGTTCTTCTAGATGGCATTTTCTTTCTTCCTCTGCTGTGATTCTCCACCCAAACAATAGAAAATACCATCATCTCCTTCACTCTCTGGCTCTTACATTTTATCCAAATTGGAAATTATTAATTTAACATTTATCTTCTGCTACTTCATTTGGATTCCTCTAAACTTTTGAGAACATCTCCAAAGCGTGTGTGTGTGTGTGTGTGTGTGTAATTTGTGATTTCCAGTCTCATGTGGACACTCAGGAATCCTCATTAATTTTGAGGCCAGCTTTCTCTGCTATTGTCTATGGAGAACATTCCAGCTTTCATCACTTTTCTCATGACCCCTACCCCATCTATCCTATCAACACATGTTTTTTGTACTTAGTAAAGAACTTCTTCAGTTGCCTTAATTCACTTCACTTCAGTCTCCAAATGTATCTGTATTGCTTCTATCTTTATCTCCTCTATTTAGTTTTTAGGGAAGATAGCCTTGTAATAAGAACAGTCTCTTTACCTTCATTTTAGTTTGTATGCCCATCTATGTCCTCAGAGATTCTTGTTCTGTGAATTACTGGTCTTGCCTACATTTTCAAAACTTTATTTATTGTCTTTTGTTCTTAAAAGACTAGAGTAGCTGCCATCCAGATATAGCTCTTCTCAAAGCTGACCAACTCTAGCCATCAATCTATTCCTCCTTTCCCTTCACAAATAATCAAAAAGAGAGTATGTCTCATTGTCTGCATTTTTCAACATCCATTTCAATTACTGTAATTTGGTCTCTGCTTTTATGACTGCATTAACGTTGCTCGTGCAGTGTCAATGGTGACTTGCTCCTAGCTACTTCTTGGTCCTTATCTTACTTGACTTCTTCATAGCATTTGGCCTTATGATCATTCTCTTCTCACTATAATAAATTTCATTTTACAGGCCATTTGTGATTCTGTGGTTAGTGCTCCAACCATCCAGGCACCAAGGAACCTGGTAGAAATGCTCAATTATTTTCTCTCCGTTGTCACTGTAATTCAACAGGATCATAAGTACTGTTCGTTATATTCTGATACAAAAGCTTTCACATATACTTCCTGTTTATCACCTGTGTTAAATTTTTTAGGTAAAACGATTACCGTCTTTTTTTATTAGTTTACTAAATATTCTAGTAACTATTCCTCTACTTCCAAGTCGAGAGGATATGGTATCTATTTGTATCATTCTCAAAACACCCACTGATTTTTTTAAAATGCAAACCTAATGCTGTTTATCTCTAATTTAAACCACTAGTATCACTCATGCAGTAGTTCCCAAAGATTGGCCCAATGACCTTCTTTATGATAGACACTGTTGACTGCCCAACACCAGTATCTTACATTTATATTTTGTTAGAACCCTGATGTTATTCATTTATATTTTTTAGATATTGGGTGCTTGTGTATTTCATGGTAGTCCATGTCTCTCCTCAGAAATAAGGAATGACTATTAACAGTCATGATAAATCCATTGCCCTTGCCATTGACTGTTTTAAAAGTGACTATGTAATGACCTTTACGTAGTGAAAAATAAAGAAGTATCTGTTGGCAGAGGCATCTCTGGGATACTTGTCCTTGTTCACAAGAAGAGAGAAACAGAGAAAAGATTTCTTGCATTGGGTGGTGGTATATGAAGGTCAAAAGCCTAAGGCTACTGAACCCACCTCACAACAGCAAGGTGGCAGAGCTGACAATACTGTGACGTGCAAAGCACAGACACAGAAGTCATCTGAATTCTTGTTGACGTCATCGAGTTACTGAATTATTCAGTAGTGGAGTTCTCCTATCTTGAGACTACTTACTATGCATATAATACATCTTTTAAACTGTTATGTGTAGAGTTTTCTGGGGCCTATAACCCTAAGCATCCTAAATGATAAAATTAACATCAGTTATCTGAAAGCTTGTTAAAATCCTTTACCTTGAGGTGATTCTGATTCAGTAAGTTTGAAGATTAGGCTCAGCAATCTATATATGTAACCGTGTCCACAGGAAATTTCGATTAGCAGCCAGGTTTGCAAACCACTATTGGAAAAACTTCTTTTTAAATTTTTTGTGTGGTGAATATCCTCTAAGATAGGACCCTTGCTTGCTTCCTTGTCCTTTCTCCCCTGCATTGTTTCCTACACTGTAAAATGTAATATATTTTCAAGTTATGATGAGCTACTTGGAATTCATCCTGTTTCCTGGAATGTGATTTTCATTTTCTCTTGTTTGGAAAATTTTATTTTCCAAATAAATTTAAAAATTGAGCATTTTTAAAGGCTCAATATGAGCTTTTTTTCCTCTTTGATTTCTTTCCTATTACACCCAAGAATAGTAGATAACTGTTTTTGTGTTACTATTTTACTCAGTAACAATGTTTTATTATTGCCTGTATGACACCATAACCTAATTATATTTATGTACTGTATGTGTTGTTATATTTATTTATTTATTAGGTTATTATTTATAACCTAATCTATTAGATAAATAACCTAATCTATCCATTATCTATAACCTATTTATCTATTAGTTTATTAGGTTCAGAGTTCTTTGGGGGTACAGGTAATGTTCTACTTAACTTAGCATTCTTTTAGATCTAGTAGATTAATTGCATAGGTGTGTAGTCATTAAAAGTTTGTGGAGTGGAAATAAATTGAAGAAGAAACCAGAACCTCTTTTACATGTCAAGGAATATGTCAGGAAATTGTGGTGACATGGTACTTTAGTAAATCCTGTCAATGAGGAAGAGGCTGGAAGATACTTTATCCTTTGATTTACCTATAATGAAAAATGAAAGATGAAAAATATTTTTAGATGAAACAAGATAAACTTACTAGGATTAATACACACACACACACACACACACACAATCACTCTAGTAAAGATACATTTGGTTAGTGAACAAGTTATCCTGATCAACTTTTTTTCACAAACACCTAATGTTATAGAAAACTTATAAAAAATACGTTATTAAATGTAACTATCAGTGGGCTGCGAAGGATATAAAAAACAGGCAGAATCCAAGCAAATATTAAGTCAGTTAAGGAATGTAGAGTGGTAAGCAGAGGATCGATCCAGTTTTAGCTTTGAAGGCATTTAACAAATCTGGTGAAATTAACTTCAATTTTCATGATTTTTTAGGGCTTGCAGGACGAGAGAGAAAATCAAGTGTTCACTCAAGGACAAAACTCTGAGACCTTCTGTGATAGGCAGAATAATGACCACACTCAAAGATATCCATGTCCTAATGCTTGGTACCCATAAATGTGTTCTTTGGCAAAGGCAAATTAAGGTTGCTAAATAGCTGACCTTAAGATGGGCTCAGTGTAATCAAAACATCCTTCAAAGTGGAAGAAGCAGGCAGAAGAGTTAGTATGAAAGTAATGCAAGGTGAGAAAGCCTTGACTAGCCATTGCTGACTTTCAGATGGAGGTAGAAGGCCAGGAGCTGAAGAATCTGGACAACTGGAAAGGACAGAGAAATGGATTTTACCCTAGAGGTTCCAAAAAGAAACCTGGCCTTTGTGACACCTTGATTCTAGCTAGATAAAATCCATTTCAGACTAAAACTACCAAACTCTATGATAATAAATTTGTGTTGTTTTAAGCCCTTATATTTGCAGTAATTTGTTAGAGTTGCCATAGGAAACTAATATACCCTCCTTGACCCCAGCCCCAATTAGAGCTTGAATATAAAGCATCTCTTCAAAGTAAGAGTGAGCTGGAATTACAGCGGCCCACTTAATGTTGGCAGTCAATGAATGAGAATAATTATCTTCCCACTTATTTGGTAGCCAGCCTCCCCACCCTCAATAATGAATTCATGCTACTTGGGTAGAGGCCCTAAAAATCTTGAAAGCAGGAAGTTAATTTTAATTGGATGTTCTATTGCCTGGCAGAAGCAAATACATATCCTCTGAGGGAGAAACTCCCTTTAAACTGAATCTTGAAGAATCTTAAGAGTTTAGTAAATATGAGCCCACTATCAAATATCACAAAATAAACACACAGAAACAATGTTACCATACAGAGGAGCCAGCAATGGAAGCAGACCAAAGAATTAGATACAGGATACTGGAACCCTAAGCTAAAGAACACAAAATATGTAGGTTAAAATATTAAAGGTCATAGAAGAGATTGGATTCTGAGGAATGAGCAGTATGATATAAAATTAGATTTGAAGGAAAAACAAATTATCGTAGAAAAATATATTAAAACATGTAATTGAAAAATCAGTTAAGAGTAGCTTATGAGAGAACTGGTGAACTGAAAGAAAGATTTAAAGAATGTGTCCTTTATTCACAGAGAGATCATGAAATGAAAATATTAGAGAAATGTTAAGTGGAAGAAAGGATATGAAGATTTAATTACATAGGCAGCGTGGTTATGTAGTACAGAAAATTTAACACTCTACTGTATTCAAGGGAGTGTGCTAGGTTTTGTGGTAGGCATGAAGACACGCAAGACCAGGTCTCAGATCTTGGAGAATTTCCACGAGGACCACAGTACTGACTGACGTAACAGCCAAGTGCACCATTACTTAGAAATAGACTTGGAATTCTGGTAGGAATGTCTTTTGCCAATTCAACATAAAAGTATATATTGGGTTTACAGTATAATTTATCACTACATGGTTTGTGTACATGCCAAGTTATTCTCTAATCTGTTATTTCTTTGCACTTTTTTTGGCCACTTTGCTATTATTTCTATCCTTTCAAAAATGGTGGGAAAGGAGGCGCCTGGGTGGCTCAGTGGGTTAAGCCTCTGCCTTCAACTTGGGTCATGATCTCAGGGTCCTGGAATCGAGCCCCGCATTGGGCTCTATGCTCACCTCTTCTCTCTCTGCCTGCCTCTCTGCCTGCTTGTGATCTCTTTTTCTCTGTCAAATAAATAAATAAAATCTTAAAAAAAAAAATGGTGGGAAGTACAAAGGATAAGTAGTAAAACTCAGATAGTCATTACTGTGCTTAATTACATCAGGTAATTGAATTTATTGACCAAAGTGAGTATTTTGAATTATACATTTATTTATGTTATCACTGTGGTTTCATTTTTTTCCTATTATATGTGAAAGAGGACTATTAAAAATTTTGTACTGATTATCACTTTTGATGATTTCTTAGGGCCATGGATACAATTAAAAAGACAAAAAATATAAATATAGCACATGTAACTAGTTCAAGATAAATATGATTTATACAGTTTGGTTTTCATAGTAATTTGCAGGTATGAGGATAAATTGTCATACAGAGGATGATAAAGTATACATTCAGAGTGTACATTCAGCAAGCTAAATAGGATTTTAGTGGATTGTATTTCATCGATCAAAATCTCTTCGCATGATATTGTTGCATATTGAATTCAGACCAGATATTTAAATTTGTCCCTCACTTAATTAAAAATAATTGTCAGCTACTTGCAAGATAACACAGAGAAGATTAGTTGTTGCTAATGGTCTTCCAACTTACCATGCATTGCATGGGGCAGTCACAGAACATTGTACATTCCCTGACCACCCTTCCTCTCAGAATCTAAAATGAATTAGATGTTTTGCCTGTACTCCCTTAGCTTCCTCTGAGCAATCCTTGCATACCTTCCAAAAAGCATTGAAATTACTTGTTTATTTGTCTCTGCAGCTAAGCTGTGGGCTGCTCAGTGACAGGAGTTATTTATCTTTGAACTCCCTAGGGCTTAGTTATTTAATGGGTATATCAAATGACTTCTTAATATTTAAATCAACTTTATTTACAAAAGATTATCCTGAGAATTAAGATTCAGTAAACAGTTATTTTGAGAAAAAATATAAGTGCTGGATAGAAGTGGTTTCCTATGTGAAAAAAAAAATTGATAGAGAATTAAGTTACTTTTGAAGACAGGTAAAAATGTCTCCGATTTCTTGCTCTGGTCCTGGATGTTCAGAAGCATGTTTGGGCATTGAAGCAGCCCTGAAGCTCAAAATAAAGAGATGATGTGGGACAGTCCATAGTCCAGGACCTTGGGAGGGAAAAGAGGCAAATGCTTCCTGATTACCTGACTGCTGTATTGTTATGAAACACCCCTCTTTCTCTGTGCAGTATCTGTCATATCGAAGTTGACTTTTGAGTGTTATTTTTGTAGCCATACTGCATTTCTTGTGACTAGTACTTGTATGGTTTTTCTGTTATCTTCATCTGGGATCTTAGATTTAAGTATGTCTCATCAATATCATATAATTGTAACTACAGTCTAAGAATCCCTGTATTTTAATTGGAGTGTTTATTTAGCTTGTTTATATTTAATATGACTAGTGATACATTTAAGTCCACTCCCATTCTGTGCATTTTCTGCTTGTGTCACTTAATCTCAGTTTCTTTGTGCCTCTTTTTCTCCCTTCCTTGGGATTATTTGGATGTTTGTGTTCTAGTATATCCCTCCATTGGCTCTTTTGCTATCCATCTTTGCATTCTTGGTTATTATGCAAGAGATTAAGTACTTACCATAGTCCATTTTATTATACTTCACAACAGAGAAACTGAACTGCACTACCATTCTTATTCTTTGAGCTATTGCTGCCATATAATTTATTCCTATATGTTTTACATACCACAATATATTTGTTTAACAGAGTCAATATTCTTCTAAATAAATTTTCAAAATAATGCTCTATATTTACCCATTTTTTTTCCCTTTCTGATTCTTTGTTTTTGCCATCTGGGCTGTCATTTGGTTTAATTTCTCTTTTGACAGAGAATATTCTTTGGGATTTCTGACAATGTACATTCTGGAAGCAAATTATTTCAGCTTTGGTCTGAAAATTCAGCTACTCATATTTCAAGGATATTTTCATTGGGTATAGAATTCAAGATGAAGAACTTTTTCTTTCAGCATTTCAGTGTTGTAAATTTCTTGTTTTTTGACTTTTATCCTTGTTAGCCTCTACATAATGTGACCCTCCCTTAGCTACTCTTAAATGCTTTTATTTTTGGATTTTAAATTATGATATGCCCATCGGTTGTTTTTAGTTTTATTTTGCAGAGGGTTCACAGAGCTCATTGAGCATATGGGTTGATGAATTTCTTTAATTTTGGAAAATTGGAAAACTCATGGCCATAGTTTTTTAAAAAAAATTTCCCTGTGCTCTGTTTCTCCTCTCAATCTGGGGCTCCATTATAAACCTGTGTCTTGTACTGTAGGTCTTTGAAGCTGTTTTATTTTGTTTTGTTTTGTTTTGTTCTCCTGTGCTTCCATTTGAATAATTTCTATTAGCCTGTCTTTGGTTTCACTACACTTTTCTTCCACTCTGTCTAGTCTGTTGTAAGCTTATACAATGATTTTCTTATTTCAAATACACATTTCATTTAGTTCTATAACTTCTTTTTGGTTATTTTTTATATTTTCTATTTTAGATTTTGTGGAATTCTTTTAAATCCATTTTGAAAACTATTCTCTGTATATATAAACACACATATACACAAATTACCTGCTATATCCATTATCTGGGTCATTGTTGGATCTGCTTCTGTTTAACAGTTTTTTCTTCTCAACAAAACAAAATAGTTATTTTCTCTTGATAATAGGTTATATTTTTCAGTTCCTTCATTGCTTTCATAAATTTTATTGTGTGCTATTGATTATGTATAAAAGAACAGTAGACTGAGGCAGATATTTTCTTTCAGAAAGATCTTGTACTTCCTTTTGTGAGCTAAGTAGAGTGAGGGGTTATTTTTTTTTTTTTTTTTGGGGGGGGTTATTTTTTTTGATCTAATGAATTGAACTGAGTTTGGGTTGGATTAGTGACTATCAATTCACCCTGGGTTTCAAATGTCTTAGGGGAGAGATCTGGCTGCTTCCACTTAGCTGATTAAACTGTAAGATTTCTCTATGTCCAGCCCTTCTCTCGGAATCCAGCAATGTCCGTTATTCTGTAAATATTCTGTCAAGTAAAATGGAAAGAAAGGTCAAAGTCTGTATTTAGGATTCCTTCAGATTCCTATCCACCATAGCAGTAAATGTATGGCTATTAAAATTCCACTAGTTTCTCCTTTTACAAGCAAAATTTTTTTTAAGAAGGCTAACTCCTTCTCAGTGTGTCCTCAGAATTTGCTAATACTCCATGCTTAAAGGCCATCTTTTAAGGGAGGGCTCATCCATCCCTGGGATTCTTTGTTCTCACAGCTCTTTAATGGCTTTAAAGAAATATATTTTATATTATCCAGTGTTCTCTCAGAATTAAGGCAGAAATGGTGTTTTTATGTGAATATCTATATCCTAGCCAAAAGCAGAACTTTCAATGTGGCTTTTTTTTTGAATAAATATGTTTATTTTATATATTCAGTGTTACAAGATTAATTGTTCATGCACCACACCCATTGCTCCATGAAATACGTGCTCTCCTCAATACCGACCATGCTTGCCGAACCCCCCACCCCTTCCCCTCCAAAACCCTCAGTTTGTTGCTCAGAGTCCACAATCTCTCATGGTTCATCTCCCCCTCCGATTTATCCCCATTCACCCTTCCCTCCCTTCTCACAATGCCCTCCATGTTTTTCCTTATGCTCCATACATAAGTGAGACCCTAAGATAATTGACTTTAGAGATTATGTGGAGTGAAATAAGTCAAGCGGAGAGAGTCAATGTGGCGTTTTTAAAATTAGCCTAAATTGGAAGGACACTGACATTTCTATTAATTCAATAAATTTTAATGATCACTGACTCTCTACCAAGTATTTTTCTAGATTCAGGGGCTATATCAATGAAAAAATACATAATTATTGATTCTCTTGTGGACCAAAATGTTGATTATTGAAATAGCCACTTAAATAGTGTATTTAAATTATTTGGCCCTCAGGAAGAACTGTTTACTTTCTGTAACTTTTAATGTATCTGCAGTATTATCTTGCTATTTTTATCAATGCTGATTTAACCAGAAATTGTATAATACTGGATTTAATTAACTATGTTAGTTCTGATCAAAATTTCTAAGGTATGAATCCTCTTATTCAAATAATGTATGTTGCTCAGAAGTAAAATATATAAAGTTAGAAAGACTGAGCTATCCTCGTTATAGTGGATTTAGGGGATCTAAAACCTCACCTGCTTAGCTTCCCTTTTCTGCCCTCCAGTTGTTCCTGCCTTAAGGATGCCTCTAAAGTAGCTCCAGGGTTTCCCTCTGTTTCCAAGAATCTGAAGAACCCAATTTGAAACCATTTATGTAGATCATCCATGCAGGTAAGAGATTTTTCTGTTTCCTTTTTTATGACCATTTTCTTCAAATTTCAGAGACAGATTAAATGCTTAGCTGACGTTAATGGTTGGTTTGAAATTAACTGCTGATATATATGTATATATATTGAGTACACAGAGTTAATAGTTCTTTGGGGTTTTCTTCAAGCTGTACTTCATTGAGTTATAGAATCTCAGGAGTTGGAAATAGCCGTAGAGATAATTTAGCATAACCTCCTGCTCAATGAAAGTCTCCTCTCTATAATATCCCTGACAGATGGTCATTTAGCTTCTGCTTGAGCACTTTCCATCACTGGAATTCATTACTTTCTGAGATTATTTCATCTTGAATTGCTTTAAATAGTAATTTCTTCCTTATACTGAACCCAAACATACATCATGGTGATTGCCAATGATTGATAAAATTATTCTCCCAGTTTTCTTAATCTCTTTCAGATTTCTTAATCTCTTTCAGATCTTACAGATCTTTCTCTTAATATACCTGTATTCCTCCATGTGTGTTCTGCTGTTGAAACATTTCTTTATTCTCAGCGGAGAATTGTGCAGATTCAACAAATGTCTATGAGGAATGTACATGAGTAGGTACTCTTTTGTGAGGGCCATGTCATAAGAATGTTTCTTGAAAACTCAGGACCCAATAGATCTGATACACAAGACCTATGAGAAGTTCCTAACTGCGCTTCTTTTGGTGGGTTTCCTTTCAGACTTACAATTTTTTCCCCCTTTCGTGTGTGTGTGTGTGTGTGTGTGTGTGTGTGTGTGTGTGTACAGGGGTAGAGCCTACTGTATACAATAGTTAAATAATAAGTTATTCACTAAATAGTATTTGCATAAATTGTCAAATACCTATGTTAATCTTCCTTATTTATATTTTTAAGAGGGAAGAAAGTTGGGAGGGATATGGAAAATATCATGCCAAATTTCCAGTTGTGCTTACTATATTATAAAATAGGGATTATAAATCCTCTGACTCCTTAGAAGAATTTTCTTTATGCTTACATAGTCTTTTTTTTAAATTGTAGTTCATACACAATGTTACTCTTGTTTTAGGTATATTCTGTACTCACCAAAAGTGTAGCTACTGTCAGTTCCATACCAGACTATTACAGTGCCATTGACTATATTCCCTATTCTGTACTTTATATATGCTTATATGGCCTTTTAAAGATTATTGTAACATCTAAAGTTTAGTTATCCATGCTAACTGTAGCTGAAGATGGAAAATGCCATAGAAAAACCAGACATCTGACTATTTCTACTATTTCTTCATGTTGAGTGCCTTCACTCACTTCTATTTAAAATCTAATTGTGCCTGTGAATATGGACAAACCCTAATATTTCCTTAATGCTTTTTCTGAATATTGTAATTTCCAATGAGTTCAGCTTCAATGAGTTCAGCCAAACTCTTACATTTGTAGTCTGAAACATTTGTAGTCTGAAGCATTTATTAACTAATGGTTTGCCAGGCTTTGTGTCATGTACTGCAAATAAAGGGATAAAAACACAGTCTTTCAACAGCTTACGTTCGGAAAGGTACACTAAAAAATGTTACAAAACAGTGTGGAAAGTGCTGTGGTACAAATCAGCACAGAGCCATTTATGAAGAGGCAAAGGACGCTTAATTTTCTCTCCATGTGTTCTTGGCAGATATGGAGTGATGTAGTGTAGTGGTGCCAGGGAGAAGTCTCACATCCTGAAGGGCAAGTGGAAGTTTGTTCATTGTATTGTGATCATTTATTTATATACCTATTTTAATATGTTACTGCTAACATTAGAATAGTGGTAGTAAGTAGAGACCCTGCACCCCAATAAGTATAATTTGTAGATTATCTTTTTGTCTTTGGAGGTCTTCAGGCCATGTTTGAAAACATATTAAGCAGTGGATATGACACTGAAAAGATAACCTTTCAAGACTTTTCCCAAAATAAGCAGCTGTAATTTTTCTGTTCTCTATTAAACTAGAATTATATATTAATCTTTCTAGTGCTTGAATAACATTATTCCGCTCAGAAATTTTTACAAGTTATACTGAAAAATTGTTATTTGGTCCCATTTTTCTTAGCTTTTGCTAAAATTCAGTTGTTGTATCATTTAATGGTTTACATTTTATGCCCATAACAATTTTTCCTTTTCTTACTGATATTTATACTTCTCAAATATTTGTAATAGGTGATCATAATTTTTAGCTTTCATTCAAACCATACATAGGGTTTAATGTAACTGATAAATGACTCATTTATAAATTAAAAAATAAAATTTGCTGTGCCTTTCTGAAACTCCTCTAGATGTTTTCCAGTTTCCTGGTTTCAACATGCCCAGTTGAATGTATTTCAGCTCATTTTCACATAACATGTATTTTGCCTATTGCTTCCTACCCTGTGGTTGTTTGGTTTGGTTGTATTTGATCTTCTACTACAGAATGGCTTATGTTGCTTCCCAATCAATATCCACAGATAGACTGGCATTTCTAAGACAGATGGTGCCAAACAAACCCTTTACATACATTGAACCCCAGATTAATATTATACAACCAAGTAATAGCCAATATAAGAAATTTAAGATTTAACTTATAGCCACTTGCTAATTCATGCATAATCAAATCCTTACAGAGAAATGCTTTATATTGTATTCACCGGAGCTCTCAAGCAAGCTTTATTTGAAATCAAACTATATTTCCACAAATGTTAGTTGTGCTCATCTGACCAAATAAAAAGTGCAGGTTAAGCTTAAACATCTTTTGTTCCCATAGCATGACCTCTACTCAGGAATGCCCCATCAAACAACAGATTTAAAATTTAAAACATGTTTGCCAACATTGGAAATTCCCTAAAGCTCAGATTAATTACCAAAAGCTCCTGCTAGCTCAGCAGCAACAGCACCGTGAGCCCCACAGACCTTGTTTTGTACAAAATTGGCATGTTTTTGAACTTTGTGAACTCTCTGTAGACTTCTTATTCACAGCATTTAGGCTACTTTATGAAAAGTTCATTTTGCAGTAATTAAATGTTAGTCTTGGTCTATAATCAACAAAAACTTTAAGGGAGTGTTAGAAATTATCAGGCAAATATGAACAATATAAATGGATTGCATAAATAATTTATATGACTTTCTTTAAAAGGGAAACTAATCCATAATTAGATTTGTTCGTTCACTCAATTACATAATGTCTACTAATTCCCACAGTAAACATTTCTTAACTTTTTAATAGTTTAGAAGTATATCCATCACTGAGGGTACAGTGATGATTAAGACTTAGTTCTAGGACTCATTAAGCTCATATTTGTATAGACAGTTGAGTGTTAGATGCCGCAGTAGATGTTTTTACAAGTTGCTAAGTTGCAATGAGGGAAGGACACATTTCCTGAAAAGGAGGATGGATCAAGAGACTCTTAACACGGTCAAGATTGGAGATGATATTGAAGAATAATTGTTAGGATGAGAATTATAGAGAAGGGTCTATGGAAAAGGAAGAGAGAAGGGGAGAAAAAGGAAAGACCAAAGGGCATGGGCACAGTGGTCTGATAAAAGTTGGGAGAGTCATCAGTGGGAGCTAATTTAATATGGTTAGAGCAGAAGGTTTATAATGGAGAGTGCTAAGAGTTGAGGGTAGAAAATAAGCAGGGGTCAAATAATACAAGATTTCTAATTTTATGCTAAGAAGATTGAAATTTTTATTTGATATATATTACAGTAAGTGATATATTTTTAAAGCATGATTACCTCTTCAGTGGATGATGTTGAGGTCATCCCAGTGAGCGGTTTACCTTTTCTTTTCTCTTTTTCCTTCTATCCACTCTGCCTTCCAAACTACTTATTCTCTCTCCTTTCCTCCTGTCTTCTTTTCCTTTATTACTACCCTCCTTCCTTTGTTCCCTTCTATACTTTTACTGCTCCCTTTTCCCTTCTTCCCCTCCTCCTAATTTTTTCCTGCCTTAGTGGATTTATATTGCTTTCATTTTTTTCTGTAAAATCTGATATTTTAAAATATTTTAAGCATTTAACATTATGCCATCATATCTTTTGAATTTTACAATTTTAAGTATTTTTGAACTTATTAAACTTAATAACTTTAAACTAGTTATTTTGCCATTGTAAAATGTGAGTTCTTCCACCTGTAACCAAAACAGAATGGAAAACAAGTCATCCATCCAAACTAATCATTTGAAAATGCAAAATAAGAATTAAGTATTCTCTTATTAAAGTGTTATTTTCCCCCCTGACTTTAAGCAAAAGACTTAAAAAATGTTTCAAATGCAATACATGACTTATATTTTTCTTGCATACTTTATTTTCATCTGCTTATTTTGATGATAAATACTGTTTTCTAATGGTTCTTTGAGATTCAAATATTTAAATGTACTATTAATTCACCAAATATTTTATAGATTATCAAGAAATGTACTTGAAAATATATTTCTGTATTGTACAAAATTTTTACAGGTACTTGTATATTTTTTGGATGGATAATTATTCCAGTAAATGGTTAAAGAGAAAGGATTGTGATTTCTGTTAGAATTAAATCAATATGGGTTTAAAGACTGTCTCAAGTTCTCTGAGGATTTAGTGAGAAGTTTGGAAAGGAAAATTTCAAGGTTGGAGAAGGTGAATATTATGACAGGGAAAATAAGATGTTATTTTTGAAAGATTGTGTGAATTTCAATTATTAATTATGAAGTCATTTAATAGTGCCCTCTTATTCAACCTGATATCAGATTTTATACTTAAAGATGCCATTGTCTTTTTTTTTTATTCAACAGCATTTATTTATATGGTACATCTCCTCCATTTATTATTTCTGAGTCCTAGAGCAGGTTCCTTGGCAAGTTTGATCCCAGATTTGATTTCCAAAGCCTCTAATGAAGTTGCCTGTTAATAAGACAACATTGCCTGATAGGAACTGGATAATGTCTAAATATTGATTGTGATGTCTGTCACAGCTTTTGAAGTACTTCTATTTAATTCAGTTTAAAGAAATGGGGAGTTAGAAACTGACAAAGTCTACATTGTAAATTTTAAAATATAAATTATATTTATGTATAATATTAAAATGAGAACTTACTATAAATATTAGTTATATTAATGGTGTTGAATTATAAAGCCATTGCTCTTATACCTGTAATATATGTGCTTCTCAGGGTTCTAAATTTTTTATAATAGGATTCTTTTTAGTGATGTCAGCAAGGTGGTAGAATAGGAGTTCTCCACCGTTATCCCACCACAGACATTGATTTTGTCAACCACTTATAGACAAGAGTACTTTTGTGGGAGTCCAGGAGTCTAGCAGAGAAGTCATAGCACATTTTTGGAGCAAAAAACCAAGAAAGGCACCTTGAGGAATCTAAGAATAGTTTTACTTTACCTGCATCACTCTTCTCCCAAGGCAGCTCAGCCCAGTGCCGAGAGACCCCGTTAGCCCATGCTTTCTCCCTCAGAAGAAAGTGAGAGCGTAGTGAATGAACACCTGCCTTCCCCAGATGTGCAGAGCCCTCATCAAGAGGCACTTCTTTCTTGCTTCACCAAGAAGACTGAAGCAATCAGCATAACTGAGAGGCTGGGTGCATAGCAACTGAGAGGACTTTAGAGCTCATTAGAGGACTACGGAAGTGTTGCAGGCTCCATCAAAAAGCCCACCCATGAGTAGTTTGGGATACATTTTCTAGGAAATCCTCAACTGGCCCATGGGCTTCCCCAGTACTTGATGTGCTTCATCCAGTCCTGCCTCATGGCTGACTCCCCATGCACCTCCACAGATGCTGAGAGGAAACCTTTGCAGATGGATTGTGTGCTTTTACAGAAAGCCTACCCAACTTTGCAGGCTTGGGAGAGACCATAAAAACTTGAGCTACCTAGGGAACTTCCTTAAGGAAAACAACTAGAAGGCTCTCAACACTTGGCCTGGCTTTGCAGGATTGGGAGAAGACATGCAATCTTAAGAATTCCCCTGCAAGAAGGAAGAAGAGGTATGGAGCAGGCACATAGAAATAGAAAAGGTCTGAGAAAGCCTCAGAGTCCCTAGTTGGGCTGACTGCTGAAGGTTTATCTCTCCCAGAGCTCATTAGTAAAGACTGGAGGAAGTGCTTGTTTCTTCAGATGCAAAGATAGCAATGCAAAACTCTAAGGAACACTAAAAATCAAGAAAACATGATATCACCAAAGGAACGCAATTTTCCAGCACCTAATCCCAAAGAAATGGATATCTGTGCCTGATAAAGAATGAAAAATAATTGTTTTAAAGAAGCTAGGGAGTTATAAGAGAACATAGATATGTCATATCCCAGATTTTGTTGAGTTGTGTATAAACAAAATGGGAAGTTAAACAAAGATAACAATTATTTAAAACAAAACATTCTGGAACTGAAGAATATAATGAATTGATGAAACGACATAAAAACATGGAAGTGTGAAGTTAACTGGTAAAGTATACACAACTTGGAAATCTGTTACTGCAGTTTGGGTATGTAAATCACATTTAACTGTAGCGTAAGGTTAAAAGACCAAAGACAGAGGTGAAAGAGTAGAGTTTTTTTATGTGACGAAAACTGTCAACTTAAATTCTTATGTTTTACATAAGCCTCATGGTAACCCCAAAGCAAAAATCTATAGTAATTAACCAAAAAGAAAAAGAAAGAACCATGCTATTAAAGATAATCATCAAATCACAAAGAAAGGAGGAGAGGAAGCAAGGAGGAAAGAAATCCCAAGCAGCCAGAAAACAATGACAGTATAAGTCATTATCTATAAACAAGTGCCTTTTCTGACTATAATGGCAAGAAACTAGGAATCAGTAACAGGAAGAAACTAGAAGATTCACAAATACGTGGAAATTAAACAATACATACCTGAATAGTCAATGAGTCAAAGAAAGATCAATGGTTCAAAGAAGAAATCAGCGAAATATAAAAATATCTTGAAATGATGGAAAATGAAAACACAGAATACCAAAATGTAGGAATGGAGAAAAGCAGTTCTAAGAAGTTTATAGTAGTAAAGGCCTACATTAAACTAAGAGAAAGACGTCAAATAAACAGCATAATTTTATAACTCATGTAATTAGGAAAAGAATAAGCCTAGCCTAAGTTATGTGAAGGAAGGAAAAAGAGCAGAAATTAAATGAGAGACCAAGAAAACAACAAAAAGATCAGTGAAACTAAGGTTTTTTTTTTTTTAAAGATAAATAAAATCGACAAACTTTTAGCTAGACTATACAAGAAATGAAAGGGAGGGGATTCAATAAATATAAATGAGAGGAGAAATATACTGACAGCAAACAAATACAATGTATCACAAGAGACTACTCTGAGCAATTATATGTCAACAAATTAGATAACCTAGAAGAAATGGATAAATTATTAGACACATACAACCTACCAAGACTGAATCATGAAGAAATAAGAAATCTGGACGGACCAAAAACAAATAAGGAGGTTGAATTGATATTCAAAAAGTCTCCCAACAAAGTTCAAGATCAGATGGTGTCACTGGTGAGTGCTATCAAATGCATAAAGAAGACAATTCCAGTCTTTCTTAACCTCTTCCAAAAAATTGAAGAGGAAGAAGAATCATTTCCAAACTCATTTTACAAGTCCAGCATTATCCTGCTTATCAAAGCCAGATAAGGATACTATAAGAAAAAAATTATAGGACAATTTCTTTGATGGATATAGAAAAATCCTTAATAAAATACTGGCAATCAAATTCAACAGTATATTAAAAAGATCATATACTACAATCAGATAGGATTTATCCCTGGATTAGAAGAATGGTTCAGCATATGCAAATCAATAACAGTTATATACCATATTAATAGAATGAAAGATAAAAGCCATTTGATTATTTTAATAGAAGCCAGAGTAACATGGACAAAATCCAACATGATAACTCAAAAGAAATTAGGTATAAAAGGAATGTACTTCAACATAGTAAAGGCCACATGTGACAGACTTGTAGCTTACATCATACTCAATGGTATGGTGAATTCAGTGGTGAAAAGCAAATTTTCAATTCAATGGTGAATTGATTCAACAATTCAATGGTGAAAAGCAAAAAGTTCTTCCTCTAAAATCAGGAACAAGACAAAGGTGCCCACTCTTGTTCCTTATATTGAACCTAGTACTGGAAGTTCTAGCCATAGCAATTAGGCAAGAGTAAGAAATAAAAGGTATGCAAATCAGAAAAGGAGAAGTAAAACTGTCTTGTCTACAGACGACATGATCTTATAGATAGAAAATCTGAAGACCATTAGAACTATACTCATGATTGAGTTCAGTAAAGTTTCATGATATAAATTAACATACAAGATCTGTTGTATTTCTGTACATTAACAATGAACTGATAAAGAAATCAAGAAAAAAGATCCCATTTACAATAGCATCAAAACAGTATATTTAGGAATGCATTTAACCAGAAGGTGATAGACATGTACAATGAAAACTGTAAAACATTGATGAAAAAATTGTAGAAGGCTCTGATAAATGGAAAGATATATCCTGTTCATGGACTGGAAGAATTAACATTAAAATGTCCATGCTGCTCAAAGCAATGTACAGATACAGTGCAATTCCTAACAAAATTCCAATAAAGTTGGGGGAAGAGAAAGAGAAGGGCAGAGGGAGATTGCACACACAGAAGAAAAAGCAGTGTGAGGATGGAGATAGAGGTTTGAGTGTGTTGGTCACAGTCAAAGAATGTGGGAAACAGAGCTGGAAGAGTGAAGGCACAAATTCTTCCCTTTAGCTTCTTGTAGGAATGTGGTCCTGCCAACACTCCACAGAGAGGACGATTCTTGATTTTGGCTCAGTGAAGCTGATTTTGAGCTTCTCGCCTGCAGACTTTGAGAGAATAGATTTCTGTTGTTTAAGCCAAAAAAAATCCCTTTTTTTCTTCTAGGAATTGGTGTCAAGTGAATAGTGAAAGTTTTACCAGCATAGTTGATGTCTGAGTATATTCATTAGCCTATTTCTGTTAGCGATTATGAGTTCTACCCTCAAATTTCTAGATTCATGTAATTTACAATGGTTTATTAGCCTAAATGAATTAAAAGTAAGTTGATACATGGATACCGAAAGCTTCACTTCATCAAAGACATCATTAAAAAGTAAAAAAGGACAGGGCACCTGGGTGGCTCAGTCGTTAAGCGTCTGCCTTCGGCTCAGGTCATGATCCCAGAGTCCTGGGATCAAGTCCCGCATCAGGCTCCCTGCTTGGCAGGAAGCCTGCTTCTCCGGCTACCATTCCCTCTGCTTGTGTTCCCTCTCTCGCTGTGTTTCTCTCCGTCAAATAAATAAAATCTTAAAAAAAAAAAAAAAGTATGAAAACCATTTGAGAAAACTTTGAGTGACCTCTTATTAAAGTTCACCCTTTTGTCAAAAACCAAATTAAGAATATGGTTTCAGTACCTATTGTTAATTATCCTCAGTGGATTATGGTCCCTCAGGCGAAGTTTAGGTTAAGACAACGGGGCCAAATAAAAGTTCTTAATTAGATAAAGTGCCTTAAGGACAAAAATTCAAGGTTGTGGTTCTACTGAAGCCCAGAAATTCAAAGTGCCTAACTATTAATTTGAGAGAGACACAGGAAGACAAGAGACCAAAGAAATATAGCTGTTTGGGTGTATATATAAATGAAAAACAGAATTCTGAGTGTGTTTCTAGGCATATGAATAAGATTGGTATTAAGTATATATGAAACCTGTTAAATTTCTGGAAGAGTTGTACTTCCAAAAAGAACTAGGAGTCTGTGACTCAGACTCCAAGTGACTCTTGGACCACGAATATTTCCTACACAATCTTAAAAAAAAAAATCCCCTTTTTTAATATTCAGGAAAGCCTTTTGCAGATGCTTATTAGTTAGTGCATATAAGAAAATGAAGTGTAAGTTGCTAACCAGTGATCTAAAAATTTTCAAAAACAGTTACAGAATTGGGTAATCAAATAGAAGAGATGTATAACTGGACTAGAAATCTGTCATGTTGGGACTCCTGGTTGTCTCAGCTGGTGGAGTGTGCAACTTTTGATCTCAGGGTTGGTGAGTTCAAGCCCCACGTTGGATGTAGAGATAACTTAGAAATAAAATCTTAAAAAAAAATCTGTAATGTTGCCTTTATGTTCCAATATGTAGCTCTGTGTTCTTGGCCAAGAAATCTTATCTTCCTTGCAAAAATTTAGTTAATAGTGTATCAGTTAGCTATTTCAGAATTTTATTTTGAGAATAAAATGAAAGGGAACATTGAAAATGTTGCAGAGTGGTATCAAGAAAAACTGAGTTACCCAGGTCATCAGAGGACTATAATATTATTAAATAGACACATGATGTAGCTTTCTGTCACCTAATTTGCTTAGCTCATTAGAATAGCCAGCCACCTTGTTTTGATCCTATAAGATAGGTGCATCTGGTTATTTTGGTCACTGAACATTTGAATTTTTAAAAAGACTTATTTATTTATTAGAGTGAGACCGAGTGGGAGGGACAGAGGGAGAAGGAGATAGAATCTCAAGCAGCCTCCCACTCAGCGTGGAGCCCAACTCAGCCTTGATCTCACAACCCTGAGGTCAGCACCTGAGCAGAAACCAACAGTCAGACTCTTAACTGTCTGTGTCACTCAGGTGCCCCTAGTCACTGAACATTTCAACAAAAAGCCTATCTTCTCTTTTTAGATAGCTTCCAGATGGGATGTTTTTTTTATCATCTAGATAGATAAGAAAACAAGAGACCGTTGTCTTTTCAGATTTAAAAAAAAAAGATTTAATTGTGGTAGGTCAAATAAGTAAAGTGAAATTTAAAAAAAAAAAAAAGATTTGTATAAAAATCTAAGTACAGCCCAGTGGCAAGTGTTGTCATTTAAAGTGAATTTACATTCTGGTCACAGCAAATTGTAATTTTTTTAAAGCACTAAGTGAAGCATAAATGTGAATGTGTATGTTTTCCCTAGTGCCCCATGAATGTTTTCTAGGCCTCTCAAAAGGTCACAACCGCTCAAAAGCGGTACCATGTCAATTAAAACTGTCTACAAATTGAAGTGCATTTTGGTGTTTGTCCAATCACTGAATAATGTGGAACGCCTGAAAAGGGTCAGTCGTCTTCAGGAATCTGAAATAAGGACCAATTTTCCAAGGTTGCTTTGTTATTCAGAATAGAGTCTATGCTGTCTTACCAAATTTAAGACAACAACCAACGTGTGTTTCTTGCCCATTCCAGATGCCTGTATGATGAGCTGGCCTTGGGCTTCTGCTCAGTTTCATCATAGTGCTCACTCTGGAATCCAGGATAATATATCAACTACATTCTGAACACTGGCAGTAACTGTAGTTGAAACAGAAAAGAAATTGTTCAAACGTGTGCTGGCTATTATAGCATCTGCTAGGGAGAGAAACCTAGTCATTTCCACTCTCCTTTCTTTGACCATAGCAGTGTTGTACACTACACAGCCATGTCTGAGTACATAGCACAGATAGTTTAAGCCTCCTGTGGGTAGGAGAACTCATGGCATATAATGTGTCTAAGATGTTTGGCTTTTTTTTTTTTTTTAAAGATTTTATTTATTTATTTGACAGAGATCACAAGTAGGCAGAGAGGCCGAGAGAGAGAGGAGGAAGCAGGCTCCCCGCTGAGCAGAGAGCCCGATGCGGGGCTCGATCCCAGGATCCTGAGACCATAACCCGAGCCGAAGGCAGAGGCTTTAACCCACTGAGCCACCCATGCGCCCCATATTTGGCTTTTTACAGTACAGATTTATCACTTATATTCCAAATGACTACTTCTGCAAATAGAATATTTTTATTTAAGCATAAAGATCTAACACCATTTTACCCATGTCCTAAACTTAGCATTTACCAATTTTTTGACATGCTAAGTTAAAAAAAATTCCAACAGTCTGTGAACTAAAAGTTTCATTCCTAAATAATTTTTATGCTTTTTCTGTTCATTCTTATGACTACTTTATAGCTCACATGGGGTACTGATTAGGTACTTAGAAAATGCTACATGTGGTAAAGGGGCCCTCTCATCTCTGCCAGAAACTGGCATATCTCACCTATCAACACTCAGGCTATCTTGGCAAAGACAAGGATCTCTAAAGCATTGGCTGGCAAGCAGTGCCACTTTGGGACAGCTCGAAATTCTCATTAGAGAGCCACTGTATGAGAGATTAAAATAACAGATGTCAGTGTGAAACTATATATGGGTTTTGTTATGTCCAACATCTGAGGGTCAAAGACAATTTTTATACATTTTTGCTATATGAAATGTTCTTTTTTTTTAAGATTTTATTTATTTATTTGACAGAGAGAGAGAGATCACACATAGGCAGAGAGGGGGAAGCAGGCTCCCTGCTGAGCAGGATGCCCGATGCGGGGCTTGATCCCAGGACCCTGAGATCATGACCTGAGCTGATTTAACCCACTCAGCCCCCCAGGCGCCCTGCTATATGAAATGTTCTTAATAATATATAATTACCATAAATTGAACTTTGTATCATCAGAAAATGTCTTTAAATTTAATATTTAAAAAATTTAGTTCAATGGTTTTAATCTCAAATCCTACTTTAATATTATATTCAAATCCTGCTTTCTTTGCATTTGTATTTTGGGGGATACTGTCTGTAGTGTCATTTTATACTTTGTTGTTATTGTTTTTAATTTTCTAAAGTACTTTTTATAGAAGTTTTTCTTTCAATTCCAGTTAACATACAGTGTAATATTAGTTTCAGGTGTACAATATAGTGATTCAGCACTTCGTACAGCATCCAGTGTTCATCATAGCAGGTGCCCTCCTTAGTCTTCATCACCTATTTGACCCATCCCTCCTCCACCTCCCCTCTGGTAACCATCAGTTTGTTCTCTATAGTTAAGAGTCTGTTTCTTGATTTGTCCCCCTTCGTTTTTTTTTTTTTCCCTTTGCTTGTTTTTTGTTTGTTTACTTTCATTAGGAAAGTCCTGACACATGTTCAGTTGGATTTATACTTCAAGGGATTTCGTTTTTCTTTATTAAGATTTTATTTATTTTTGAGAGAACGAGAGACACGAAACGGAGAGGGAGAGTACAAGCAGGGGAAGAAGCTGGCACAGGGAGAAGCAGACTCCCTGCTGAGCTGGGATCCCAATGTGGGACTGAAGGGGATGCTAAAGGAGATAAAGCCAAGGTGAAGAATGAGCCACAGAGAAGATCTGCAAGGTTATCTCTATACCTGCTCCTCCCAGAGCTAGAGCTCAAGCCTATGAAGGTCCCTGCAAAGGAGGGGAGAGGAGGTACCAAAAGGGAAAAAGGGGCAAGCTGAGGCTGGCAAGGATGGGAATATGCCTGCAGAAAACAGAGATGACCTCACAGAGCCCGCACAGAAAGCTAAAGGGGTAGGAGATGCCAAGTGAAGTGTGTGCAGTTTTGATAACTGTGAACTTCTGGTGACTGTATGGTTTGAAATACTGTTTTTTTTATCAAGTTTTATAAAAATGCAGAATTTTGTTTTACTTTTTTAAGCTCTGTTAGCACACGGAGTACTTTGTTGTTTTGGGGAAAGGGCATATATCACTAACAGAATATCTCTTAAGCTAGATTGATACAAGAGGAAAAGCACCTTTCCCTCCTAGTTTTGAGAAACTTCTTCTTGGCTCCCAGGAGTAGAGCTTCCTTTATGTTGATATACATGAGCTACCTTGGCCCAAATACCCCCTTGTGTGGAAAAATTAAAATTCACTATTTATGTCCTCTTCTCCCTTTCTGCCTTCACCATACACTTCACTCCCTTAAACTCTGAGACTTGGTGGAACCTGACCCCAAAACACAGTGCCCAGGGTGTCAGGCAATCTGGACTTTATGGTGTCACCACCGAGATGGCATCACTCAAAAGAGTTCCTTTTTTAGCTTGTGGATTCTCACGTTGGCGATTCTGCCATTTTCATTTCATTTCCTGAAAGTCAGGGTCAGCTTATGAAAAATTGTTAAGCCACATGCTAACTGTGAACTGTCAGCCCTCACTCTAAACTTTGCCTGCTCAGAGCATCACATGAAGACTTCATGGGGTTTTATAGTTGCTTTCTGATTTTGGTAGTCCATTGAAGAAGAGAGTTTGAAAGTTGTTGTTGTATTGTTAATGATCCTCTGTTCATGTCCTGCCTGAAATACAATGATTGTTTATGAAAACTATCTTTGATAAAGCTGGATACAGTTTGGCTTGGAAGAAAAAGCATATCACATACCAAATTGTGGGCTGCATTAGAAGATAAAAATGATATGGAGGAAAGGGAAAGTAGTACAGGCAAGGAGCAGTGCCTGGATTTGGAAGAGGGGAGGGGAGAAAGAAGGTTGCATTTTTAAATAAAGTGGCAAAGTGAAGCCTCACTAACAAGGTGGTAAGCAATCAAACAACAATAACAGCAACAACAATAGCAACAACAAAACCATGGTTTAAGGCATAAACCATAAAAATTCTAGAAGGAAGAGCATTACAGGCAGAGGAACAGCCAGTGCAAAGGCCCAGGTGGAGCAAAGGGACCACAAAAGAGAATAGTACATAAGAAAAGCACAGAGGGGAAATGGGGGCACCCAGATCATGTGACATTTTGTAGGGCATCATAAGTTTTGAACTTTAAGGGAATGGAGAGTCATTGGGGGATTCGATCGAAAAAAATAAAGTAAATTAATATATATGAGAAAGACCCTCTTAAGAGTCTCTTTATGCCTTTTTAATTTGAATTATTTTCCATTAAGACATAATAAACTTATTCACTAAAATTATTGATATTTATGGAAGTTGGCTTATTGATGTGCTATGTTCTTTCAAGCAGAGAATAATAGGACTGTTATTGGTAAATCAAAATCAATTCATATTGAGATTATTTTTCTTTTATTTTTTTCTTTCAAAATGCTTTAATGCTTTTTATTGTAATATGTGCATAAGAATATGTATATATGTATAGAGACTATTAATAATAAAAAATAATGTGCCCATATCCAACACAACATATATTATTTGAATTTGCCAGTTTTGTGAAATCATACTTATTCTGTTTTTTATAACTTGCTTGCTAATAATTTTGTTGTTGATACTCACTTATAGTTATCATATAGCCATAGTTCCTTATTTGTTCTTTTTTTCTTTGTTTCTTTGTATCTCTCTTTTATTTTTTTTTAAGGTTTTATTTATTTATTAGAGAGGGAGAGCACAAGCAGGGGGAGCGGGAGAATGAGAAGCAGGCTCCTCACTGAGCAGGGAGCCTGATGTGTGGTTCTATCCCCATACCCTAGATCATGACCTGAGCCAAAGGCAGACGCTTAATTGACTGTGCCACCCAGGTGGCCCTCTCTCTCTCTTTTAAACAAGGATACATTTTAATACCAAATGTTAGGAGTTATCTCTGGGTAGGGATTAAAGGTGATTGTTTCTTTTTTAATTCCAGCTTTAACATTTCAATGATGTACTATATGTACTATATGTTAAGCAGAAATTAATAGAAATGATGTAGCTAAATAATTTTAAATATATGATCGATAATGTCACTTATTTTGCCATTCTCCTTTTGGAATTTGAGTGCCCTAAAAGATAGCTGACATTAATACACATAATTTTTACATGTTGTTTCTGTTGCTAGGATGCCTATTAATGACTGGAACTCAGCAGAATCTTTTTTAACAGATTTACTGAGATGTCTTTGACATATAAAAATTGTAAATATTTTAGATGTACAACTTGATGTTTTGAATATGTATCCATTTTGAAAAGATCAACACAATCAAGCTAATTAACATATCTATCACCTTTATATATTTACAATTTTGTGTGCATGTGTCAAGAAAATTTAAGATCATCTTTGTAAATTTGAAGTAAAAACTAAATCTATCTTCACCATGCTGTATATCACATCTCTGTGACTTGTTTAGCTTGCGTAACTGAAACTTTGTAACCTTTGACTAGCCCCTGTCAGCTCTCATTCTACTTTGCTTCTATGGTTTAACTGTTTTACATTCTGCAAAGTGAGATTGAGTAGTATTTCTTTCTGTGTCTTGCTTATTTCATTTAGTATAATGTCCTTTAGCTCCATCCATGTTCTTAAAAATGGCAGGATTTCTTTCTTATTTTAATCTGGAGTAATATTCTATTGAATATACAGGTATCCAAAAGTAGAGTGTTCCTATGAGTACTTTCATAAGCCAAAATGGCATTAAGTGTAGAAACATTTGCCTTCAATTTATATGGGAAAATTTTTGAGCATTTCCCAGACCCCCTAAGTAACCTCTCGTAGGCCAATGCCCTTTCCTTCCCTTTCCCTTTCTTTTCCTTCCTTCCTTCCTGCCTTCCTGCCTTCCTGCCTTCCTGCCTTCCTCCCTCCCTCCCTCCCTTTGATTTTATTTATTTGAGAGAGAGCGAGCATATGTGCACAAGCTGGGGGCGAGGGGCAAAGGGAGAGGCAGAAGCAGACTCCCGACTGAGCAGGAAGCCTGATGTGGGGCTTGATCCCAGGACCTCATGATCATCGCCTTAGCCAGAGGGAGCAGCTTAACTGACTGAGCCACCCAAGTGCCCCAGGTCAACGTTGTTTTTACTTTTTGCCTTTTTTTCATAAAAGTGAAAATTGTTTCCAGATTTAAGTTAGTGAAAACAGGTGGGTCTTTTGTAAAAGTGAAGTAGTAGAACACAAGCTTTTGAAAAGCAGGTGATACACACACACACACACACACACACACAAACACACACATACACACACACACACACACCCCACCCCACCCCCCCCTCAGGTTTTATTCATCCATTGATGGACACTTCGGTTGTTTCCATAACTTGGCTATTGTTGAGAAATATTGCAATGATGATAGGGGTGCAGATACCTCTTCAAGATACTGATTTCAATTATTTTAGATATATACCCAGAAGTGGAGATGCTGGGAGCTCCTGGGTGGCTTACTCAGTTAAGTGTCTGACTCTTAGTTTGGGCTCAGATCATGATCTCGCAGTTGTGAGATTGGGACCCAGGTCAGGTTACTTGCTGAGCATGTAACCTGCTTCAGATTCTCTCTCCTTCCCCTCCTCCTTTCCCCGTTCCTGCACTTGCATTTGCAAACTTACTCTCTCTTAAAAAAAAAAAAAGGAGTTGCTGGATTATATGGTAGTTCTAGTTTTAATTTTTTGAGGAATCTCTATACTGTTTTCCATAATGGCTGTACCAATTGACACCACTTTTGTAGAAGGGTTCCCTTTCCTCCACGTTCTTGTCAGTATTTGTTTACTTTTTTCTTCTTGATAGTAGCCATCCTGACTGGTAAGAGGTGATCTCTCAGTATGGCATTGATTTGCGTTTTCCCTGATAAATAGAGATGTTGAACACCTTTACATGTACTTGTTAGCTACTGGAACTTTTTCTTTTGAGAAGTGTCTGTTTAGGTCCTTTGCCCGTTTACGTTTTATTAAGAGCAGTTTTAGGTTCACAGCATAATCAAGTGGAAGGCATAGAGCATTCTCATACACTCTGCCCCACATGGGCATTGCCTCCCCTATTATCACATCCCTCACCAGAGTGATACATTTGTTGTAGTTGATGAACCTACGCTGACAAATGATAATCACTGAAGGCAACACTGATGGTGTTATATATTCTGTGGATTTGGACAAATGTATAATTAACATGTATCCATCATTATTGTATTTTCATACATACATACATACAGTGAAAAAATATTTTCACTGCCTTAAAAATCCTTTGTACTCTGCCTGTTCATTCCTCCTGCCCTCAGGTAACCCCTGGCTACTACTGATTTTTTCATTGTCTTCATAGTTTTGTCTTTTCCAGAATATCATATTCTTGGAAGCATATAGTACATATCCTTTTTAGATTGTCTTCCTTCACTTCATAACATGCATTTAAGTTTCCTTCATGTATTTCCATGAGTTGATAGCTCATTTCTTTTTAGCTCTAATAATATTCCATTGTCTGGATGTATCACAATTACTTATCCATTAATCTATAGACAGACATCTTGGTTGCTTCCAAATTTTGGCAATTATGAATAAAACAGTTCTAAATATCCATGGACAGGTTTTTCTATGGACGTAAGTTTCCTGCTCTTTTGGGTAACTATGAAGGAGCGTGATTGCTGGATGGTACCGTAAGGGTATGTTTAGAGAGTCAGATGGGTTGCTGTTGGGCCATTGCACCTGTACTGGACCTCAGCGCTGAGGTTCTTGTGATGGTACTTTTTGGGGCTTTTCTGGGCCAGAGAGGGGATGAGGACCAGCTCAGGTAGCTGAAATTTCTTAAAGGCAAAAATGATGGCACCCTTGATGGTGAAAATTTGAGTAGATGTGATGACTAATGGTTTCCTCAGGGGCGAAAGCTGCTGGATTCCTTGGCAAGTAGGCAGCCGGGGTCCACAGCTCTGAACACTGACATCCTTTGGGGTAAAAGTCACAGGGCATCTATGGTGACTGCTTTTCAGGCCCACATGGGGAAGGCTGCTGGGGTCTTCCAAGATCAGGTGATTGTAGCCTGTGGTGTCACTTGCCATGTGGTTAATATGAATAACCTTGCCCTTCTCTGTTCCTGGTGTTGCAGCCATGTTGAACTCCCAGTGATCTGGGTGGGGTGAGGTGCAGCGGGCCCTTCAGGAAGGCAGGTCCCTCAGCCTTCATAAAGGCTGGGGGAGTCGGATGCTCACCCTGCTTTGCTTTTCCTCTTCCATGAGAACTTGTAGGTTGATCTCCCTCTTGGCACTGTCAGTGCTTGCCTAGGGAGTAGGATGATGGAGGTGAAATGCTATTTTTCTTTCTGCCTTTCCTTGTGGTTTTCTTACTTTTTGTTTTCACCCCCAATATGGTGGTGTGGTTTCTCGAGTAGACTCCAAGGCTCCTTGAGAGCTGTTTTTGTTCATGGATAGTTGTCCAGTTGTTCTTTTGTAGAGTGAGGAACATGAGACGTTGGACTCTGCCATCTTGCTGACATCACTTAACAGAACTTGTTATTCATTTTCAGTGCTGTGGAGTGAACCAAATGCCAGCATTTGATTATAAATACAATTATCCATTATTCTACTGTCACAGACCTCTCTCCTTAGGTATTTATTTAGCTTTTTGCTTTTATGAACATTACAGCGATGAATGTTCTCTCCTCTGTCTTTTGGTGCTCATATACAACATTTTCTGTAGGGGCTTCTTCTTTGTATTAGCTTTGGACACTCCTATGGTTGCAGTCATTTGGCAGCTCACCTGGGTCTGCAGGGCCCAAGATGATCTTGCTTAATCAGTTTAGCAGTTTGATTTGATTGATGTTGGCTATTGGTAAAGACAGATCAGTTATTCTCCATACAGTTTTGCCTCTCCCAGTAGGCTAGACTCAGTTTTTGTACAGCAAGATACTCTGAAGAGAGAGAAAGCAAAGGATAGGAAATCTCTTAAGTTCCATGCTCTGTAATTCCCACACATTCTGTTGGTCAAAGTAAGACAAAAGACTAGTCTGGATTTAAGAGGTGGAGATGTAGATGTCGCCTCTTTGTGGCCATGTTTTCGATCTAGCACAGTTCATTTTCCAGCCAAAATAATTGTTTTTGTTATGTATTGCTACATAATAAGTCACCTCAAACTTATTGAAATAACAATGATTTATTATTTCCTGTGATTCTTGTGGTTGACAATCTGTTCAGGTTTTCTGTTTTTCTAGCTTGTGAGTACTTATGAGGTTGGAGTCATGTGGTGACCGGTGAGTGGGTCTGGAGGATCCATGAAGGTCTCCCAGCCTGTTTGGCAGTTGGAACAGGCTACTGACTGGAGTAGTGTGGATCTTCTCTAGGTATAGCCCATTATCCTTCAGTAAACTGGATTAAGATTTTTCACACCATTATAGTTTTGGAGTTGAGTAAGTGAAGGCAGAATCCATAAAGGCTGTAACACCATCCTAAGCTCGATATCCCACCTGACATCACTTCCAGTAGATAACGGGGCAGAGCAAGATAACATCAGTCCGGTTTCATGGGGGGGGGGGTGGGGATAAGCTTCTGTTTATGGAACGAGGTGCAACTCATCATGGAGATGTTTTCAATGTACCATAGCTGGAGAGGAATTTTTCTTTAAAGTCTACTTTGTTCTGATTGTGTGTGTGTACACACACACAAACACGCACACACAATGTTAATATTTTCCTTGTTTTGGTCATCTAAACTGTATTCTTTTCCTTCTCCTTTAAATAACATGTAGTTTGACTTTTAAAATCCATCTGAAAATTTGTTTTTAAAGTTTCCTTTGTTATATTTTTTAAAATAATATTTTAAAAAATCTATTATTTTTTTCCTGTGGGCTAGTTTGAGTGCTGGAACATTCTCATGTTATATGAGGTAGTATGTCTGTTGTTTGGATTCACTGGTATGTCTAGGCTGGCATTTGATTGGACAGAATTTCAGGGTAAATGTCAGTTGTGGTTTGGGATTTAGCCAGCATGCTTGCTGATAGAAAGCACAGAAAAATGTAAGTATAGTCTTAGATAGTATTACAGAATTTCTCTTTTATCTGGGAAATAGTACAAATAAAATTTTTGTTGGATATTGATTGGCAGTTATTTATTTCCAGAAAAACTTTCATGACTTTAAATACTGTTCTCAATACTCTCTTCAATAGAAAATGTTCTCCTTAACACAAATTTCTGAACTGCTGAAAGTTAATTTCATTTAAATATATTGTATTAGTAAATATCAAATTTTCTCATACTGAAAGTTTTCAATACCTTATCTTTTTTAAAAACTAATTTTCTTTGGTTTCTTTAATTTTAACAGTAATGCCTCTTTAATATTTGACAAATTTAAAATAAAGTCTTACTTTTGAGGGTGAATCTATTTTTGCCCCTATTTCCTGCTGTATTTTACATTTTGACAGGAATTTTTAGCAACTGTTTTCTTAAATATAAAGTATTGGACAACATATTTTTATGATCCATAAAATTGGATTTTTTAAATTTTTTTTTGAATTTTTGAATGTTTTTTTGTATTTTCTTAAACCTATCATTCTTAATTTATAAGCAGCGATCACACAATGTAAACAATTACACAAGGTAAACAATGATGGTTGCAAAGCCAAATCTATTAGCACATGAACTATGACAGAATTGTCTCATTTAGCAGAGAAATTAACTATATAACAACTGTGCCATACACACAAAGTGCCAGGGAAAGAGCAGCACACTGGAGATTATAAATCAGTATGTCCTCTTGAATACTACTGAAAAAATCAAAATACACTTGAATATAGTCTTTTGTTAGATATTAATCAGTAGTGACGTCTGTGAAGTCTTATTAAATTGTGGACCTGAGAAGATCACATGTCATAGTAGACTGGCTAAAATAAAGTCAACACCTTTTTTCTGAGTGTTTCTGAGATACCTTTCTGAGAATGTATTTGGGGTGGATTCACAAATTTGTGGTTTTATTTTGCATGAGGCACAGCAGAGTAAGGGGAATTTATATTTTTTGGAGATGTTCAGAATTAGTACTGACTGACAGACTGAGATCAAGTAACTCCTTCATTTTCTTTTCCTTCTCAACACTTCATAGGTACTAAAGCCCAGCCTCTGGTCTTGACGGTCTCTAGGAGAGGGAGCTTATGGAAAATAAGGCATCTAGGTAACCCAGAATTCCCAGCATCAGCCAGAGAGCTCCTTATGTGGCTCCACCCCTTTTCTGCTTTCTGACCAGATGTTTTAAGCATCATCAATCAGCCTCCGGCTGACATTTAAGCAGCAGTGGGAAGGTAAAGAGGCCCCTGCCCAAGTAATTGAGAGTTAAAGTATTTATACACCTCTATTATTCTGTTAGGCTCCCAAATAGCTTTATTAAAATGATGCTCTAATAAACTCCACCCCAACTAGCTTCAAAAAACATGCACAAGAGGCAACTTCATTATCAGCAAACTGCAGGCTTTGCCTGAGTTTGTAGAGCAGGTGACAATTTGATTTTTAAGTGGCTTACTGATACTTTGCATTGATGTAGCACCATTGAAATGAAATATCAGAGTGCTCTACAAAACATTAATTAATGACAGCTCATAATATCCCATGGAGGACAGGACATTTTGCAGCTACACTTTTAGAGATGAAGTTTCCAGGGGTTAAGAGACTTGATAGAAGTCACACTTGAAAAGCAGTTGTGAAGCTGTGAACTGAGTTCAGAATTTGAAACTATCAATTTCTAGCACTATCAACCAGGACTCATTTCTTCTTATTGCATATTAATAACCAAAATGATCAACATGTTGTTTTTGAGGTTTTTATCTAAAGCAAAATTAGCATAATTCAGAAAGTAAAATGATCAGTGTTGCAGAAAGGCCTTCTAATAGTTCTGATAATGGCTGTAACTTTCTACTTGATACAGAAATAGTTAAATTTAAAAAATGGGGTTGTTTACTGTAAAAGGTTAAATTATTTGCTGATGGTGCATTGTTGGAAAAAAGTAAGGTTAAATTTGGCAATTTGGCATTGAACATCAATTTAAAAGTTCAAAACTAACACTGATAGATATCTGGTTGTAACTAATCTCTAAAGAACATGTGCAATGTGGTGGTTAACACCACAATCTTTGGGGGCACCTGAGTGGCTCAGAGGGTTAAGCTTATGCCTTTGGCTCAGGTCATGATCTCAGGGTCCTGGGATGGAGCCCCGCATTTGGCTTTCTGCTCAGCAGGGAGCCTGCTTCCTCCTCTCTCTCTGCCTGCCTCTCTGCCTACTTGTGATCTCTCTCTCTGTCAAATAAATAATAAATAAAATCTTTTAATTAAAAAAAAAAAGACCACAATCTTTGGAGCTCAGTGGAGTTGAACACAACTTTTGGTGCTGCCATATATTTGCTGGGAAACAATTGCTGGAGACAATTACTGAATCCTGAACTTCCATCTTCTCATTTGTAAAAATAGGATCTAACATAGTTAAAACATGCATACATACATAAATGTATGAAAAATGCCAGGTTTGGGAGAAAAAAACAAACTGTAAGAGACTTTTAATGACAGAGAACAAACTGAAGGTTGATGGAGGGGGGTGGTTGGGGGATGGGCTATTTCGGTGTTGAGGGCATTGCTTATTAAGGAGGGCATATACTGGGTGTTATATGTCAGTGACGAATCACTAAATTTTCCTGAAACCAATATTACATTATTTGTTGACCAGAATTTAAACTAAAATTTGAAAAAAACCCCACAAAACACAAAAAACTAATGTACTTCCAAAGGGGGAGGAAAAAAGAGGTAAGGTTCCCTCCCCACTGCTCTTTCCTATCATGACTAGTTTGGAATGAATATCCTTGTACATATTTTATGTTGTATATATGCAAGTATATGTATAACAGGATAAGTAACTGTGAGAAAATTATGTCAAAGTGTGTACATTTTAATTTTGGCAGATATTGATGAATTGTGTTACATAGAAACTGTCAAATTTGACGGTACCACTTGTTTCTCCTTACTTCGCCAATACCATATATGTCACATTTTTTTTTTTTACTTTTGCCAATCTTATAGGTATAAGTGTATTTCACTAATTATCATAGAGATAAAAAAAAATTAAGACTAGGAGACATGAAGATAACAATATTACCCACAACAAAAAGAATGGCTTCTTTTGATGCTTAATTTTGACTTCTGTGTATAATCCTTAGTAACTTAAGTATACCACCTGGCCAATATCATCCTATGAATCTGGAGCCCTGTTGCTTCATATTGTTTAGGTAAATACATTTCTCAAAAACACCATCTTAACACCGTCAATTGTATGTATATGTTTAGAAGTTTTAAGTGGTATTTATATCCGACTGTTTAATCATACCTCAGCTATTACAAAGTTCCTAATCTTACTTAGAGAAGATTATAACACTAATGTACATTATTGGATTTTATATTTGAGGTATTTGGTGCAAAGTTTTGACTACTTTGTTGAATTGTTGCAGGCATGAAAACTTGGTTCTTGTGAGTTAGGTTCATTTGTACGTGGCAATTTGCTGAAAAGCAAGTTATTTTTTTACTTGGTTATTTTTTACATTTTTTACTTTTTTACTTGGTACAGTTGGAGCACAGTATGTGTGTGAGCGTGTGTCTGTGTACTTGTGTGGAGTCAGCACTGTTGACTGACTGTTAGACAGTATTCTTGGCTTCCAAATTGAAGTAGTAAAAAGATGTTCACCGGTGTCACCTTCGTTTTCATGAGACAGCATTTAAATTCAACATTGCTCTTCTACTAACAGATTGGAATTGACATTCATGACATTGATGTTTATTTTACATGTATGTGAGTTGAAAGTTTTAAGCAATTATTGCCATAATTCTTTGACCTCAATTATGCTGATAGTTTAAACATAGTATTTTTTATAGCCTAGATAAGCTCTGTAATTGAAGTACTCCTCTACTTCATTTTTTTAAATCGAATGCTCACATTTTTCTGTCTTTATGCTACTGTTGATAAACGAAGCTTAGTATGAGCACATGGGGGGTGACATGTGCAGAGTGGTTTGGTGGTAAAGCCACAGTGGCCTACCCCAGCGTAAGGTTTCTCTGATTGATTTGAATCTTGCCTTACTTGTAATATTCCATATTATCTCCTTGTTCTAAATGTGTTGTATAAAGTTGATGTTCCCTTACTTTGTGCTGTGCTTATTGGGTAACTTCTGAGATCCTTGCCACATCGAAGCCCATAGTTCGAGAAGGGTGAGTTAGGTGAGGTAAAGGGACAATTCACTGGATCATTTAACTGATGTAGTCAAAAGCCTTTTTAGGTATAGAACTACCACTTTTTTTTTTCTTTTTACTGAGTAATTGAATAAAACATGTTTGATTTACAAATAGATTTGAAACCTGTAGGACATTGTTCAATTATGCTTTGGGTCAAATTTTGCGCATTTAAGTGGAGAACAAAACCAAAATAACCCATTTCCCTAGATATTTGCTTTAATCTAGTGTACTCTAGACTCGTATTTCAAGCTCATTTATTGTGATAAGAGGTGTTTGCTCTTCCCAGGTTTTACACTTCTTTGTCTAAGAGAAGTTTTATCCCATAACAGAAATAGATATCCCTTGAAGACCACAGCTGCTTGCGTTTGAGGTCTCCAAGCCTAATTTCCTAAAAAAAAAAAAGGGTGGAAGCGGTGATGTAGAGAAGAATCCAGTTTCCTTCTGTGTTTCTGGGTCAGTAGTTAATTTGATGGGGGGAGGGTGGATGCGATACATTGCACTCAAATTAGAGTAACTCCCCTGCCCGCCTTCCCTCAACCCCCAAGTCCATAGTTCCACTCTCTTTGGTCTCATTTATCTTGTCAGTTGCCTGGAAGCACATGGTCTTCCTTCTGAGGTATCATCAGAAGGTTCATAGTTGCCTAACACTTGTCACAATGCTTATGTCATTTCCCTCACTTCATCTCATCACGTAGGCATTTCATCATCTCACATCCCAAGAAGGGTGAATGCAGTACAATGAAATACTTACAGAGACCACTTCATGTAACTTATTACACATATTATTATAATTGTTTTATTAGTACTTGTTAATCTCTTACTGTGCTTAATTTATGAGTTAAACTTTATCATAAATATGTATGTATAGGAAAAATCCTAGGATATATAGGGTTTGGTACTGTATGGAGTTTAAGGCATCCACTGGGAGTCTTGGAACATATTCCCTGTGCTTAAGGGGGACTACCGTATTCTATTCTTGGCTATTTGTGTGTGTGTGTATACTATACTCTGATTCCTCATAGATTTTTTTTGGTTAGTTTGGCAGAGAAATACTGAAGACCTAGAAATTCTAGGGAACTCATGACCTTGGACAATAGACATAATTATGGAAACTAGTTGTAAGTAACTAGAATGAACCCCCAGGTGCTTTGGTCACCTGTAAAATCTCTGGAAATCAATAGCATTACCTGAATTAAATTACTGTGATCTTTGCTTAGTGCTTGGGTTTGTATTTGTAGAGATTTCTGATTTACTTAGCTTGGGTGGGCAGAGTATGTGTATGTGGGCTATTACGTGTGTGCACATAAGCACACACGTATGTATATGCAAATATACCACAGGTGATTCTAATGATCCTCACAACAGCTTTTGAGATTTGTTTAGTGGCTCTTAGACTTTAAGATGTATTTTTTTTTTAAATATTTATTTATTTGACAGAGAGAGAGATCACATGTAGGCAGAGCGGCAGGCAGAGAGAAAGGAGGAAGCAGGCTCCCTGCCGAGCAGGGAGCCCGATGTGAGGTTCAATCCCAGGACCCTGAGTATCATGACCTGAGCAGAAGGCAGAGGCTTTAACCCACTGAGCCACCCAGGGGCCCAGACTTTAAAATGTATTAAAAAATCTCTTGGAGGGGTCCTTAAAACACAGAATGATGGGTCCTCCCCTCCACCCTCGAGTTTCTGATTCAGGAGGCCTAGGGTAGGGCATTTTTAACAAGTTCCCAGGTGATGCTGGTGCTGTATTTTAGGGACCACACTTTGAGAACTGTAGGCATGGAGGAGGCTTAAAGGCTTGAAGGGAAATAATGACCTTTCTAAGTTCACACAGCAGCTAAAAAGAGCTGGGACTTGAAACTGTCATTCTAATTTTAAGTCCACTGATTTTTTTTTTTTAACTAGACTAGTGTGTTACACTTTATAAATTACTTTTGTATCTATTATCTCAAATGATGCTTGAAAGAATAGGGATGACAGGGGCTATTATTGTGTAATCATGAAGAAATTTAAGCTCAGAGTGCTGAAGTGACTTCCACATGACTACATAGCCAGTAAGTAGAAGAGAGTAGAAATTCATCAAGATACCTATCTTTAAAGTCCATATTTTTCCATTATTCTAAGTTGTTCCAATCAGCCAAAATGAAATTGTCTCCTACTTTAGGTATGTTCTTTTTTTATTTTTATAATACACAACTGTTTCATTTTAACTAAATCTTGATTGGTAGGATGACATAGTATTAGGACCATTTATATGACTAAAATTTGCAACATATTTAGTGGTAAATATTTTTTGTCTTAATTTCAGATTCTTTATTAGAATAAATTATGCAAAATCATCCTATATCCTGGAAAAAAATGTTTATTTGGAAGCTTTTCAACTTTTTTTAACATCTTAATTTTATTTTTTTCAGTGTTCCAAGATTCATTGTTTATGCACTGCACCCAGTGCTCCATGGAATAAGATTTCCAACTTTTTTTTTTTTAAAGATTTTATTTATTTATTTGAGAGAGAGAAAGTGAGAGGATGAGAGGAGCGAAGGTCAGAGAGAGAAGCAGACTCTCCATGGAGCTGGGAGCCCAATGCGGGACTCGATCCTGGGACTCCAGGATCATGACCTGGGCCGAAGGCAGCTGCTTAACCAACTGAGCCACCCAGGCGCCCCAAGATTTCCAACTTTTAAAACATTGTCTGTGATGAGTTGATTGGAAATATAAAGATTGCTTAATTTATTTTAAAACATACAGATTCTAGCTTTGAAATGCCAATATGTAGGTACATGTTGTTTCCTTTCTGGCTATTCTATAGTTTCTTCTAAAACATCCAAAGTATGTATCTCATATAGGAGAGATGTCAGTTCAGTAGGTATTTTATTTATTGGGTGTTTTTCACTTATTCTTTGGATTTGGCAGAACAAACAGAAGTGTTATTCCTTGGGAAGACCGAGGCCTCATCTTTCTGCATGCACTGTAAAATGCACAGTTGTCCCTTTCAAGGGACTCTTTTTGCCAACATCTGCAGAATGTTTCAGTGAGAAATATCCAATGGTTATTCAGCCTTCATCTGGCCGGGAACTCAGCCAGATTGACTGACAGCTACTTAAACATCATCAAGAGTGCGTCACATTAGTGTATGTTTTCACACACACACACACACACACACACACACACACACACACTTGCTCAATTATGGATCCAGAAAGGTATTTACATTTTGATGTCCCAGAAGAAACATTTCTGCAAATAAAGTTTGAGCTAGCTATGAAGTTTATACAAATCTGTTTTAATATTTACAATTATAAATGAAGAGGTGTTACCTTGCTCAAAACAAAGATAACTATGACAAAATAGTTACACACTCCAAGAAAACAGACATAGCAGTTAAAGGCCCTCGAACTCTAAGCACAGGCTTTTGAGAAAGTGGCAAGTACTTTAAAAATAGAAAAACACGGGGCGCCTGGGTGGCTTAGTCGTTGGGCGTCTGCCTTTGGCCCAGGTCAGATCCCAGGGGCCTGGAATCGAGCCCCGCATGGAGCTCTCTGCTCGGCAGGAAGCCTGCTTCTCCTGCTACCACTCCCTCTGCCTGTGTTCCTTCTCTTGCTGTGTTTCTCTCTGTCAAATAAATAAAATCTTAAAAAAAAAAATAGAAAAACACAAACATACTTAATTTGAACCAGATAAGGGTCAGCTTTAACACTGAATGGTTGTTATTTTCAACCACAAAGAAGAGCTGAATTTTCTTTAAGATCTGACCGTGCTTAACGTGCGTTTTCTATGTGGAGCTTAAATAATTTTTCCACCATTAATATTTTAGCCCAAATAACACCAGAAAATAATATTCCTGTCTATATTGAGATACCAAAGTGGGAAAACCATGCCTCTGTTGAAATGGTGATGTAGACTAGTTCCCAGTTGAGCCATCCTTCCAGATGAGCAGGATACTGTCTCACATGAACACATCTCACTCTGCCAGCTGAGTCCATGAGGATCATTCTCCCAAATTAGAGTCAGGATTCTTTTTTCCTTACTACAGAAACCACTTTTTCTACTTCCCTTTTTTTGGTTTTGTTTTGTATGACATGTAGATTCCTGATTTCAGGTAGTTAGCTTGTGTTCTTCTAAATTGTCTTCTTAGGTGCCAGACTTCATCTTACTTTCTTTTTGTTCTTTGCCAAATCTGGGAGATGCTGGGCACGTGATAAGCAGCCAACAGGTGGATGAGACAACATCTCATTTTATTACGTTGGTCTGAAAAGTTACCGTGGTTGGAAAAGAGATCATAACGGAAAGAGTCTAGAATTTGTGGCAATCTGCTTTAAATGTCTACATAGGGGTTGCTCAATTGGTTAAGCATCTGCCTTTGGCTCAGGTCATGGTTCCAGGGTCCTGGGATTGAGTCCTGCATCAGGCCCCCTGCTCATCGGGGAGCCTGCTTCTCCTTTCTATCTGCCTGCCCCTCTGCTGCTCTGCCTACTTGTACTCTCTCTCTTTCTATCAAATAAATAAATAAAATATTTTTAAAAAATGTCTACATATTCAATAATGTCTGAAATAAAATTTTAAGGTGAGATTACTAAATCTTTGCAACAGGCAATTATTTATAGTAGCTAGAGTGCCTTGGTTTCAATTGTTCTTCCATAAAGGAAATAAGATTAGTAATGAGGAAGGTGTCCTGTAAAATATTTCAAACTTACAAAAATATTCTATTTAAAATTGATTAGCTTCATAATTGTTCATTGATTGGAGCATTCATTTGAAATAAGATTTTTAGAAATTTCTTATTTTAATCCTTTAGAAATGCAACCAGAGGCCCTCAAATGAAATTACTAATGAGCCTATCAACAAATTATCTTAATTGACCACCCAGTTGTGTGGCAGATGAGAATTTAAAGGAAAAATATTTGAAGACAACAGACATGATTTGTAAAATTACTCAAACTGGCGGATTCTGTGGCCTTCAAGTCCTCTTTTTAGGTGAAGTTGCATTTATTTTGCTGTCATTACTTGAGAAATCATTCTTTCTAAAGCCCTTGAAACTAATTTCTTTCTGTCTTTACTTCATTCTCCCTTCCTTCCCTCCTCCTTTATTTCCTCCCTTCTTGGCCTGAACAATACCAGATTTTGAATAATATGTCATACCTACAATGAGGTACCAGGTGAGAAAAGCAAAGCATGTCCCCAACATTTGTGATGATAAGATGGGCTGGCTCCCTAGAGCTTAACTGGTAATTAGCTGATTGCTACTTTTCATCCTTCCTCTTGCCCTTCCTTCCTTCTTTTTTTTTTTTTTTCCTTCTATCTGTCCATTCTTTTTAAAATTATTCTGCTCTTCTGTCAGGAAAAGAGAAATGTCTCTCTACTAACGCTGAACTTTTGAATTAATAAAAACCCCAATTTTAATTTTTCAATTTTTTTGAAGTCATTTTAAGAGGAGAAAAAACCAGATACTGATTAAAATGATCTGCTTAGTAGAGGGAATGGAATGAGGGATGATGGGGTTTAGGGCAGGTCACCCCAAAGTATGCCATTTTGGCATATTGATTATTTCGAATTAAAGTTACTTAAGAAACAGCCAGTGCCAGAAGACCGCTCTGACCGTCTTTTGTCCCCCTGAAAGAAGGAAATAAATCTCCCATGTGAAAGGTACCCTTCTCATAGCAGGAGGCAAAGAGACATCCTTATCACCAGAGATAAGGAATTCAGGACTAAGCAGACTGCATAACAAACCCTGTTAGTTTTTCACTAACAAACTACCCCAAACCTGAACTTCCTTGTCTTATCTTTTCTTCACAAATTTATTGTTTCTTTGTTTTAAAAGTATAAAAACTCCTAACTTTAGCCACCTCTTTGAGTGTCATATATTTATGAGCTCCTCTATGTATGAAATTAAATTTTTCTCCTGTTAATTGTTGATGTCAGTGTAATTATTAGATCAGTTAAAGAATCCATAGGGAAGAGGGAAAGGTTTTCCTCCCCTATGGGAAATGAGCCAAACCGTTTTTGGGAAGAGTCCAATTCTTATGAAGAATTCCTTTCATCCTGTCCTCTAAAAGTGTGGTTCCCCAGACCAAGTTCATCATTACCTGAACTTGTGAGACACAGGGATTCTGGGGCCCTGACCCAGAGCTACTGATTTGGAAACTCTGGACACAGAACCCAGGAATCTGTTTTTATAAATCTCCAGGTAGTGCTAAATGCATGCTCCAGTTTTAGAACCTACTAGTTTCTTCTTGGTAGAATGAAAGACCTAGTAGGCCTTATTCTAAGATTTCTACCATGTTCTTAA
>CM053618.1:17417132-17440656 GCA_028646535.1 Procyon lotor
ACCTGGGTGGCTCAGTGGGTTAAAGCCTCTGCCTTCGGCTCAGGTCATGATCTCAGGGTCTTGGGATCAAGCCCCGCATCGGGCTCTCTGCTCGGCAGGGAGCCTGCTTCCTCCTCTCTCTCTGTCTGCCTCTCTGCCTACTTGTGATCTCCCTGTCTCTGTGAAATAAATAAATAAAAATCTTTAATAAAAAAAAAAAGACACAGATAGGTTAATATTTTACAAATAGTGGAACTGAATCCCATTGAAGTTATATGATGTTCTCAAGCCCTTCTAGATGGTGTTGGAGCTGTTATCCAACCTAAGGTTTCTGATGTGCAAGACTACTTTATTGTGCTATATTGTACTTCGTTATGTTATGGGAAGATGTAATAGGTTGGTTGTTTTTCTATTATTCACCCAACCATTGGTCCCTATTTTTCCGTTATTTACCCAACAACTTGGACAATTTATGTATTTGCGTATTTTCTTTTTCACACTCTTGATTGTAAACTCTTACCTGTTCTTCATTTTGTGTGTGAGAGTTAATGTGCTTGAGTCAGGAAAGGTTTACTTTCCTTTGTACTTTTTGCCATAAGCTGTTCTGAATTATTTCATCAGATGGCATTCTTGTAAAACTAAATTATAGCGAATGAGGAAAACAAATTTATTTTGTCTCTTGCAGAAGAGTATACAGGAAATACTGATGAAATTACTAGACCTGTCAACTGGCTGCTGAGTAAATATGTGAGCTATTCAGGCCCTTTTCTCTCTGAAAGTAACATTTCTCCTTGATTTATGGTTAAGTATATCAATACAAAGAAACGGCTGAATAAAAACACCTGAAAAGATTCAAAGCAAAAAAATGAAGTCACTGAAGCTTCACCATTAATGTAGTCATGGCTGGATACATTTAAAATAGAGAACACGCACACATTTTGTTGTTTTACTTGAGGGAGGCAGGGTGCCTGGTACTGAGTTTTGCACCGCTGAAATAGAGGTTTCTGGGAGGAAGACACGTTTCACACCTGAGTGGCTTTTTGCAAATTGAAATTGGTGCTTCTTTCTGTCAGAGAATTGTGGTCCTGAAGGTTTACGCTTGCCAAAAATAGCTTCTAACTTATTTCATGTCTTGATTTTGAGTTCAACTTCCTCTAGAGATTTTAGGGCTGCATTTGCATCAAATTACTTATTTTCTCGATTTTATTCTTTTAATATTTAGAACATTCTGAAGCTGATACCATGGATTTTTTATTTTTATTTTTTAATTTTTGGATGAACTGAGGAGAAAAAGGCTTGTATCTGCTGATGATCAAGAACTAGAAGCCTTTCCCGGGTGATTCTTAGCTTGAAGTTTTAGTTTTTCTTCTTCTGTCCTTTAGGAAATATTTTTAGCAAACTCACACTTCATAGCACTTTGCATAGCTAATCACTGACATTATAATAGAAGCTAACATTAAATTTAAAACAGTAAATTGATCGTTCTTTTTCCTTTGTCATTTTACTATATATTTTTTTCATCATGATAAGTATACTCTTTAATCTCCACCCCTTATTTCTCTCATCCTTTCACTCCTCTCCTCTGTGGTGACCATCAGTTTGTTTTCTGTTGTCATGAGTCTGTTTCTTGGTTTGCTTCTCTCCCTCTCTCTCTTTCTTTTCACTTCTTTGTTTCTTTCTTAAATTTCATATATGAGTGAAATCATATGGTATTTGTCCCTTGACCTACTTATTTTGCTTAGCATTATACTCTCTAGCTTTATGTTGCAGGTGCTAAAATTTAATTTTTTCTATGACTGACATTCCATTATGTGTGTGTGTGTGTGTGTGTATGTCACCCCTTCTTTATCCAGTCTTTTAACGATGGACACTTGGGCAGTTTCCATAGTTTGGCTATTGTAAATAATGCTGCAGTAAACATAGGGGTGCATACATCCCTATGAAATCATTTTTATATATATTTTTTTTGAGTTAATACCCAGTAGTGTTATTCCTGGATTTGTAAGGTAGTTCTATTTTAATTTTTAGGAACTTTCATATTGTTTTCCACAGTGGCTGCACCAATTTACATTTTCACCAACAGTGCAAGAAGGTTTCTTTTTTTAAACATCTTTACCCACATTTGTTGTTTCTTGTGTTTTTGATTTTAGCCATTCTGACAGGTATGAGGTGGTATCTCACTGTGGTTGAATTGCATTTCCCTGATGATGAATGATGTTGAGCATCTTTCCATGTGTCTGTTGGCCCTCCATCTGGAGGAGGTACATGTGCTCATGTTTTCTCTGTTTTAATTGGCTTATTTGTTTTTTGGGTGTTGAGTTATATAAGTTCTTTATATATTTTGGATAATTCTTTTTGAATATGTCATTTGCAAATATCTTCTCCCATTCCATAGATTGTCTTTTAGTTTTGTTGATTAGTTCCTTTGCTGTGCTCTTTATTTTGATGTAGTCCCAATAGTTTATTTTTGCTTTTTTTCTCCCTTGCCTTAGGAGACATATCTAGAGAAATGCTACTATGGCCAATGTCAGAGACATTACTGCCTGAGTTCCTTTGTTGAGATTTTTATGGTTTTAGGTCTGATATTTAGGTCTTTAATTCATTTTGAGTTTATGTTTGTCTATGGCTTGAGAAAGTGATCCAGCTTCTTTCTTTTGCATGTAGCTGTGCAGGTTTTCTAATAGCATTTTTTGAAGAGACTTTTTCCCATTGGATATTTTTCCTCCTTTGTTAAAGATTAATATACCATATAATTTCTAGATATTCTATTCATCTGAGTGTCTACTTTCATGCCAATACTATAGTGTTTAATTTACAACTGCTTTGTAATAGTAGTAAATTACAAATAATTGTAAATTACAAATAATTACAAATTATTGTAACTTGAAATCTGGAATTGTGATACTTCCAGTTTTGTTTTTCTTTTTAGGTTTGCTTTGGCTTTTCAAGGTCTTTTCTATAACAAATTTTATAGGATTGTTTGTTTTTCTTGTAGTTTTGGTTTCATAGTGCTATGATCAGAAAAGATGCATGGTATGACTTCGATTTTTTTGAATTTGTTGAGACTTTTTTGTGACCTAATATGTGCTCTATTCTGGAAAATGTTCCATGTGTACTGAAAAGAATACAAATTCGCTGTTTTAGGATGGAATGTTCTTAATATGTCTGTTAAATCCATCAAGGCCAGTGTGGCATTCAAAGCCATTGTTCCTTGTTGACTTTCTGTTTGAATAATCTGTCATCAGAGTAAGTGGGGTGTTAAAGTCCCCTACTGTTACTGTATTACTATTATATCTCTTAGGTTTGTTATAAACTGTTTTAGATATTTAGGTGTTCCCATGTTTGGTGCATAAATATTTATAACTGTTATATTTTGTTGGATGCCCCTTTTATTATCACATGGTGTACTTTTTTTTCCTTTTGTTATACCCTCTGTTTAATGTCTATTTTGCTAGCCCAGCTTTTTTTTTTTTTTTATGTCCATTTTCATGATAGATATTTCTCCATCCACTCAGTTTTGATATGCATGTTTCTTTAGGTATAAACTCTGTCTCTGTAAGCAGCATGTAGGTGAGTCTTGCTTTTTTATCCATTCTGCCCCTCTGTGTCTTTTGACTGGAGCATTGGGTCCATTTATATTCAGGGTAATTATTGATTGATATGTACTTCATGACATTTTGTCACTTGTTTTTTGGTTGTTTCTATAGGTTTTTTTCTGATCCTTTTTTTCATGGATTGTTGGCTTTCTTTTAGTGATATAGTTGGTTTTTTTTTCTCTTTATTGCTTGAATATCTATTACTGGTTTTTGATTTCTGGTTATTAGGTTTGGATATTACATCTTCTGTATATAGCAGTCTATATTAAGTTGTTGGTTGTTTAAATTTAAAACCCATTCTTTACTCCTTTTCTGCCCATGTTTTAGGTATATGATGTCATATTTTCATCTTTTTGTTTTGTGAGAACTTTGATTTTTAAATTTTTAAAGAAATATTTATTTTTACTTTTTCAGTGATTTTTTACTTTTCACACTGTCACTTATGGTCTTTTCTTTCCATTCAAAGAATCCCCTTTAATATTTCTTGTATGGCATGGTCATGAACTTTTTTAGTTTTTGTTTGTCTAAGAAATTCTTTCTCTCTCCCATTTTGAATGATATCTTTACTGGATAGAGTATTCTTGGCTGTAGATTTTTGCCTTTCAGCATTTTGAATATGCTTTCCCTACTTTTCCCCACTCCCTTATGATCATTTGAGGTAACTTACTAATTCTTCTAACAAATATAATTGATAATGTATTATATCAGATAACATATTTTGAATTTAATAGTAATTTTTAGTGTGAAGTTCTATCACACCACTCTCTTCTGGTCTGTGAAATTTCTGCTGAATAATTCCCTGATAATGTTATGGAGTTTCCCTTGTATGTAACTGTCTTCTTTACTTTTGCTGCTTTAAAGTTTTTTGATTTATCACTACTTTTTGCCATTTTAATTACTCCGTATCTTTTAATTACTAGGTGTGGACCTCCTTGGGTTGAATTTATGGAGGGCTCTCTGTGGCTACTGGATCTGGATATCTGTACCTTCTGCACATTAGGGAAGCTTTCAGCTATTATTTCTTCAAATAAAAATTTCTGCGTCCTTATGTGTCCTTCTAAGGTTCCTTTAATGTGGATCTTATGCTTGATGGAGTCACTGAGGTCTCTGAGACTATTCTCAATTTACATAATTATCTCTTCTTTGCTCAGCTTTGTTACTTTTTATTACTCTGTCTTCTAGGTCTTTAGTTAATTCTGCTTCATCTATCTTATTATTTTTTTCATCAAGTGTATTTTTAATTTCTTTTATTGTGCTCTTTTTCTCTGGTTCTGTTTTAATCTCTGTGTTAAGGGTCTCACTGAGGTCTTCCACTCTTTTCTCAAATCCAGTGAATATTTTTATGATCATGATTTCAAATTCTCAATCAGGCATATTACTTACATCCATTTCACTTTGGTTTTTTGCTGTGGTTTGGTCCTGTTCTTTCATTTGGGAGATATTCCTCCTCATTTTGTGTGACTTTATATGTGTGTTTCTGTGTGTTTGGAAGGTCAGCTACTTTTCTTGCTCTTAGCCATAATAGCTTATGAAAAACAGGTCCTTTAGTGCTCTGCAGTACAGTGTCCCCCATTCCCCAGGGCCTGGTTCTTTAGGGAGTGTCTCTTATGTGTGTTGCGTGTGCTCTGCTTTTGAGTTTTTGCCTCTTTTTCCTTCAGTCCAGTTGTCTGCAAAGACATTTTTTGCCTATTGTGGGCAGTGTTTGGTCTCCCAACACGGATGGGTGAATTTTCACAAAGTGTATGGTGGTCTGCTTGCTTCTGCTGGCCTAGAACTAAGGTCCCACAAGATGTATGAGTCAGGAGATGTGGTGTTGGCAGGATTTGTGTTGCTTTTCTTAGGGGAGGGGCCCATAGCACCTGGACTGAGGGGAAGGTGGGATCTGCCAAAGGTAGGGGAGTGCAAGAGACAGCTTCATGCAAAGAAGTTAGGTAAAGAGTGCTGGTACTAGACTTGTTCCCACAGGTGGCCACTGCTTATGATGGGGGGTAGGGAAGGGAAATGTGGCCTGCCAGCTCTTTTGTTCCTGGATGGGTCTCCCTGTGATCCCTATCTCTTTGGAACATACTCTGAGATGAGCAAATCACTGTCCCTTTGGTCTGCCACTGGTGTTTTTCAAACTGCTGGTTTTAAGCTGTATCTGCATGGTTCATTTGTCCTGCTGTCTCTTAAGGGCTTCCTAAAACCCTCTGGAACTCCCATAGCTAATACCAACAGTTTTTAAAACCCCAGGCTTTAAGTCCAGCTGATTTTAAGAACTCAGGAAATTTGGTCCTTCAAAGGCAAGTATTATGGGAATTCATCCTCTTCCCCTGTGAGTGTTACCTAATTGAGTCTGTGGAATAAGATGAGCTTAGGGTCCTATTCTGCCATTTTCCAAACTGATCATTCTTATACAAATATTTTTATACACTAAAAGTATCTTGAACTTGGAATCTAAGCTGTATTTTAGTAGGAAGAGTGATTGAAGAACAATAAACATTTGTAATTAAGAGCTGAAAACTAGTTTAAATAAAAATGAAAAGATTCTGGGATCTGATCTTCATCTTCAAAATTATATTGGAGACCAGAAGATTATTTTCTTGGGATTTCTTTCTAGCAGTGTCAGGGGCAATATGGATAAAATAGAATATGGAGAAAAGACTAGATGTTAATTAGTGAGATCTTTTAGAGGGCTGCTCACTTTATGCAAAATCAAAGTTCTAAGTACTTCATGATCTAGCTTTTACCCCAAGCCTGTAATGAAATGATAGTATATAGAAATTGAATGTCTCATTATTTTGTGGAAAAAAAAATACCCTCCCCTCTCACTGTTTTTGTATACTTCCAGAGCTTATAGTCTTCACATGTTTGAACTCCAGTTCTCCCATGATCCTTTTTGTCCCTCTCAGTCTCAGATCTCTGTGAAGGACTTTCTCCATGTGCTGACTCTTTTCCCCACTCCCTTATGATCATTTGAGGTAACTTAATAATTCTTCTAACAAATATAATTGATAATGTATTATATCAGATAACATATTTGAATTTAATAGTAATTTTTAGTGTGAAGTTCTAGCAACAGTCTGTTGGTTTGGGAGAAATTCAGGTTGTAGATTTTCTCCTTTTCTCAAAGTATACTGCAGGTAAGTGAGGATTTTGTATAAACAGTCTTGCATTTAAAAAATATTAACATATTGACAAAGATAAATAATAGAACAGTATGGGGGCAAATTTCAAACTAAATAAACTTTATCCTGGCAAACTTTACCCTCCTTTTAGGTAACTGTTCCCATCTTCATTCTCTTTAGACTACTCAGTCCTCTTTTATAGTAGATCCAACCCAGTTAAACTCCTGGATTGCCCCATGTAGACCTTCCTTTGTCCTGAGCCATGCTGCTTCCCTGGAGTTTATGTTTTGGTTGATGCCATTTTCTAAGGCAGTAAAAAAAAAAAAAAAAAACCTCAGGCAAACAGAGCCTGTTGTGATGTCATGCTGTCAGATCCATGCAGGTCAAAGCAGGAGAGCAGGACTAGGTCACATTTTTTTTACTGGTAGGAAATGGTTATTTTTCTTTTTTTCCTGAAAGATTTTATTTATTTATTTGAACACACATGTGCTGGGGAAGGAACAAAGGGAGAGAGAGGAGGAGAGAAGTGTAGACTCCCTGCTGGGCACAGAGCCTATTGTGTGGCCCCAATCCTACAACTCTGAGATCATGACCCGAGCCGAAATCAAGAGTCAGACTCACAACCAATTGAGCCACCCAGGTGCCCCCCCTTTTATGATTTATTTAATTATTAGATAGAGAGGTATAAAATGATTGTTATAGAAATGATAAAGGGCACCTGGGTGGCTCAGTCAGTTAAGCACCTGCCTTCAGCTTAAGTCATGATCCCAGGGTCCTGGGGTCGAGCCCCACATCAGACTCTCTGCTCATCAGGGAGCCTGCTTCTCCCTTTCCCTCTCCCTGCTCCTCACCCTTCTTGTGCTTTCCCTGTCAAATAAATAAAATCTTTAAAAAGAAGAAATGATAATTATGGCTGGAAGAGTGAAGTTCAGGTAATTCAGTATCAGTTGGATTGCTGAAAGACAAAGGATATACAAGCAGGGACATTCGTAAGAATAAAGAAATATTTTCTGTATCATTTTAATGCCCTGTGATTACATCCTTTATAGGACTTTACTTAAGTATAATTACTGGATACTTGTTTGTCTTCTTCAAGAGACAGTAAATTCTTTGAGTTCATTGCGCCTTTGATCTTTGTATTCTTAGTGATTATCACATACCATTATCAAGTAAATACATACATGTTCAGTGGTTACAAAGGAATTATTATTGTTAAAAGTCTCTGCTGAAAAAGTCCCTTTATTATAGATTCTTCAGAACCACTTTTTGGTCTTCTGTCTGGAGACTTGATAATGTCAGTAATACTCAAATGTTTATAGTTATGAAACATACTGTGTGTTTGTTGAGGATTAGGGTGTCTGGGGGAAGGGGTATTTATTTACATTTTTTAGTAAGTTCAATTCAGAAGGAGAAACAAGAAATTTGGCTAGAGTCTGGATTCCCTGTTCATTCAATAGCCTTATAGGTAGGTTATACCCCTTATTAAATAACTTTCTGCTTAAAAATAGTTAAGAGGCAGAATTGGAAGCAGTGGGAGTGCTTATGACCTACTGGAATTGGTTTCAAGAGCAGAGATTTTGGTCTGCCAGAGTGACCCCCGTAAATTTCTCTGTTTTCATCCTGAGTGACTCAGTTGCTCTCTTAGCCATAGGGTAATTGACCGATCTCATTTGTTTGGAACCAGGTCACTCATGTCTTTAAAGTAAACATTTTATTAGTTTGAAGAAACTTTTCTAAGTTTAACATTGAGACAATTACTTTTTTTATATTTTTTATTTCTAGGAAATAAATAGTGCCTGAAATATAGTTCAGCAGTCATAGGGGAATTGATGAGGCCTTTTGTATCTTATTTCAAATTAGTTTTAGCTTTCTGGGATCAAAAACATATTTTTTATGCAATTTGAAAGAGTTATTCTAAGAGATTTTAATTCTGGAGAAAGGGAACCAGAAGGAAAGGAAAGGAAAACTCTTTTGGAATTAAAAAATCTCTGGTAGGGTCAGTCCTTCTTATCCTACATAGTTTTGTCACCACTCTGATTCTTTCCTTTTTTATAGAGAAAACCATATCATAGTAGGCGTGGTGGAGAAAAGGAACCAAATAATAATGATCAAGGCAACTTCTGAATATTTAAGAAGTTGAGTGGAAGACAAAAGATAAAATCTTAATCTATTCAGATTCCTTAATAAAATTGAATTCTAATTATTTTTTAAAAAACGATGAGATTTTATTTGTCCTGCTTATTTGAAATTTAAAAAAAAAAACTTTACACAAAGATAATACTTTAAGGATATATGTGCAATCTTGAAGATATTTGTATGTTATTTACATAAGAGTGAAGAACTATGTTATTGAAATGTGAGTAGGAACTCAATTCATAGCCAATGTGTTTGGTTAGGGATATACCTTTCTAAAAACTTAACGATCATCAGTGCCTGAGTTGTTCTATTAAACTTATAGGTATGTTTTCACATGTTTTTTGACCCACTAGGGATTTAAGCAGCAAAGACCATTCATGGCCTCTGAAAACATACTGTGTTTAATTGACATGTCAACTGCTGCATTCACAGTCAGCTCTACAGGATGAAATGGAAGGGCAGTTTTGCCAAAAATAGAGAATGATTAAAGTCAAAGAAAATTTTAAATGAGCCTATAAATCTGGCTTTTTCAGAAAAGACAAAAAATTTCAGACCTGTGTATCAGGGAAACACATAGGGGAAAACAATCTACTTTTAAAAGAAGTTTTAATTCTCATTTTACAAAGCACTGAATATCAGATTTTTTCCAGGAGAGGTAATAGATATTTCATCTAACTGCATTGGTTATGACAGCAAAGAATGAATTGGAAGTTTTATTCAGCTTGCTACAACATGTGTGTGCCCTGGGAGACTTTTCTACTTAGAGGAGAACACATTAAAATATACCTAGATGGAAAGCAAAAGAGGTAGGCATAGTTAACTAACAATTCATTTCTCATAATTTTGGAATTCAGAGGCTGCTTTTTCCCCCCTTCTCCTTTTCTTCTACCTCCCATTCCTCTTCCAGTTCTCTTTAACTTTTTACGAAATCAGTTCATTACACTCACTACAAATACTCAAGATGTGATAGCTTGCTAAAATCATACTGACAACCTTACCTGAAGATCCTTTTTGTATCTTGGCAAAACTGGTGGGTCATTGTGTCAGCAAACTGTTTCTCTCTCAATGGAAAAATACTATCACATGGTGAGATCAGAGTTTATAAAGTAATTGATAAGTTATTTTTTCTTTTACTGCTCACTTTTTATTTGCTCACTGGTGATCTTTGAACATTTCACATATCCCATTTTTAAAAAATGTGATAAATTTAAGTGATTTGTACTTAAAGAAAAGCTTTGCTATGTTTTTAAAATGTCATATTAAGCATGAATTATATTAGTTTAGTTAAATTTAGAATTAAATCTCTTGAAATATTCCTCATTATATCTGTATGCCTATTATACGCACACAAATATAAAATGTCTGTGATTACAGTAGGTTGCTGTCAATAATGAAAGTATACCTGCTTGTGATTTTTATACTCAATAATTTTAGTAAATAAAGTACTAAGATTGCAGATATGTTTGCACACACACAGACGTACCTTTGGTTTTGCTAACCTTTTCTCTGTCCTTTGTGCTTTACCCATGTGTGAAGTTTTTATTTAACTTTTAGTTACTGCATATTGCTCTGCTTTAGGTTGTAAGCTTATCAAGGGCGAAGATTTTGTGCTATTCACATGTTATTACCAATGCCCAACGGTGTATCTAGCACTCAGTAGGAGGTAATAAATGCCAAAGGAAAGCATGGATTTGGACTTTTGTATAGACTGAGTATATCAGATCCTGTATGTAAGCTTGCTTAGCACACATTGAGAAGGAAGTGAGTGATGTGATTTAGTCTCACAAGGGAAAACCTGATCTTCTAGAAGCATGATAGCTGTCACATCACATTTTTCCAAGGCAACTTTGGTGAATTTCTGTTATCCAGTCCCAGGTATCATAGGTCCTGAACTGCAGGGGTGTTTTAAAGAACAGTTCTGTATTGTGCTTGCACATTAGGTTAGCTAGGATTTCTAGCTGGTTGTATACAAGTCAAATTGTCTGACCCTCTTAGAGATTCCTGAAGCTACTTAATATATTTTTATAACTATTTTCTGTTGGGGCACCTGGGTAGCTCAGTCAGTTAAGTGTCTGTCTTCAGCTCAGGTCATGATTCCAGGGTCCTGGGATCCAGCCCCACATCAGGCTCCCTGCTCAGTGGAGAGCCTGCTACTCCCTCTGCCTGTCACTGTACCTACTTGTGTGCCTGCCTGTCATTGTACCGACTTGTGTGCTCGCTTTCTCTCTCTTAAATAAATACATAAATCTTTAAAAAAAAACAAAACTTCTTTCTGTTAAATTAGCTGCATTTAGATTCTGTCATTTGAAAATATGAACACTAATCAATCCCTAGGAATGCAATAATGTATTTACAGCCCATATTTATGTACCCTAAAGTATGAATTATGGTATTTTTCATTAGAAAATGTGGAAAATGATAGAAGTGTGAATGAGTGTGTCTGATTTGTTTTTTCATAAATTCTGTGTCAAACGAATTTTAGTTCTGGAGTACATATATGTTATTTTGATGTTTACTCAATATATTTTAATTACAGAATGTAAATAGTAATGCCTTTTATTATGCTGCATTTTCAACATTGCTCAAGTGTTTTCATACGTTATTTCATTTGAAAATTGTAAAAACCCAAAAAAAGTAGGTATTGCCCATGACTTCCATGAATATCAGAGGAAAATTCAGGCCTTAATGTAAGTGTCTCATTCTTAATTCATGCTCTAGAGGTTATTCTCTGTATGCTTACTTAAACTATAGTTGACCTTAAATATCTTAAATACGTGGACAGCCATAGGGCATTAGCATCTACTTTTGTTTAGACTTTTATTAAAGGGTCAGAAATACTGAATGTGAGTATTTTTAGCTTGAATGACAGGAAGCCTTCATAAATTGATTAAATTATTAACCAGATATGTCAAGTCATTATCTCTAATATGTGGAGGTTGCCATAGCACTAGACATTTCTCCAATCTATAGTTTTCTGTATGTTCCTTAAGAATTAAGAACATATACTCTAATTATTTTCATTTAGACCATCTTATTTTATTACATATGAAAAATGATTTTTAAATCTTGTCTGTTCATAAAGTCTCAAAAACCCTGAATTCATTTCCCACTAACACTGTCAATAAGAAAAGTCATGATATGACATAAAATCTCCATTAATAAAATTTGCACTCATCATTGCCACAAAATCGTGATAATAAGATACAAGTGTAGTAATAGAATTCTCTGCTTATCTGTGTATTATGCTTTTCCATGATAAATTCACAAGAGCTTTTTCTTAAATGACATGCTCTAATTTTGCAAGGATGTTTCTGTAATTTATGCAAATACCATGTAAACATGGAAATGTAGGAAATAGCATATGTGGGCAGATGTCAGGTGCTAGTAAAACCTAGTGGTCGTATATATATTCATAAAGTCAAAACGCATTTTTATGACTCGTTACAACGATACTTGGAAAATGTACCAGTGATTGTTCTTTATTTGTCAAGATTTCACAATTAAACTTTCAGCTCTGATCTGAGTGATATTATTTCCAGAAAGAGTACATTTGGTGATGCTGAAGTCATATATATATAAATTTCTAGATCATGCTTCTGAGTAATTGGTTTGCCAGGTTAGTTAAGAACATTCAGAAACACATTAATATTCTCCTGTCACTAAGATGGGAATGATGCATTGTCATGGTAATTTCACAAATGATGCCCCGGAGTGTTCAAAGAGCTAATGCCATCCAGACAGTAATTAATTACATCCAAGAGAATGTGAAATATTTCACTTGATTATAAAGTATTTTTTAAAAATATAATTACTTCTGGGAAACTCTATGGAAAAATATGCCATTTATTTAAAAAGGCCTGAAGTCAGACATACCGAATTGGCATAATGTTAAATGATTTTGGAAAAAATCTGCAAACGTTGGCAGTGGGTTTGTTATTGTTGATGTGAGTTTAATCTTTTTCAGAGACTTGTTGAAACTTCCAGGGATAACATAAGAATTCTTACATAGGCAATGGAGGAAGCTCTGTTTACTCATGAATTCTGGTTCATATACTCTATCATTTGGATATTTTAGAGTATACGAGAGAAGAAGGTTGAGGGTCCATTGATAATTTTAATTTTTGAAATATTTTATTTTTCCTTATTTTCCAAGAACTGAATATAAGGGCTTATATCATACAACAAAAATTAAAGTTCTATGATGAGAGTGAGAGAAGAATTTCAAAGATGTTGCTCCAACTATATCAGGCATTTTATTAGAATCTTTTATCCCTTTGTATTATTGAAATCTGGTCTTATTAGATTTATTTTTTAGAGAACAACAGCACCAAAAAAAATAATGTTCACTGGCTCATGACATGAGTATATAGGATACTCTGGCACAGGGATAATGCTTGTAAGGTAATGGCTTACTCTCTTAGTTACAGAGTCAAATCTGGGTTGGGGGGTTATCTTATAGGTAGATGAATTGGGGGTAGAAGACCAGTAATGTTGTCAGCATCCTCATAAACACTGAACTTCCATGTTCACCTTCTCTCCCATCATTCTCTTACATGCCTAAAACGCATCCACTTTTCTTACATCATTCACTGACTTTTAAAAAATCGATCATTAAGGATATATTTAAAACCTTTGTTTTTCCTCATTGAGTAAGTATCGTTGGTAAAAACCCACTTTTCTACTAGTGGGTTTGATAACCTATCATTATTCAGAATTTCTTCACCCTCTTTTGAGCCATTGAAGTCTAACATGATTTTTTTTAATGGTTACTTATAATATGCTCTTTCTTAAGTATCTCTTGATCACAAACAGACACTTTCATGAGGGTATCAGATACATAAGTGATAATGTGAGGTAGGAGGTCATTGTTTTCTACATTGGGCAGAAATGTTACTGAAGATATTAGTGTGAAGGATTGGAGGTCAAGAAATTAAAAAAGTGAAGAAGAAACTGTGAAGAAGAAAAAGTGAAGAAACCTACTATCCTACATCCATCCATTGAAGAAGAAACACTGTGGGAACGAAGAAGTAATTCACAAGTCTGCCTAGGACTTTGCATATTCACTATAGAGTAAATGAGAACATTGCACCTGAGTCATCTATTTCAAACAATATTTAGACTCAAATTGCTGAATAAAGTAAGATTAGGAGAACGAGAATAAGTGGAAAAATAAGAACTGTGTAGGAAAGTAAGCAAATTAAATGGATTCCATTTTAAAGAAAATCTCATTACCTTATTTATGGGCTATCAGAGGAAGTTGTAAAAGCACACAAAAATAGAATTAAGATGGAAAATATGACAGTAATACAAGGAAACTTTTCCAAATAAGTAGTCAGGTATTGCATTCAATTCTTATTGCTCCTTATAATACTTGTATATCTTTTCAAAATTTGAGAAGCTAATGAAGAAGGAGTAAGTATTCAGTATAACTAAGAACTTCTGACTCTGAGGCATTTTAAGAAAGATTTCTGACTCATTGATACATTCTAAGAAGAATGTGAACTACAGTCTTGGCTTCCTTCTGTTTGTTTTTGTTTGTTTATTTTTTTAAACTATTAATTCACTGTAAATCCATAAGAATGCTGAGACCCAGTTATATTTGTCAAAGAAAACTGCTAGCTAAATGATTCGTTGCTATTCACCTGTACTTTTTCTTTTGCAACTCCTAAATCCTTTCTAACCTTTGAACATATTCTTTCTTTCTTTTTTTTTTTTTTTAAGATTTTATTTATTTGATAGAGAGAAACACAGTGAGAGAGGGAACACAAGCAGAGGGAATGGTAGCGGGAGAAGCAGGCTCCCTGCTGAGCAGAGAGCCCGATGTGGGGCTCGATCCCAGGACTCTGGGATCATGACCTGAGCCGAAGGCAGACGCTTAACGACTGAGCCACCCAGGCGCCCCGAACATATTCTTTCTGACTTCATTTACTTTTAACTTTCCTGTTGTTTTTAGGTGGTTCTGTAGTTGCCTTTGTGAGATAGTTCTTTGTGTGTAGAGAAAATGTGTTCAGAGATTAATGCTCAGTGTGTGGCTTAAGATTTAGCATATATGATGAATTATTTCAGAATTGGGACTATTGATCATAGTATATTAGTGGACTTAAGTATCTCTTGATCACAGACACTGTAAGGTGTCAGAGAAACCAAGTATCTTTAAAAGTGACAAGACCTATCATTATTCAGAATTTCTTCACCCTCTTTTGAGCCATTGAAGTCTAACATGATTTTTTTTAATGGTTACTTCTAATATGCTCTTTCTTATTGGGTTACTCATTTATAAATGTAAACAGTGTATTGTAGAATATATTAGTAACACTTCCTCTCTGTTTCTTAGCTATTATGGAGATGCTTCTCTCTAACTTTTAATTCTAGATATAAAGGTTTCTCTTCCACCTGTTTTTAAAATAGAATATGTAAAAGTTGTACTTACTAAGGTAAGTTGTACTTACCTTCAAGAGTGTAGTAAGTAGTTCAAGCAAGTAATGATACCAAATACGCAATTCTACAACTTTTGCAAGTGTGATTAGCATGTGGTAAGAATATACATATTTAAAGCTGACTATGTCATCTCCTTTTCTCAAGCCTTTTGCTGTGATTATTTTTAATGTCATTTGAAATTCACTTGGCTCACTATTCTACTAGCTCAGGAATAAGCTTGAAAGTGTTTAATAAAGTTTCTTACTTTAGACCTCAGGAATATGTACTAATTAGACTTGTATCTGGAAGAAAGTAGCATAAAATGTTATGAGGCATCGCAAAATAATTAGTGCATTTTTGTTAGTTGAAAAGTAATATATTTTGAAATATTAGATCTGAAAAAATAAAGGCACCCTCAAAAACGACCATTTTATGGCCAAACTGTGATTGCTTTTAGGAGAGCAGATTCATCTTGTTGTTAGGTTAGAAGTGTGAATTATTCTTCCCCAGTTGGTTTTTGTCTCAGAATGTTGCAAATGGCTGATTTCAAGAAGTTTATATATAGCCCTGGGCTGAGAGTTATAGCACAAGGATTTGAACTTAAATTTTAAAGAGACTTGACACTGAATTCTTTAAGGATTTGTACAAATATCCATGAGACCAGGGCTTACTATTCATTAAGGAATAATCAAGTAGTTGGGTTTCTATATATAGCTATGATGTATAAAAACTTTTGAATATCAAAATGGATCCTAATCTAAAAGAAGCAAATTAGTCTTCATTATATCTCATGACACAAAAAATTTGAAAAAAATACTTATTCCATGTATCAGCTAGGCTTTGTGTCAAAGATTATTAATATTAATTCAATCAACAAATATTTATCGGAAACCTACCAGTTAGTTATAAGCATTCTGTAGACACTGTGGATACCATAGTAACCAAACTAGTCAATGATTTGGAAACTTACAATGTTTAAGTAAAACAAAGCAACTAGAAAGTTCGATAAACATTTTAAAGGAAATGAAAAGGATGATGAGAGAGAAAAACAGAGGTTATAAGAGAAAGTTTCCCTAGGAGATTGTATTTAATCTGAGATGTGGAAGATGAGAAATGAGAATGAGGATGAACATTCCTGGGGACATCATGTGGGAGACGGGCATAAGGGTCTGAAACAAGCCAAGGTGTTGGAAGGACTTAAGAGTGGAATGGCTGAAGATGGGCTTTGAGAGGTGGGCCAGCTACTATAGCAGTCAGACTTACTAGTTACAGACCTTAGCATACACTTACCTCCTATATATTTCCCCATAGCTATCCCAGCAGCCCCTTGAACTCAAAATGTCCAAAACTTAAATACTGTCATGCTCCATCTCCTTTGTTACTGTACCTGAAAATAGAATCATACTTTACTTGGTGTTCTGAGCCCAAGACATTCTTGGAAGTTTCTTTCTATCATCTCTCGTGAAGTTTTCTCTATTTTGCTTCTTTAGTGTCTCTAAACTCTGTCTTCTAATCAGCCCATTCTCTTTCGTTGTAGTCGCTTAGCACATAACAACAGTCTCTTAGCTAGTTTTTGGTCACCTTGTGAAGGGTAGAATCAACCCCCAACTCAAACTTTGGTTTGAATATAGAGACTGAACTACCACACATATGTCAAAAGGCTACGAAAAGGTTGTAACTCATATAATGAGGTTTTGTAAGGAGAGCAGGGCAGGTTCCCAAGCAGATACAAAATTGGCCTCAGAGAGCAGGAAAGGAGACCTGATTTTATTGTTGTTAGAGGGTAGGGTAGGGCTGGGGCAAAGGTTCCATGCAGGAGTGCAGGCTTGCTTGTATGATTTATCTCTCTGCTGGCCCCAGGGGAGTAGACGTGGACTTTATTACCAGCTTGCTGAGATGTGCATGAAACAGGGAAGAGATAAAGGTGAGACTTGCAAGTAGTCAGCAGTCAAACACCAAAGATGAAGTCAAACACTTAATTACACTGGTCCTCATGACTTAGTATTGTTTTCCTAAATTTATTCCCATGCTTCTAGGTGACTGTTCTAAAATTAGGTTATTTTATATTTCGTCTTTGCTTATGACTCCGCTGTCAAATACAGGAGTCCCTAAGTTTCTTAATGTGGCATATGAGGGCCACCATTACTTGAATTCTGCTCACATTTTCAAGTTCTCTCACTGTTCTTACCTTCATACAGCATTTTCCAGCCACATTGGATGAGCTGAAGCATCATAATATACTTTGCTTGCACACTTTTGGATTTTTGTGTGTGCCGTTCATGATGTCTGACAGAAATTCTCTGTTCTGGTCCCAGATACTTCTTTTCTAATTTTTGATATCCAGCTTGGGATATAACTTACATAAAACAAACTTTTTACCCTTTTAACTATACAGTTCAATGACATCTGATGAATATATAGAGTAATGTAACTATATAATTAAATATAGAGTGTCTCACCTACTATAAAATACTCTCTTATGTCCCTTTTGTGGTCAAAGCACTCCTAAATTCCCAGCCCCTACTGATCTGATAGTATCCCTGGAAATTTTGATTTTTCCATGATGTCTTATAAATGAAAATATAAAGTAGGTATTGCTTTGTTTCTTTTTCCATTTTGCATGCTTTTGAAATTCATCAACATATTTGAATGTATTCAATAATTCCTTTTTATTGCCGAATAGGTATTATGGTATATCTATACTACAATGATCAGTTGGTAGACATCTATTATTTCCATGTTTAGGGAAATTATAAATTAGCTGTAAACATTGTTATATAGGTCTTCTTGGGGATATAAGTTTTCATTTTTAGATAAATATGTTGGGAAGGAATTTTACATTCTACAATAGGTGTTTATTTTTATAAGAAATGATAAAACTTTTCCAAATGTTTGTACCATTTTAAATTTCTACCAGGAAAGTATGGAATCTCCATTTGCTCAAATCCTTGTATTGATACTATTCATTTTTTTAAAAAAATATTCTAGGCAGCTTATGGTATATCTTACTGCATTTTTAAATGATTAATGATGATGAGCACCTTTTCATGTGTCTGTTTGTCACTCGTATATCTTCTTCGATGAAGTATCTGTTCAAATATTTTTGACCACTAATATTAATTAGGTTGATGGCATTATTATTGAATTGAATTGTCAGAGCTTTTTATATTCTTAGCAAGATCCTTTTTGCTCAGATGTGTTTGCAAATATATATATATTTTTTCCCCTGTGGCAGACAACTTTAATTTTTACTCTTTGCCCAGCAAAAGTGGTCCTTTGCCTGGATCTGCCGCTTGCCCCACTCACTGCCAGGAAACTTATGATTCTACTCGTCCATAAGAGGCAGTAGATCATTCTCTGGGACCATGGCACATGAGTGTTCCTGCCTGTCCCCCAGTAGCTTACTGTTATTGCTTGATATGCAAGAAGGGACAGTGGAATGTTGGGAATTTTGTGTTTTTGTAACATAGAAGGATGGAGGCAGGCACTCTTAATTCTTCATTCTGCTTCCTGTATTTCTTATGAACATTAGTGAAGACCTTGGAAAGAGCCGGCAAAAGACCATGGATACCTCTGATGTCCAGGTTCCTGAGCATTCCAAACTCACTCCAGCTTAAATTTAACCTTTATGCATTTGTTAACAATTAGTCATTTTTCTTTCTCTGATACCCTGGTGGCTGCTTCTTTCTCCCAGATCATGCCAGAAGTGGGGGGAAAACAACAAGAAAACAAAACTTCATTTATGTTCTCTCTCTTCAGGGGGCCTTGCATTCTTTTCAAATTCACTTTCCAGGGTGCTTTGGTCTTGCATTCTTGGTTTCATAGAGTAGATTTTTTTGATGCCTCACAACACAAAAGTCTTGCGGATGGAGGAAAGGTAAGCTGAGCAGATTAGGTTGCTCAGACAATCCTGTGGTTGTGGGTGGGTAGAGGTAGGTCACAAGGGGAAATATGGATTGTTTTTGTCTGTATAGATACACTGATACATATTTTTATATACTGCTATCAAAAGAGGGAAACTGTAAAGGTCTTTGTATTATATCAGGTCTCTGTTATTTTAGTCAGGTAAATTCAGTTTTTAAAATTCTAAATGAAAAGCTTATTAAAAATTTATTCACAAATCACTTGTTACTCATTTAAATTCTAACAATTGAAAGCTAAGAAAAATAAAATGCCTAGTGGAACACTTTGTTCTGCTGATATCTCAGCAATTTAGTTGTTACTACATTTACATTAACCAAATAAAATTATACTGAAAATTGAGTTTCCATATTACATTCATATTGCAACATATATATTAAATTTACAGTTAGTAAATAGCATATATTTATAATTATAGTCATAAATTCATTAAAATGATATATTGGGTTACTTAGTAAAGTCTGATAAAAATAAATGTATTCTAAATAATGAATCAAAAGTTTATTAAAAAATCCATCAACAGTTCACTTCCACTCTTTTCTTATAATGCACAATTTTGAATCTGACTTCAGAATTCTGAATTCAGTCAATCTTTAAAATGTTTGATAATTTTGAATACATTTGAGGGATTTCTTTTGTGAATTGTGAACCTCCTCATAGAAATAAGCCTCAAGATTATTTTGCTGTGGTCCATACAGATTTGTTCCTTGTTTACAAAGATGTAAAGACCAAGTAGAATATATCAGCTTAGAGGCACCTGGGTGGCTCCGTCCATTAAGTGTGTGACTCTTGGTTTCAGTTCAGGTCATGATCTCAGGGCTGTGGGATGTAGCTCCATGTTGGGTTCTACGCTCAGTGCCGAGTCTGCTTGGGATTCTGTCCCTCTCACTGCCTCCCGCTGCCCCTCCCCCTACTCACATGTGTTCTCTTTCTCTCTCAAGTAAGTAAATAAATAAATAAAATCTTGAAAAGAAGACTTTTTAACTTAGACACAGGGAATAATAGTGACTACAACATATTACTGTGTAATAGTTAACATATGACCTGGAAGAGAACAGAGATCAGAAGGGACACTCACCAAAGCACCTCTGTAGCTCTCTAAACTTAGAAGGTGGATTATCAGCACTACCATGGCATCCCTCTTTTCATTCCAGCAAATCTCTTCTTCTGGGTCCTTTCATCCTTTGTGGATGCCAAACACGGGCAGCATTGGAGCACTGGATAACAGCAATTTCTGTCACAAGCTCTTTTCCACCCAGTCCCATTTTTCCTCATCTTGACTTGTGTGGGACTCCTGGGCTGTCATCTTTGTTCCTCCATGAAGGCATTGGCAGGTGACTGAATGTGGGCCAGGCCACATTTGTTTTGATAGACTTAATTCTTTACAATACTTCAGGTGTATTCAGTTTTGCTGAAAACTTGGGGGACAATTAAAATATACAACTTAAAAGGGGAGGATTTCTTTGGAGTGTATATTACATATGAGTAGTTTAAGTGGAAAGCATGGTAACCATTTATAAGTAGTATCCTTCACAGGCATCTGCTAGTTAAGGCTTATTTTTCCTCAAGTTTTCACCTCCACTTGATCCAGGAGAAAAACCCTGTCCCCAGCTTTGGGCTTTGGGCTATGATCCATCTTACTTCCTCTTCCCAACCACCAGTATCAAGTACTCGAAGATCAGATGGCTCAGTTCACCTTACTCCATGGTAATGGGGTGGAGAGTGGGAAAAAGAACATGGGAGACTGGGTGAGAGAAGACTGGTCATAGCGGGACAATCACCATGACCCAAAGAACATTCCAGGATGGGCTTCGTTATGCTAAGTTTGGTTCCTGGGACTCCTGGGTGGCTTGGTGGAGTAAGTGTCTGACTCTTGATTTCAGCTCAAATAATGATTTCAGGGGTCAGGGATCAATCCCCACATGGGGCTCTGCACTCAGCACAGAGTTTGCTTGAGGATTCTCTCCCCCACCTCTGGACCTCCCCCTGCTCTCATGCTGTCTCTCTGTCTCTCTCCCCCTTTCTCTCAAATATATAAATATATCTAAATTTGGTTACTTTCAACACCCGTGATGCCACTATTATGAAGCAGAAAGTAAACATTCTTCCTAATTCAAGTGGGGCCAGTTGAAGCAAACACACAGGTCAACATGCACAGCTGCCTCTACATACAAACGTCTGTACACAAGTACTTACATCTCCAAAAGAAAACATTATCCACAAGTATGCAGTCTCAGTCAGTAGGTTTTCATTGGAATAAACACTGCTAATAGACAAAATTTGGGTATTATGACAAATATTTTCATTCTGTTTTATTAAATATCCAGTATACTGGGTTTTTTTTTCAGCTTTGAGACATAATTCACATATAATATTGTATAAGTTCAAAGTATACAATGTGATGATTTGATGCACATATGTATTGTGAAATGATTATCACAATAAGGGAGTGGGGCTTATTAGTTTACATATACCATTCTCTGGCCCAAATTAGTGCTGTGTTTCTTGTCTAGCTAAGAATGTGCCCTCTAAACCCACTCCAGCATATAGTAATGGAGTGAGGCAGACAAACAGAGGCCCTGCACAGATGGCCTCTTCCTGGGTCTTTGTGTGGTCTGGGAAGGGAGAGGTATACCCATTTAGAGGAGAAAGGTCCTCACTTTGGCCTGACTTCAGGCACCCAACAGGCTCCTGTGCAGACCTGTAAAGGTTTCAGGGGTTTGGTAAGTGGGTGTGTTGTGAGTGTAGGAAAAGATTACTAAAGAATCATATTTATGGCTCAGATCCAGCAATTTCTCTGTTAGATTTCTGGTTAGGATCAAATTTTAAAGTAATATATTCTTGGTAATATGCCTTGGTAATACAAGACTATCCACCTTAATAAAACTAAGGACTATCTTTAATAAAACTAAGGACGTCCAAACAAATATAAATGTATTGCTGATTATAAACAGCTGCATTCTTCTCATTGAAAAAATAGTTTTTAAAGAAATTGCTTTTACTTTAGTTTAATTTTTACTTTTAATCTATACTTTTTTGATATAATAACATTTTCTTTTCTGTGTGTTTATGGTGTATTATACATAATACACATATTATTGTAATATATATATCTGTATATTATGGTTGTAAATGCTACCTGTTTTCCCTTTGTGGTTGCAATATTTGTCTTAATTTGTTCAAATACAAAAATTTATTTACCTAAAAATAGTAATTGAATACTAACATATGCAAATACATATATGACAAAATCTGAATATTGTTTGAGAAATATATCAATTTGAAAAACAGTGGCTTTAGGGGAGAAAGTTTCACCTGGGAGGTAGTGTGAGTAGAATTCTAAGCACATTGACTGGTTATGCAGGTTGAATCATAAGGCTGCCCAGTCCTCTCTGAATGGAAGATATGGGGCCCATTTCAGAGGCATCAACCCACGAAGTCTCCACAAGAGTCTACAAAGTTTAACAATAACTAGTTCTCTGTAACTTGGCTCAAATCTCATTTCAAGTTAGGGTGGTCTTAAAAGTACTCTTCCACGTGATATTGGGAGGAAAAGTCATTGTATAAATTGTACATTTTCTTTGGAAAAGTCTACATGTTAGAGCAGAAAGAGTCAACTTTGAAACTAATAGCTTTGGTTTTGAATTTTAGAATTCCAGTTTCATGTCAATGTGGGGGAACTTGGGGAAGATTCTCAAACTCCCTGTGTTTTCCTGTGCTTTCTTATGTGTAAAATTGGAATAATTCCAAAGGGTAGTATTAAATGAGTGTGTGTGTATATATATATATATTTGTGTGTGTGTGTGTGTGAGAAGAAGTAGGAATATATAAGTACATATATATCATATTTATAATACATATTTCATTATAATATATATGATGTATATGTATATATATGTAACATGTATACACACACACATATCATCTTACTTTATGAACCTGAAGAACAAAGGAATTGTTGACCTATTATTGTCATTTTTGTGAAAATGCTCTTTGAAAAATAGCCACATAGCCTTGGGGGTTAAGAAAGGACTTTTCCTTTGATTCATTAAGAAAAAGTTCAAATAGAATAATTATTAATTTTCTTTCAGTTTGGAAAGGTTGACTTTACCACCCTTAAGGTTGAACATGACCTAGGAAAAAGGAAAATATGATATGATAGAAATTCTTTTTTTTTTTTTTTTTTTTTTTAAGATTTTATTTATTTGACAGCGAGAAACACAGCGAGAGAGGGAACACAAGCAGAGGGAATGGTAGCGGGAGAAGCAGGCTTCCTGCCGAGCAGGGAGCCCGATGCGGGGCTCGATCCCAGGACCCTGGGATCATGACCTGGGCTGAAGGCAGACGCTTAACGACTGAGCCACCCAG
>CM053618.1:17441156-17464332 GCA_028646535.1 Procyon lotor
TTTGGAACTGGTTCTCTGTCTGGTGGCACTATCACGTCCGGTGCCCATAAGCTGAGAGTATCTCTGCTCCAATTTCTCCTAAAAGTAAAGCTCCTCTTACCTCCTACGGCTTGGTTTGGGGCAGCTGCTTGGCTGCATGGAAAAGGGAGGGCACTGAAAATCCAAGGTTTCTGTTGACAGACTTCTGTGCTCTTCCCTCTCTTGCGCCTTCTGCACTACTTGTTACTTCGAAGCACAGAATCCTTCAGGAATTTGGCAGGGACATTTTCCCCCACCTGGACGGTCTGTGTGTCCAACCTCTGACACAGACAACACATGTTTTTGCTTCGTTCAAATACCACTCCTCCATCCTTTTGGAAAATACTGAGATTTAAACTCCTTTGCTGTTGGGGCACCGGGTGGCTCAGTTGTTTAAGCATCTGACTTTGGCTCAGGTTATGATCTCAGGGTCCTGGGATGGAGCCCTGCACTGAGCTCCCTGCTCAGAGGGGAGTCTACTTCTCCCTCTGCCCTGCACACCCCCCCACTCATACTTTCTCTCAGTCTTAAATAAAATCTTTTAAAAAATAAACACCTTCACTGTCTTTCCTGTCATTTTTATCTGTTGCTTAATACCATTCTTATTTCCTTATCATTTTCACTATAGTGGGGTTTTTATAAGGCACAAAACATATTCATATAAATTACAAAATTTAAAAAAAATTAAAAAAATAAATAAATTACAAAATTTAATATTTTTCTCTTAAATAAATGTGTATTTTTTTAAAGCATGGGCATATAATTATATGTGGGCTACGATAAAATTTCTATGAAAATTTTGTCTATTCTGGCCTCCACTGCTTGTCATCTAGAACAGGGCTTAATCAATAATTACTTTTGCATGAATGCATATATACACATATTTACAAAACATAGTTTCTTTGTGATTTTCACCTGGCAATTCTAGATCATGTTTTTATTGATGTTTAAGTTGCCATTAAAACATACCTTCACAGTATTCCGTTGCATGGGATTTCTGTAAATATAGACTCACCCTATTGCTAAAAGCAAACCTACATTCCATAAGAAGAATCAGAAGTAGAAGTAACTGGGAAAGTGTGTATGTGTGTACATGCATATAGACAGATATATAGAGATATATGGTTATAACCTCTGATTTAAGTTAACAACAGCTTCCTCTGTTTATTCTTAGCAGTTTAGTGCAAGCATCTCTGAGCCAATATATAATAGAATCAGTCCCAGAGACAGAAAATTTGAGCAATGCTTATGCCTTGACATAAAAAGTGGACTTTATCTTAAGTCCCACAGTACATCATTACTCTGTGGCAGACAACCACCACAAGTAATTTAGAAAGGCCCTTCATACATTTTGACTGCATGCACTCTGGTCTATTACATAAAATACGGCCAAGGTCAAGTTCAACAAGGAGAAATTAGCAAGTATGCTTCTTTCCCTCCTTAGAGTAACTCGGCATCTTTCATCGTTGTTTAAACATCCTCAAAACATTGCATTTATTTTCATTTTCAAATTTATAAGTTACTGGAGATATACAGTCTAGTCCAAACTGAAGATGAGTTCTCCCTTTTAGGTACTCTCTTCATCTAATTCATGACTTTCCTTATCTTTTGTTCTTGTTCTGCCTTCTGGATTCCTTTCTACCCTGGCTTTTAAAATTCTTCCTTTTTCCTTCCCTTCTGTTCTTTTTCTGTGTCCTCTTCCATTATTTTGCAGTGGTATAAGTCTTTTGAGAAAAAAAGATTAAATAAGCAAGCTTGATATTCATGCTCCAAAAATTATATCCCTTTTGAGTTTTGTATATGCCTGATTTACTGAAGGTTTATTACTTTGAGTTGAAAAGTGGCACTATTCAAATTAAGTTTGGGTAATCTGAAAGAATGGGAGTGGAAGTGGGCAGGCATTTTAGGGAGGTAGAATTGGGAGTGGAGAGATATCTATAACAATATTTGGGGTTGATCTTAATGCCATTCATGTTGTACTATATAGTTATCTACTATGAGGCACAAACAATTAATGGAAAACCTCATCTGTTCTCTTTCACCCTCCACATATCCTCACACATACACATTCTCTGTTTTTCTGTGTGTCTGCGTATATGTGTGTAGCACAGTGGTGAAATCCATGGATTGTTTAGTTGTAAAGATACAATTTGTATATTTACTCTGCTATTGATTATTCAAGTGAAACTTGGGCAAGTTACTAATTCCTCTAAACCTTAGAACTCCTTTACACAATGAGGACGCAAATACTTATTGCTCAGGTTGTTGTCAGAGTATTTAAATAATACCATATATCTAATTGTTGATTTGGTACAGAGCCTGCCAAATGCTCTACTGTGGCGAAAACAGCTAGCTATTCACCAAAATCCATGTTCTCTCTTCCCTTAGACCAGAGCAAGACCACAATAGCCAGCTGCCTTTGAAGATAAAAGAGCCACATGCTGGCACTATTGTAAATAGACCATGAGCAAAAGGGCTATCTGCTCCATTCTGCCCAATAAACATCTTGCAATATCATTCTCTGCTCCTTCTCCTTCAGGGGGTGATGAAGCTTGTCCTTAGAAGCTGTGAAATTCTTCTAAGCTTCTAATTCTTCTAAGGCCTTTGAAATGTATGTAAATCTTTTCCCAGGTTCTTTCCAGTTTCAGCACTCAGAAAATATCTTTCTTAAAGACTTAACGAGTCCTATCTTTGAAACCTAACGATGGAAGGAGAGAACACCCCTACAGATCAATCACTTTGGGAGGTAGTTAGAAAGAGCTAGAACGTTATGTGCTTAATGCACTCCTTGCTCCTTATATTCAAGTAATACAATAAAGAGGTGAACTCAGGTAAGAGTTCCTGGTTTGACAGCAGAGACACAAGCGAAGAGAGTCTGGAATTTCAAGATCTTTAAAACTTGAAAAGTAAACTATAACCTAGGAATAGGAAATAAGACTGACTGAGAAAGCATATGAATAACAAAAATCCCTTTGATTTTAAAGTTTATCAGAGGAAAGCAGCACACATGAGGCATAGCCTATTCAAATGGCCTCAACTACCATTTAGTTTAGAAAAAAAAAAAATAAGGAAGGGAGGACAGAAATTTTCTATTGTGCCTAAGCCACTGTATATTCTTAGAGTCCAGATACAAGAAATTCAGTAACAACACTGCACAAATCATACGGGCATGCTGATAAGAACCGCAGGAAACATTTTTCATATTCCTCAATCCAATATGATACTGGGGAAGAGTCCTCGGAGTTTCATCTTAATTCTTGGCCTAGGTCTTGCTATATCCTTCAGTAATTCATTTAATTGTCTTTGTTTCCATTTCTAATGAATTCTAACTTCTAACGAAAGTTGAAATTGATCGTTTAAGCTCTTTTACATGATTTTTATACTTCCAAACACAGTCTGATAATGACCACAAAAATATGACTAAACTTCTATATAGGAATTCAAATCTTATGGTCAATTATATTAATCCAGTTCACTTGAAATTTAAAAGACCTCTGTTCCCTGGCAAGCCACTTCAACCAGCTGAAAAAGCATTCTGACTTACGGCATGTTGAGCTCCTCATGGAGGTAAGGGGATAAGAAATATACAGATATGCAGGCTCGAAACAGGCACACTCTATACTATTAAAAGAAACCTTAAGCTGAATGGTATAGCAAAATATTTTCCTTTGTAGAAGAAACTGGTAGGAACAAATAATATTTCTTTGTTCATTATAGCATATTTGTATACAGACCTTTGCAATTGATTAGAGCAGTGCTAAATTTCAAAGAACAGCAATCTAGTTTTTATATAGTTGAGTGGCCTAGATATTAATAAGGATATACATACTAATGATGATGAACCAGCTGTCCATGGAAAAGCTGATTTAGAGCATATTCCGTTTTATCATTCTGACAGTTCGCATGGGAAAACATACCATATTCATTCCCCTTCCTTGTGGTAGAGTCAAATTAGAATTTCATTTAAAGATAAGGAGCCAATATCATACCATTTTACATTCTCATCTTTATGACCTACTTATTTTTCATACTTGCTGTTAAGAGATGGGCATTCTTCAATGTCAGATGGAAGTGGTTTATTTCTCTATTTTCTGTTTTAGGGATCTTTTGAAAGAAATATTTCTTCCCTCTATATCAGACATACTTTAAGGTATCAGATCTCATTGATTCTTTTTAACTTTTTTTTTTTTTTGATTGGGGGACTTCTTTTGACATTTTCTTATTTATTTAATATGACTTCATAATATTTAATCTTTTAATAGTGTGTCATTCGTTTCTAATTAGTGGTAGACAATTTCTAATTTGAAATAGATAATAGTAATATATGCCTCTGTGTGTAATATTTTAAAAGACTATAATAACAATCTGATCAGAAGAACTAATTATTAATACAATTTTTTAATGCCCTCTTTGATGACAACTGAATTAAAGGGGGTGGAAATGAACCAATAGCATCAGGGCAGAGATGAGAGAAAAAGAGAAACTGAGTTAAGATTTCATACATCAGGGGTAGCTGGGTGGCTCAGTGGGTTAAAGCCTCTGCCTTCAGCTCAGGTCATGATCTCAGGGTCCTGGGATGGAGCCCCATATCGGGCTTTGCTCAGCAGGGAGCTTTATCTGCCTGCCTCTCTGCCTACTTGTGATCTATCTCTCTGTCAAATAAATAAATAAAATCTTTAAAAAAAAAAAAAGATTTCATATATCAACTTCCCTTGGAAAATGCTATTGTGTTAGCACTAATGTTACTTGTAATAGGGGCCAGGTAAAACTGTGAAATTTAGGCTGAGCCAATAATTTCCATTTATTGAGTCCTTCCCACTGTCCACTCTTTTCTACAGCTTACAGTGCTCTTGAGAAACCCAAAAGCTCGTATTCCTTTCTTAGTGAACCCAACCTGTTCTGCAAAACATTTAGGGACCCACAATAATAATGCCATGCAGTACAGATAAAAGGTTATCTGGAGCAAAACTCAAAAGCAGAAAAGGAGTGGAACATATGGGGTCCCCTAAGTTCTCATTCTCTTACAGCTTAGGCTGGGCACAGATGGTGAAATCTGTGAAATCATGGCCAACAATCCTGCAGAGAGAGGTCTCAAACTTATAATGGTCTATATATTTACTGGAACAGACGTGGGGGTAGAAGGTAAGGGGGAGACAGGAAACATTTATACTACGAAGTAACAATAGGAAATGGCCTTACTTATAAGGTAGAGTCATGAAACCCAATGGCTGGAATTAGCCTAGGTTGCTGTTGTTGAGCTAACACCCCGCTGGGTCAGCTCTTGGCTAACCTAGCAAGGAGGAAACAGCCTTTAGGGCTATACAAATTGGTCATCTCAGATCCTTACAAAAATATTCATTCCTACCTTGTCTCCTATTTCTCAGGGCGCTGTTGTCTGCTAAAGAAGTCGCAAGTCAATGATTGCTCTTGCATTAAAACACTGTGAGGTTGTTACTTTACTCAGGTAATGTAATAATTATAGTCATAATCATAATACTCATAATAAAATAACCAGTGTTTATTGAATCTTTACTATGCACCAAGCACTATGATAAGCACTTCAACGGCATTAAATCTTTCAATTTAATTCTTATAAGAATCCCCTGAGATACATATTATTATTAGCCAGAGACTATTTAGTTATTAAAAGAGTGCATTAGTAAATTATGCCTTCACCAAAATAACTGAATTTAAGATGCAGAGTTTAAACACAATCACATTCTGGATGGGAATGCCGTTCGAGCGGGGAATACACCTTCTAGTTTTACCCAACTCATAACCAATTCTGATCGCCTTCTACGCCTCTGAAGAGGCACAGATCAGCTGGCTTACCAGAAATACCCTAAACTCTCTGGAAATCAAGGTGTGAAGAATAAATTTTTGTGCTCTGGATATTAAACAGAGATGGCCTCCCTCATAAATTAACCAGAGCCAATTTACACAGATACCTTCTGTAGGAAAAGCACAAAACAACATAAAGTAAGCGTTCTCTTCTTCAATTCCTAGCAGCTCTGCCTTCTGAAAATACATAATTCATGCGGCTATCAGGTCATTTCTCGTCAGCACCACAAAGGAAAGTGGGGAGGAAGGGCCATTTTCATACTAATCAGTCAGAGAATATTTACATCGCAGCCAACTGCTCTTCCTTGAACGCGCAGGCTCAATGCAAAAGCCTCAGTGGCTTATGAGTTATTAAAGCATCAAGACTAAACTGGAACATTGGCATTTTAAAAAGTAGACCATAAAAAATTACCATTCAATTCCCTTTACCCTTTTCTCCCCACCATTAGTTTCCCATTTAATAACCTGAGATCTCCCTAATAGGCCTTGCATTCCTGTACTTTCTGGCACTTCTGCAGTAACCACTCTGGAATGGGACCAGTCACCCTTATTTGCCATTCTTTTATCAAGTAACAGATCGCTGCTTAATCCCCATCTATTTTTAAAAGGAGTTCACCAAGATGTTTCTGATGGAAGAAAAGAATACTAAACACTCTAATTGCCCTAAAAGTGCAAAGTGCTATTTCCGCTGCCAGTTTTCACCTCAGAGGTGGGGGAAACACCTCAAAGCCCTGCACCGAGATGGGTAGGGGCTGGGGAATGACTATTGGGCCAACACTTTGGTTTTCCTAGTACACACACAGGAAAGACTGTGAGAAAACAAAAGAAACTCTGGTACTTCATTTTCCTAAGTCCCCAGTTAGAAGAAATAAAATCAGTGATTCAGACCTATTCATGTTTCTACAGCAGCTTTTTTTTTTTTTTTTTTGGACACTATGAGGTGTTCTTTTTGCAGCCTAATTTCATTTATTCTGCGTGCTTTGGGAAGAGGACTCCTCCCAATTGCTTTGGAAAACGATGCCATAGTTTAATAGATGTCACTAGCACAGAAGAACTTTCATGATGTTGTGACTAAATTTTTCTTTTCTTAATTGCATACCATTATTCCTAATTATGTTTACTGGTATGGTGCTAAGTAATTATGCTCCCTTCTTCCTGTTAACACCCTTCAGATATTAGAAGCAGTTATGTCCCTCATTAATTCTAGCTGAGAAGGCTATGTATATTTAATTTTATATTATTTCCCAGATCTGTGTCAAATTTTCCTCCTCTTCCAAGACTGTTTTGCTCCCCTACACACAAAGTGCTTCTCTGTGTTTTAGAGCATGTAGTTTTCATACCTCTGATCTCTTTGGCCCCTAATCTTAATTGGGATTGACATTTCACCTTTTACTTAATTACCTAAACTGAAGCAAAATCCTATCTTTCTATAATTTATCCTGGTCTTTCTATAATTTATCCTTGCTTCTTCTCACCTCCAACTGGCTTAACAATTTCTCCGTCTGCTTGGGCTGCTCTAACAGATCCCATAGACTGAGTGGCTTATACACAACAAAAATTTATTTCTCATACCTCTAGAGGCTGGAAGCCCAAGATGAAGGCATCTAGCAGATCTGGTGTCTAGCTGATAGACCGCTTCCTAGTTCATGGTCTCCTCATAGTGTCCTCACATGGCAGTCAAGCTAAAAACCCATCAGGGGTCTCTTATATGAGGGCATAAATCTAATTCAAGACCTAATCATCCCCAGAAGATCCCACCCCTTAATATCTCAAATTGAGGATTGGGTTTCAACATATAAACTTCAGAGAGACACAAGTATTCAGTCTAGAGAACATCTCTTTCAGAAACTTGTCCTCCTAAACTCTCTACCTCTCTATCCACTGCATATTGTTATGTTTGGGGTCCTCTCGGCTCTGCCACCTTGGGTCCCAAACAGCGGAAGAGGCTATCTCTTTAGGCCGGGCTTCTGACTACCTTCATGTGGATACAGTGTAAGAGCGCCTGATCTCATGCCCAGGCTTCTCACCTTTTGCCTCCAGCCCTGAGGCTTCTTTGGTGGTGCCTAAGTTCAGAGACCACAGGACTCCCAGTACTCACATGTGCCATGCAAACGGAAGGGGTAAGTGAGTTCGTGCTCCACAGGACAGAACCTAGACCAGTGTGGCAGGAGTTGGCAAATAAATCCTCCTTTCCTTGTTCCCCACAAGCCCCCTGCCTCCTGCACTGAAAAGAAGGTTATCTCACTTAGTGAAATGAAGTGGGCATCACAGTCTTTTTTTCTGTTTTCTAACCTAATCATGGAAGTAGCATCTATCACCACTGTTGCATTCTACTGGCTACAGGCAAATAATTTAAGGGGAGAGGATGACACAGAGTCCTGAATACCTAGGCAGGCACATACCCTTCCTCAGTGAATGTAAGAACTTCCACTGGCTACCTCATCTGATTTTGGCTCTAAAGTTTAGTTCTTCCTTATAGTTAACCTAAATGCATTTCCTCGTAACTCCCATTCATGGATTACTGTTCTGCCCTCCAGAGCAGCAGCACAATGAACATAACCCCTCTTCTCTGTACCATTCTTTTCCAAATATATGAAGGCAGCTAGGGCAGGCCTCCAGAGTCCGCTCCTTTTAAACAACCTCCCTCCCTTCCTTCCCTACCACTTGATCAGTTTTAAGTCTTCTCAATATTCTAGTGGATTTCCCATAAGTAAATTCAAATTAAAAGAAAAATAAAAACTCAAATGAAAACAAAACAAAGGAAAATAAAAATTTTAATGCAGGGGGTAAAACTCAAGACAAGAGTCCAGTCCCTACTAAACTTGTGCAACTAAAACTCCATATATTTTTTCTGGATAGCCCCATCACACCCTTCACCCTCTTTTTCTCTGACCTTTGTGCAATTTGTACTAGGGAACTAGATGCACTGAGAAGGTGTGTGGCAAAGAGAGAGAAAAATCCCCACTATGAATGTACTATGTCTGTGCATACACACACACACACAAACACAAACACACGTATGTGTATATATATACAAACACACACATATATAATTTCTTTCGGTAAAATTAGAACGCAAGTGCCAAATGGTGGACCCCTATTTTCAACTTTGCCTTGCTTCTAGGTATCACAAACTTTAAGGATGGGCAAATACACCACTGAATAAATGGTAATAAATACAAAGACTACAAAGGAGACTTACATAAAGTCTCCACAATTCACCATCCAGGCTGGAACTGATTCATCAGTAAGTACTTTGGGTATAATTTACCACCTGTTAAGAAACCACCTAATTGTGCTGTTCTTCTCCCCATTTGTGTCAATCTCATATTCAGTGATGTTAAGCTAGCATTGATATGTACCTTGCCTGCAACACTTCTAAGACTGACCTCCCCCTGCACAATGTGAAAAAACATTAGAATGACAGGTCTTGATTTTGTTCTTCATCTATACTAGACAAGCCTAAAACTCTACTCGCTGTTAAAACAACTGTGCAACTTTGAATAGAACCTTTATTTTCTAATCACTGAGATTTTTAAAATTTCTGTTGTATCTTTTTTGCTTATTTTTTCAAATGGATTTTCATTTTATATATATGTGTGTGTGTGTGTGTGTGTGTATATATATATACATATATATATAATCATTATATTACTAATCATATGACCTATCATCTTACCTCTTTGCCTCATTACTTGACCCAACTACACTGAGAAACTTCACTATTGTTAATGTTCCAACCCTGTGTTGACTGATGTCATTTTCTTCAAAAATCCTGCCATTTGCAGATGGGTTAGATTCAAGCAGAAAGAGCTCACTGAGGAACCAGATTAATCAGCCACAATCCTTTTTTTTTTTTTTTTAAGATTTTATTTATTTATTTGACAGAGAGAGATCACAAGTAGGCAGAGAGGCAGGCAGAGAGAGAGGGGGAAGCAGGCTCCCTGCTGAGCAGAGAGCCCCATGCGGGGCTCGATCCCAGGACCCTGAGATCATGACCTGAGCTGAAGGCAGAGGCTTTAACCCACTGAGCCACCCAGGCACCCCAATCAGCCACAATCCTTAAGTAAAATAAAAAGGCAAGCATGGAGGGGGAGTGAAAAATGATCAGAATGACTCTAAGTTTTAATAAAATTGGAAATCAACTAAAATCCATAGATATTTATGAATAAATGGCCTACATTCAATGCTGTGAGCTGGGAACTGTAGAAAATATAAACTATATAAATGCTGCCTTGTGAGGAAAGAAAACACACAACCGTGTGAAGAAAATAAAAAAAAACAAATATTTAAACAACAGCACCAGATAGTTATAAAAGAGATGTCACAGATAGAACGTGATTCATTGCCGGATGAATTATTCAGACAAATTTTACAAGAGTTCAGAAAAGGGAGGGATCACTTCAGGCTGGGGTGGTCAGGTCCATGAAGATAGATGCGAGTGAGGCGTGAAACCGGATAAATGGACAAACTGCAGACAGGGAGCGGGCGGAGGGGGGCTGCTGTGGGAACTGGGCATAGCTTCAGTGAAAGTCTTCGCTGGAATGAATGGAGTGTTAGTCAAACTTTTTTGGAAAGGTTTTTAGAAGCTGTCAGAAAGAAAGAGGAGTAGTCAGTAAATTCTTGGAGGAGCTGGTGACACGTTTTTGGAAAGAAGATTGAGAAAACTATTTGGAGAGAGGTGATGATTTGTGAAAGGGCTTCGGATGGGAGGCGACCGGGAACACGAGCTCAGCCAGGAGGTAGCCTTGTCAGCAGTACACTGTGGAGGAGCAGAAAACAAGAGAATGGAAGATAAAAGAGAGGCAGAAAATGCATCTGGCCTGGCACTAAAAAACAGCCAGAGGTTCTTCTCCACTTCATCCTCTATTCACTCAGTAAATATTAAATGGGAATTGCATAATTCCTTACTCATTCGGTTATTTATCGTTATAGACACGTGAGACTATCACTTGTGCGTCTGATATCATGGCTTCCCCACCCGTGGAACCAGTTAGTGAGTAATCTGTGAGCCCAGGGCCAGCAAGATTTCTTCTTCCCTGGACCTTGCACGAGGCAGACAGAAGTCAGATAAGGATTTAAAATCAGTCACTGATATTGGCAAGGGCCAGAATAAAACATCAACTCTAAAGCAAAGAGCAAAGCTAAACACAGGAGAGCTGAGAAACCATTTAACAACAAAGCACATAAGTGTTCCAAAGAAAAATTTGGAAGAGGTACTGTGATCCACAGATGGCTTTCATGTTGCCACAATGCTGTAGAGAGCCATGAATAGGAGGACAGTGTCTAGCATGGCAATCTACTTTTCTGACAAGTGAGTTCAGATGATACTCTACTCAACCACAGTATGCCCACAACTCACCTCTATCATCTCTGCAAACCTCTGGCTCTGACCACAGAGCTTCACTCACACTGCCTGAGGCCGCCCCCGGCATTTGCACGGGAGCATTTGCTCTGAGACCACCATGCTGCCTCTTCTCCATTTCCCATGTGCTGCGAATCCTTTCAGACCCAATCCAACCTCCTTCCAGCTTTACCCAAGAGTGAACTCTGCTTTCTCGAAGCTCCTTGCACAATTTGTGTCCACACCACAAATCTGGCACATATCCTAGGTTACTCTTATTAAACATTTTGTTGTATGTATGTTGTTATTTAGATTTTAAACTTCTTACATGCATAGTTTTATCTCTTTACATATCTTTACATAGCACCTAACAAAATGTCTTTTTTCATATATACATATATATGTATATACATATATACACACACACATACATACTATGCAATGCATATAATTATGCTTTATATATACACATAAACATGGGCATACACACACACACCCCTATTGCTTTTAATGTGTAGTCACTGCAAATACCTCTGTGAAATATCCTGTACACATTTAAAGAAAATGTGTATATTCGAGATTTTTTCCTTCCCCTCATTTCAGTAGTTCAACCAATAAATGATTATTTATATAGTGAACCAGGTAGTCCACAATTAAGTGTTCATGAAATTACTTCCTTTACCAAATGTTTTCTGAAATGGCACTCCTGTTGGTCTTTCCTTAAGATACCCCACAAACATATTTTAGTTACTCGATTCCAGCTAAGAAAATAAGCAGGTTTTCAATCAAGATTCTTAGAAGAATGTCTCCCACTGATGAATAAATTACTGGAAAGGACTATAACAATTAAATTCCCCCACAGTATAAAGAAGTCACTAGAAGAATGATTTCAAATTACTGGTAAAAGATTTTGTACGAAAAGCTCCATAAACACAAGGCAGAGATGATCTAAATGCTGTATTTTTAATAATAAGATCTATATTATTTATTTTTCATAATATATGCATATACTCATTTTCCCAGTATGCTTATTATTCTAATCCAAGCAAAAACAAACATAAAAACTCAAACAAATGAGAGCGCTTGCATTAAAGTAGATGGGACTCAAGGAGGCATAGGAATGTGCTGGCATATAGCAGGCTTGAGACCGTCCTAGCATTTTTGGATGCAGGATAATGAAATACATTTGACCACAAGGCCAGGGTACCTGCCACCTGTCTTTTGAATGAATAGGTTTCCATATCTACAGAGCAGATGCTGATCACTTAAACGATAGAACTAATAGTAAGGATGCTGATTACTTAAATGATAGAACTAATAATCATTATGTAAATGTTATATCTAATTATCTAAATTGTGACCAAACAGGTAAAATTAAAATCACTTTTTTCTTCAATATTTGAGAAAAACTGAAGCAATGTAGTACACGGAGAAATCCTGTGATGATAATATACATCAATGTCTATTATACAAAACTTATTTTACAATAATAAGCTTATGTAAGGATAATACCATTTTTAAAAATACTTAATAATTGTATTTTCAAGCATGAAAGATAATTTTTATTAAGAAGCTAGGCTACCTTTTATTCTATATAGAATATAAAATAAAAGGTAATTACTGCAACTGTTCAAAAATACAATCATATAGAGATATTAAACCCAACAAGGGAATGTAAATTCACAATCATAGATTTTCTGACAGAAGAATGACTAGCCTGAGATCAATTTCAATCTTCCCTATTTGTAGAATTATGATAAAATGTTTGGTTTTTCTTATGTTTTTCTAAGAATCAAATGAGGTAATTTAGAAAGGCTGCTTTTATATCATGTAATATATTTCTTTTTATCATTGACAATTTTAATGTATTTCAGTCAGTTTAGAGACATAATGACAGAGCAAAAGTGTCCCCCAACCCCTGTTTCCCCCTCTCTCTCTTTTCCCTGGAAATCATTGTTTTTCTTTCAGGGATCACTATCCTGAGCCCAGAGGATAAGAGAGGTAATACCCAGGCCCTGCTTCAAAGACCTCTCAGACAATATATTAGGCAAGGCAGAGATAGCAGCAAGTTATTCATGAGAACTTAGGCTTTCCTTTCCAGTGTGGGGCACTGCCCTGTGAGGAACCTGCCTAGATGTGAACTGCATTCCCGGCTGCCCACCTGCATTCAGGGATGGCCCTGTGCCGGGCAAGCACTAGGGTGAGGCAAAATTTAAGGATGCACTTATTCCCAGGGTCCTGTTAGCACTGACTCTGCACTTACACAAACCTGAGAGTGAGTGCCACCTTAAATGTCACACCTCACTTGGCTCACATGCCTCACATGTGATTAGTCCTCACCCACAGAATGTGAGCAGAAGTGATATGTGTTACTTTTGATTGGAGTCTTTAAAAAGTAGGGGTACCTTTTCCACGGTTTTCATAGTAAGGTGTGGTTAACATTTAAGAAACTGACAAGCTGTTTTCCACAGGGCTGTACCATTTTACATCCCCACCAGCAGTGTAGAAACTTCCGGTGTCTCCACATCTCTATCGACACATGATATAGTCTTTTAAATTTCACCTTTCGAGAAGGTGTGCGGCGGTATCTCACTGTGGTATTAACATGCAGTTCCCTAACGACTGAAGATATTTACGCTCCTTTCATGTGATTTTTCAAGGCCACAAATTAGGACCTCAACAGTGACCGCTGTCGTGAACAGTTTGAAAATTACCCTTGCTACTTCTAGGATGACTTTCTCTGTGTTTTAATTCTTTTTTTTTTTTTTTTTAATTAATTTTTATTAACATATAATGTATTATTTGCCCCAGGGTACATGTCTGTGAATCTTCGGGCTTACACATTTCACAGCACTTAATAGCACATACCCTCCCCATTGTCCACAACCCAGCCACCCTATCCCTACTCCACCACCCCCCCGGCCACCCTTAGTTCATTTCTTGAGTCTAGGAGTCTCTTATGGTTTGTCTCCCTCCCCATCCCTTCGTGTTTCATTTCTCTCCCCCACCCCCCCAAACTCTTTTTTAAATTCTTCATGTTGAGGTTTGATTCCTCTATCCCTTCCAGTAGGACTGCTTTGCTAAGGGCATCCTCTATCCTGAATATTCTGTTTCTTCCTCTAATTACTGGGCTCTTTTAGGTGTACTGTGGTTTATTTCATCTGTTCATCAGGGTTCAGGTCCAGTTTCCAGAGCACTCTAAGCAGCAGCAGTCAGGTGAGAAGCACGCCCTGGGGGCTCTGTCCTTGGGGGCAACAGGTACAGCAGGAGACAAAACGCTACTCTCCCAGCAAAGCACCTAGAAGAAACCTTTTTTGCTCACGTGTCTCTAAATTCTCCTACTAAACTCTCTGGCTGAGAGAGTCAGCTCACCGGTTAGGGTCTCCTCAGTCTTCAGCAAGGGAGAGCAGACATACTGTCCTGTTCATACCCTCTGTGACTCCACCTTTTCTTTCTTAACTAATATACCACATTTTTCACTTCTCTTTTTCTCTAGGTCATGATTTCCAGGATTTTTTCCATTCTGTCAGTTAAAAATTAACCAGGTCTTTGTTTTATTTAGCAAATTTGTTGGGTTTTTTTTTTTTTGCCTCATCTTTGTTTCAATTTTCATACGGCAGTTCTTTGAGTATTTGTCACCTAATGTCTACTTTGTAAAAATTCTCAAACTGCATTTTTAATTGTCTTATATTTGCTTCTCGAGTTGAGGAATAGAACATTTTCTCCTCGCAATTCTGTCAAGTTTGGAAGTATTATTCCGGTTTCCAGTGATGCAGAAGAAAAGTCTACAGGTGGTAGGATTCTATTTTCTATTATGTTCCTTTATTCTTACAATGTTCTTAGAATTCAGAAAATACACAAGAATTATGTCTTCATTAATCCCTTTAAATCAACTAGTAAGAATTTTTACTGTGATAGCTTATCTCAAACATTTTCTCCTGTAATTCTTTGATTACTGAACTCTTCCTAATTTTTTTCTTGCCTTAATAGTTTAATTTTCCATGGTGTATTCTCCAGAATCTATCTTTTTTATTAATAACAAAAGATTTGAATATTCTTCATGTATTTATTTTCATGTGAGAGCCAGGCAATATCCTGATTAACTTTAGTTTGTTGCCATTTTTAAAATAAATTTACAGTTTATTCTAGTTAGTTATTCTCCTTCTTCATGATACTCTGTTATCTCTGGCTGTGCTAGAAAGTCTCTCTCTCGTTGAATTCCTTTTACTTTTTACCCTAATTCCCCCTATTTATTCCTTTACCCCTTATAGAACTAGTCTAAAGCCTTTTGTGCTTTTCCTTTTTTTTATTCTGTGTCCTTATAAAACATGATATTGTTTTATGTGTACTGTTTTTGTATATATTTACATTGCATAAATGATATGTGTCTCAGACCTTTCTTTTTTCCAAAAGCACTGTTCTTAAGAAATACTATTGCTATTTTGTGTGCTTGTTAACTGCTTCCAAAGTGTGCCTCCTCAACATTAGACTCATCACCACCACCAGAGACAGACACCAGGCTTGCCTACAACTTCCTGCTTCTAAGGACAAGGCTGTGATGAAATTTTCAGGGATTACTTACATGGACCTGCATGAGAATCTCCCTTGACTATACACCCACAAGCCTGACTGTTGGTCACAGAGTATGCATATACACCTAATTTATTACACTCTGTTCTGGCAGGCAATTCTCCAGAAGGACCAGAGACAGTCTATATCCCTAATAGGATACATGAAGATCACTACAATCCAACATCTCTTCCAACATTTAGTGCCGTTCTGCTTCATGTTTGACAATCTGATAGAGGAAAGGAATAGGCCACTCTTGTTTTAATTTGCAGTTTTTTAAGTGAGTAGGAATTTGAGCATCCTTTCACCACTGTTAATAATTTCATTTTCCACTCTATGTACTGCCCCTTTGTATCATTTGTTCATTTTCTATTGTGTCTTTTTTTTCTGGTTGATATGAAATGTCAAAAAATTACCTATGGAAAAAAATATCTACATGAAATAAATGTCACCTAAAATGTATCTATATCCAAGATGAAAGATTTAAGAGAGATTACCCTTCATGGCAACCTTCCTGAAGTGGAGGGTAGGGGAAGCAGGGAGGACATGGTATTTAGGAGGGAAAAAAGCTTCATTTAAAAAGTGAAATTGCAAGTCGGAAAAAAATTCCAATATTTAGGCATGTGAATATTAGTTCCAGTTTCGGCTTTCTGGATAAATGGCTTCAGAACACCACAAAAATTATTTGCTAGAGGGAAAAAATCAAATTAAAAAAGGAAATTTGCATATGGCACCTCCGGTTATGGCATGCAATATTTTACTGCCTACTCTTACCTTTTAGGTTTAAATTCCTTCTAGCCAAAAATCCAACAACTGAATTTCATCTGGAATATTCAAACATTATTAATACTATCCTCTCCCAAGACAAAAAAAAATTTTTTTAAAGTGAAATTTAACAGAATCACTGTCAACAAAACAAAGAGCAGCCCTTCTGAGTTCTTCCGCTTTTTTCACTCTCCCATTTCCTTTTGGTTTTATGTTGTGCCTCTTCTTTAGGAGAAATTTTTTTTTTTTTAAATATCTGAATGATCTTGCTTCTTTTTAACTAGGGAACGTCCTTCTAAGTAAATATTTGAATATGATGAAAGAAGTATTTGGCATAAATGTGACATACTCTATCTATTTAACATCTGCAAATTGACACATACTTGGGATAGTCCAGGTTTCACTAAATACAAGTTATCTGCATGTTACTTAAATTCCATAAGTCAGTTTCTTCATTTATAAAACTGGATTAAAAATAATACTTATGTCAGTAGATTATTTTGGCATTGAGATGGTTAATGCAAAGTGTACTTCATGTTGCCTCCCTTTTCAAATTTTTGAATCCTCACTTTTCTCTTCATTTTCAACTGGCTTCATCTTCTACAGAAATTACAAATCAGGGACACCCAGGTGGCTTAGTCGGTTAAGAGCCTACCTTCAGCTCAGGTCACGATCCCAGGGTCCTGGGATAGAGCCCCACATTGTCTCTCTCCCTCTGCAGTTCCCCCAGCTTGTGCTCTCTCCCTCTCCCTCTGCCTGCTGCTTCCTCTGCTTGTCCCCTGCTCTCTCCCTCTTTCACAAGTAAATAAATCTTTAAAAAAAAAGAAATTAAAATCGTTAGACACTAATGCAAAAAGATATATGCTTCTATGTTTGTTGCATAATATTTATGATAGTCAAGACATGGTCTAAGTGTCTAGCAATGGATAAAATAAAATGTGGTCAAAATGCACAATGAAATATTCATTCGTTCATAAAAAAGGACATCCTACCATTTTCAAAAACACAGATGGAGCCAAATAAATCAGACAGAAAAAGACAAACCATGCTGTAATACGTATCTTTTTTTTCCCTCTTTATGTCATGGTTGTTTTCTTCACGCTGCCTCAAGATTTTTGTCTTTCTTATGAGTTTGAATATTGTATATCTAGAGTTGTGTGTTGTTCGTTCATGTTTTTGTATGTATTCAGTTTCATGTTTTCTGAGCTTCTTCTATTAGCTTTTGTGGCTATCAATAATCTTGGAAACTTACTGGCCACTATTTTTCAAATATTGCTCCTACCCAGTTTTCTTTCTTTTCTTTCTGGAAATATACATGTATAAATATACTAGGTTGTTGATATTCTCCCACAACTCTTGAATACTCTTATTTTTTTTTACTTTGTACTCTGGTTTGGGCAATTTCTTCAGATTATTTTAAGTTCACTGATTCTGCCCTATGACTGTTGCAATTCTATAAATAAACCCTTTCAAGCCATGCTTCCTCTCTCTTACTGTGTTTATCTTGTTATATCTAGGTCTAGTTCTGTAAATTATCTCTTAACAGTCTTTCCTCTTGATTTTTCATATGCTTTGGTTTCATAGTTGTTTAAAGCAAGACATTTTGTATAGGGAAGTAGAGACTAAAGTAATTTGAAAAAACAAAAATCGAAATTCTTTATGCATAAGCTATAACCTGAAGAATATATTTAAACTTGTTGAGTCTCATTTTATCAATCTATAAAATGGACATTATACTAGGTATACCAAAATACTGTTTACATTAAAATTTTTCAAAACCAGACACAGCAAAGTCCTTAAAATGGTACCTAAAATTTGTAATCGACTTTACTTCCACTATTATTATTAGATATTTTCATTATTACATGAAAGAGATTACTTGTCAGAGTATGGATATCACATTTATTACAAAGTGGATAGTCCCTGTAAAGCATGAGAACCTACTTTTAAATTATTCATGACCATGCCCGTCCTTCTAAATTTTTCCCTAGACAACAATTCCATTTGTATTACCAAAGGCACATTGCATCAGGTGGAGATAAACAGGCAAAGAAGACTTTATTCAAGACAATTGTAGTAGGGGAGAGACTGAACTCGACTCTGTCAAAGTAAAAGGCAGGAATGTTTTTGAGTGTTAAGTGAGCTGGTGGAAAAGTAGTGGAGGATATTCGTGGGGAAGTTGATCAATGTGACCAAACCATGGGTGTTTGCTAGTTGGTGCTTATGACAGTTCTACTTCTACCTTTTCACAGAGACTGGAAGATGGGGCCCTAATTTCCTAAGGATTACATTTCAAAAGGACGGTTCGCAGGTCTCTGTGAAAGACATTCCTAGGTTGTAGTACTTCAGCAAAGGGAGAAGGAAAGCATGTATAATTGAAAGTTCTCTAAAGTAAATGCTCTAAGAGAAGTCAGGGACCTATAGTTAGGAAGAAATCTACCTAAAGTTCAGTCAGGCTGAGGGGAACATTAAGGACATCTTTATCAGTATTAAATCCAAGGATCTATCCCAAATACTCCATTATTCAAAGTATTATGTTTTTGTCTCAGTTACATTTAGGCTCCTGAGATGGGAGCCATAAGAATTTTATTACTATGTAATTAACCACCCCTAAATTCAGTGCCCTAAAACATCACCTTATTCTTGCTCATGAGTTAGTTGGTTTAGACTCGACATAAGCTGAGTTTTCCTGAAAGCTGGGTCCAGGCTGAAGAGGCAGCAGCAACTTATAAGGCCTTCCACATATCATTGATGAAAGTATAAAGATTAGCTCATTGTGCTGCACAAATCAAGTTTCTGCTTATGCTAATGTCTCCCTAAATCCCCTTTAAACAAAGCAAGCAATGTGACTGATCTCAAAGTCAAGGATCTCAAAAATATACTCTGACCACAGAACGGGGAGTAAGGTACATATTTGATCTAACAGCAATCCAAAGTAGCAAAAGAAATTCCTTTTAAGTTTCTCCATTCTATCTCTGACCAGATCTTTTCAGAATATATATCAATGAAGGTTTCCCATATTTCTAAATTAATGATCAATTTTTTTCACTCCTAAATATTATTAATCTCTCAGCATTTGACCAGCTACTCTTTTGGAGGCAGAGCATATAATGGTAAGCAAAACCAGACATGGCCTATGCTCTTATAAAGAATATAATTTAGTGGATGCAACAGACTATATGTGACCCCCCAAATTCATATATTACAAATTCCCAATATGAGGGTATTTGGAGATGAGGCCTTTCGGAGGTGATTAGGTCATGATGGCAGAGCCTTCATTAATGTGATGAATGCCCTTAGAATCTCACAGAGATCTTTTTTGCTATCTGCCCTGTGAGGGCACAGCAAAAAGACAGCTGTGGGTCCTCACCAGACACTGAATTTGCTGAAGCTTTGATTTTGGATTTCTCAGCCTCTAAAACTGTGAGAAATAAATATGTTGTTTACAAACCACCCAGTCTATGGTATTTCTATTACAGCAGCCCAAACAGACTCAGATGGTGGGGAAAAACAGGGGTGCCTGGGTGGCTCAGTGGGTTAAAGCCTCTGCCTTCGGCATGACATTAAATATTTTAAGCATAGTATATGTGGAATAAGGGGATGGTAATAACATCATCAGATCTGAGTTTTGAACAGATCACTGGCTAAGGTCAGGACGGAGAGACGTCAACAGATTTGAGAGATACATAGATGGTAAACATGAGCTATGAGGGATTGAACATTAGGATGCAGGAAAGACAACTGTCAATTTCCTGAGCCGTTTAGCAGAAATAAATGAATACAGTCACGGGAAGAAGATGGAAATAAGTTCAATTTTAGACATGCTGAGTTTTTATTACTTTTAAAACATTTAAAAACTGAACTAGGTTTAATGGCTAGCCATACCAGTTTGGGACTTAGAGAAGAACAGCAGACTAGAGAAATAATTTTATGAGTCATTTCTCAATGAGTGGCAAAGCCATGAACATTCATAAAATAGCCCAAGGAAAGAAGTATAGAGTAAGAAGAAATGGCAAGTTCACTTTAAAAAGAGTTTAAGTGTTTTATATTGTTTTCTTGTCTTCAACTGCTTAACTAGAAGCATCTCTTGAATTAGCATTCTCATTAAATCTCCTAGTGTGGAAGCACATAATTCTGAGATGGAAGAAAGAATGAAGGACTCTGAAATGCCGTTCTGTTCTCTTCCTTAATGGGGAAATACAGAACATTTAGCATATGGCTGCACCTTCCACTTCTTTGAAGAGTGATTGCTTATAACTAGTCTCAAAATGTTCCCAAACAAATACAGAATAAATCTCTTAGCTAAGTGCTTTCTGCAGGCCAGGTTAGGAAGAACAGGAAATACAAAAGGATTCAAAATAATGGAACTAAGAGGGAAAATGATAGTTTTTATGAGCATTATTAATATTAAAGTGTGAATGGGGTTACTTACACTTTTATTTTTTGACAAAGTACAAGTGAATGAAACTCAGGCTGCTTAATTTCCATAAATTCCATCCAGTGTGATTCATTTCTTTTAAAACTGTCAATTCCAATATGTCTTCAAAATGTATATAAATCTAGATGAGATCATAAGGGGCAAGACTAACGTCCAGACCCCCTAAGTTCCCTTCCTGGAGGTATATATAAAAGATTTCATCTTGCCAGAAGGATGATTTCGGGAAATACAGGCTGTGAGACTATGGTCTTCAAGCTCAATCTTGGCATCTTCCCTAACCACCGTTGTGAACTCTCTACTTTTTGAAACATGATTGTTTTCCCTTATCATTCAGATTGCTTCAGATTAAAAAAAATGACATTTTACCTGACCTAAACCAGTTTATCAAAAAAGGAATATATTAGTTCATTTAACTGAACACTCCAGTAATAGGAGTGGCTTTAAACACAGCTTGACCACTGGCTCAAAAAAATGTCATCGCGATGGGATTTTTCTCCACTTCTTATCAGGGATGCTCTGTTTCCAGATCTGCTCTCTCTAAATGGGTAACACATTACTGCAGAGACTTTCTATCTTCTCAGCTTCGTTTTCACAGGAAGGAGTTAAGTCTCTTCCCAGAAACAGGATAAGATTGCTTATTACTATGGAGAGTCCATTGGCATTTGAAATTTAGAGAGGAACTGTTGAAATTCATTTAATTACCATTCTCTAATTCATAAAATCTTATCCTTAGGTACTTAAAACACTAGAAGTAGAATACAAAGGGAGAAAGAATGACTTTATAACCTGTGCTATAAACATATTAGTTTCTTATTAGAATACCTTCATTTGTCTCTTTAAGCATGGAATAGGCTAAAGGAAATTAACATTTTATTGTTATAAATCTATCAGTGTGATATATGTGAAGTGTGGTCAAAATTTAACCATACTAGGGGCACCTGTGTGGCTCAGTCAGTTAAACATCTGCCCTCGGCTCAGGTATGGTCCCAGGGTCCTGGGATTGAGCCCCACTTTGGGCTCCCTGTTCAGCAGGGAGTCTGCTTCTCCCTCTCCCTAAGCCCCTACCCCCTGTTCGTGCTCTCTCTAATATTTTTTTAAAAATTAACCACACTATTGTTCACATTTGCAAATAAAATGTAGCATCTGTCTTCCATAACTGCTCATCTTTTTCTCACAACTCTCTACCATTAGAAAAAAAAACTTGAGCTCTCCAATTAATACTATCCCAGCATTTTCACACTTAGTCTATGCTATGCATGAGCCAATTCAAAGTTCAACCTTTCCTCAGTGCTATTTTAAATCCTTTGTTTAAAAAAAAAAAAGTTTTTTTGTTTTTTTTTGTTTTTTAACTCTCCCTCATCTCCTTAGATATAGCATCTGAACGTAGGGGAAGAGGTCATTGCATAACCTCAAGCCGTGGGAAAGAATAGGTTTTGAATTCTTGAGTGTTTTCTAGAATTTCAATGGCCTGTTGAAAGACTGTCCTTGTCTAGTTCCAGAAACAGTAACAGTTAAGGCATTAAGGTCCATGCCTTTTTAAAAGTGAGTTAAGATCACTCCAACAGCACATGGCACTTGCTTCTACTCACAAAGTCAAGCAAGGCAGGCAGCCTCCTTGTCCTGATTTTAGCCACTTTGTAGTGGCTTAATGGCACATGGGTAAATTCTACATCTCATGTCCAACACGTGCTGTCACAGGAATGTGGGAAAACCATCCCAGTCTTATCTACCTAGGTAACACTCAAATTAATAAAGGACACATATTCCCCAGTATTTTGTGTACCGGACAGTCATAATCCCTTTTTTTCAGATTTCCCTTCAAGTTACTAAAGGTCCTCACTTCCCATCCTACGTTCAAAGAGCTTTATCTTAGAGATGTGTCATATGCATCTCTTTGAGGGTTTCATCTCAAAATTGCTACTTTATTCTTTTCCTGAATCCACCTGGCTAGAGAACAATGAGCTCTCCACATATATTTAACTCTCAAGAATTTCTATCATATCGGGGCGCCTGGGTGGCTCAGTCGTTAAGCGTCTGCCTTCAGCCCAGGTCATGATCCCAGGGTCCTGGGATCGAGCCCCGCATCGGGCTCCCTGCTCGGCAGGAAGCCTGCTTCTCCCGCTACCATTCCCTCTGCTTGTGTTCCCTCTCTCGCTGTGTTTCTCGCTGTCAAATAAATAAAATCTTAAAAAAAAAAAAAA
>CM053618.1:17464832-17501207 GCA_028646535.1 Procyon lotor
GAGGGAAGAGCACAGAAGTCTGTCAACAGAAACCTTGGATTTTCAGTGCCCTCCCTTTTCCATGCAGCCAAGCAGCTGCCCCAAACCAAGCCGTAGGAGGTAAGAGGAGCTTTACTTTTAGGAGAAATTGGAGCAGAGATACTCTCAGCTTATGGGCACCGGACGTGATAGTGCCACCAGACAGAGAACCAGTTCCAAACTCAGGCTCAGCTTCTCACTGCTTGAAAATCAGTCTTTGAGAGACAAGGGATGGTGGGAAAGGAAAGTTGGCTTTACTCAGGAAGCCGACAACCAGAGAAGATGGTGGACTGATATTTCAAAGACCATCCTCTCCCTCCTGGCAAACCTGGAGAGTTTTAAAGGCAAGGCCTGGGAAAAGGGAGGGGGCACTACATGCAGGAGAAACAAGGGCCCCGGCGGTGACCTGGCTGTGGTGTCGCCCCGTACAGATGTGCCAGCATCTGCAGCAGCTGTTTTCACGTGTGGTCAGGCCCCATCTTCTGGGGGAGATTGGTTCTTCACTCCTCAGGATCTTGGTCTATAATTCTCAAAAAAAGTTCTGCTGCAGATCAAGGGACTTAGATCAGTAAGCAAGGAGTGCATAAGCAAGGTAACACTTAAAATTGGCTGGAGTGGTCTTATAGTAGAAGGCAGGAGTGAAGCCAACAGTGAAAACAGAAGTAAGTTGGAGCTCCTGGGTGGCTTAGTCAGTTAAACGTCTGACTTCAGCTCAGGTCAGGATCTTGGGGTCCTAGGCTCGAGCCCCCCATCGAGCTCCCCCCACTCAGTGGAGAGTCTGCTTGTCCCTCTCCCTCAGCCCCTCTGCCCACTTATGTTTTTGTGCTTTCTCACTCGCTCGCTCTAAAAAATATATATTTTTAAAGAAAATAGAAATAAGTTGAAATCCATAAGCAGGACTATGGGATCCTCAGCCTTCCCTGTTTTTTCTTTCCAGAGTAAAGGTGGCTATAAGTACTTTTCCTTTCCCCTATGGGAGCAAGTGCTTCTTTTTTGATGAATCTTAGTTGCCCCATGAAAAGACCTATGGCATTTGTGGGTCTCTTAGTTTTTCAGGGCTGCTCAGAAACTGGTTTTGGGGGTAGGAATCAGGGTTAGGCTCTTCGATGCTCTGCTACACTTAATCTTTGTAATGGAGATGTGGGCTGGAAATTCTCTAAGATATCTTCTGGATCTTAAATTTTATAATTCCAAGTTTTCTGAATAGAGAATGAGCATACAAAGACGTTGTGCATAGAAGAATGAAAAATTCTGTATTCTTCCTCAATTGCCATCTACCAATTAAACTAGAATTTATGATTCGACTTTTGGTCCAGGCATTCATCTTCAGAATTGAAATAGAGAGACATCTTCAAAGAAAATAATTTTAAAGGTGCCTTGTCTCTTTACAAGTTCTCCACATTCAGAGTTCTGAAGACCCATCATGAAGATTTGTGGAATAGAGTGAATTGTAACATACAGCTGCCTCTGATTGCAAAGTGCAGAGGACAAGAGAATAGAAGATTAAAAAAATACTTTGGTTACTTGACTAGATGTGGTTATATATTTTGTTTAAAGGTTTTTTCCTTTTCTTTTCTGGATATTTAAATGTTTCTCTGAACACTCTATTAATAAAATGCAAATGATGGATTTCTTTTCCCATTAGTTTCTTTTTTCTTTTACCCCTGGAGGCATATAGTGTATTATTAGTTAAAAATATTTTGATTAAAGCATAAAGCAATTTTCACAGAAAATTTCATAAAGGTTGTCACTGAAAAAAAAAATAGGTTGCTTTCCAAAATCTTAAGAACAGTCTTCTTCTAACTAGTGCATTTTCCAGTTATGGCAGAAGAAGCCTAGTTTTCAAAGCTTAAATACTCAACCCTTAATTTTTTTCCAATTTGGTTGAAAATCAAAGAGAGGGAAAACTCTTGTGTAAAGTACTGCTGTAAAAGATAAGCTCTTAGTTTTAGTTTTTTGGACATTTTAATTGATACCTATCTTATTCACAACTCTCATAACCTCACAACTATTAGAATCTTATCTAATTAGAAATTTTCTATTGACTCTGTTACCTCATCTGAGCACATCATATAATTTATCAACTCTTTTGAAAGCTACTTTCCATAAGACTTTATGGCAAAAAGTTGTCATTCTGATGTAAACATTTTCTGCATATGATGACTCAAATACAGTCATGAGATGGTATGTCCTATTCTTTTTAATTTCATTTAAAAAAAAAAAACAAAAACGCCTCAACCTAGCAGATGGTTTGTAGCAGAATCCTTAATTGTTCTGCAAAGAGACATGACATAGAAGATGTTACTTTGATCTACTAAAACTTCTGTTTCTGATCATTGCTTTAAATACAGTCTTAGGCTCTTTTTCAAATGCTAGTGTAAAACTTGTTTGTAAGAGACTTTCATTTAGCACATTTCTATTATTAATTCCAGGCTTTGATAAGTAATGTTGAATAAGGCTAGGATATAATTGTATTATTTATTTTTTGTATTTCTTTTTTCTGGAGCCTAACTTTATACATAATCATGTTTTTTCTTGAAATAATCCATTTAGTGGGAGATTTCTCGGTTTCTATATTTATCTACATACCATTTTTTCAAGATTCATATCATTTTTCTCTTGCTTTGTGTACATGGTTAAAATTGAAACACAGTCTTCAGTCCTGATCCATTTTTAAAATTCAAGAATCCTATTAAATAATCTGTGCTATTGATCTTTCACCTAAATGTTTTCCAGAGGTCTCTGTGTTTAGCTAAATTTAGGTGGCTTTTTAAAATATGGTTCAGGGAGTTACCTAAGCAAGGGCTGCTAGGGTGATGACAGATCTGGGAAACTGACTAATTTGTTAGATAGCGTGACTATCCAGAGCTATTACCAGTTTCTTGGTGAGCAGGAGGAATAGGATGAGTTATATAACCAATAGGGCCAGGGATAGTTAGAAGAAAAGAGGGAATAAAACCCAGTGAGGATGGCGTTTCAAAGATCTTGGGATCATCACCTTGATCAGATGTCTCACTACAGGGATGCATGGTGACACAAGATCCATTTATTTATGGATATAAACAACTTTACTACTCTACTAAATATTATAATTTAAATGATTTAAATGGAAGCCTCAAGTAATGGATGGACACAAGTTTTTAATGCAAATGGAGGAGAAGTCAGAATTATCTAGTATAAACATATATGGAATGTCAGCTGTCTATATTCCCTTTGCTTTCACCATGATGTAAGAGGCACTTTACATTTCTTTTTTTTTTTTAAAGATTTTATTTATTTGAGAGAGAGATATCACAAGTAAGCAGAGAGACAGACAGAGAGAGAGGGGGAAGCATGCTTCCCACTGAGCAGAGAGTCCAACGTGGGGCTCAGTCCCAGGACCCTGAGATCATGACCTGAGCCGAGGCAGAGGCTTAACCCACTGAGCCAACCAAGTGCCCCTTTATGCCTTCAAGTATTAGATAAATGGTGTTTGACTTAGTAAACTACTTTCGATTTGATTATTTCTAATGGTAAAATTAAGTAAAAAATAAAGCTTAGAATTAATGGAAGAGAATAGCAACAAACAAAACTACTTCATGGAAACGTCATAAGTTAATGTATTTCTGTTTTTTGAATGGCCCAGGACTGTGGGTTTTTTTTCCCCAGTTCATCCATATCACTTAGGTTTCTGAAGGAGAATATGGTAGTTGATTCATTGTATTTTAAATATGAGCTACTCTTCTATCCTTTGCCCTGTACTCAATGGTCCCTGTTTGTAAATCTATCTTGGTTACTGTTTCTTTAGCAGAGTCATAGGAAAAACTTACAGTTATTTTAGTGCTCCATGATGGGCATTACTTTCCTATGAAAAAAATGAACAGATATTATTGTCATTATTTGGTTGCTAAATTGATGCACAAAAAATAACTTGGGGAGAGGTGTGCAGTTACCTGAAGATCAGGTACTGATGTAGGATCAGGGAGTTGAAGTCAGTGAATTACTTAATTTTAAAATTCTTTTAGCAAGTACATCCCTATTATGAGATGGATGAAATGAGTGCTGTTTAACACCTTTTGCATCCATCGCAAAATAAAAACTGTAAGGTACTCCTAAATAGTCCTTCTGTGTGTTTGTACTTGTCCTAATTGTATGATTATAAAATATTTTTCCCCCTTATCCAATGTTGGTGTTCCTTTAGGAAGGGAATACTTTGATCATTAGTATTCTTAATACTTTTCATTTTATATTTTTATTCTAATTTTATATTTACTTGTCTAAACTTGGTTAATGGGTCTTCTCTGGATATGTTAACAAGTAAGGTTTCTCATGTAAAAATATAGGAACAGATATTGTAACAGGGCAAATTTATCAAGGTCTTGAGTGCTAGAGTGAGAGGACAGATAGGTCACTTATTACGTTGTAATCATCCCAACATGGGAATATGGGTTCATGCACATGTATTTCTAATTTTTAGAGAAAATTACGATGAGGTCAAACAGTAGTAATATACTGTATCTCTGCCCCTCTGGCTCTTACTTGCCATTTGTAGGGTCTAACTAAACAATTTTGTGGGTACACTAAATTCCACATTATTGAGAGAAGTTCCCAGCTGGAATATGTAAGCTTTAAACACATCCTCTCATCTGCCATGTTTTTCCTTTTCTGTTTGTTTGTTTTCCTACATCTTCAGCTGTAACTCAGGACCTCTTCGTGGACACCTGACAATGAAGATCATTTGTTTGGGCAATCCTATGGATATCTTGAATTTACTGATACTATTTTTATTCTATCCACCACCCCCTCCTATTGGCTCTCCTTTTTTAACTTGGAGTCCATAATTTGTGATGATTATTACTACTTAATAGTCCACTTATTACTCCTTTATAAATATTCTGAAATGTCTTTCCTTTTCCTTCTCTTCAATCAGCAGGCCTCCATGAACCCATACATATGCCTTCTGTATGCTTACACCTGTATTGTTAAGTATTGTTGGAGAAAACAAAACAATACACACACATGCACGCAACCATGGTGATGTCATTATAAATGCCTAATTGTCAATTTTGAAACAAGACTAACTTTCTCTGTAAGCTCACGAAAATCCTATTCTTTCATGACTTATTAAACTTCTTACTCTATATGTAATTTCAGCTGACGTTTTCTCCTCTATGGGGAAGATAGAACTTCTCATTTGTAAAGACTCTCATCTTGTTATCACCAACTTATCGGTAAGCACCTGTGTGCATCTTCTCCTACAGTCTTGAATAAGAGCAAGTGTCACTTTTCTTATCAAGGCCAGTGTATTCTCACTCAGTTCTAACCATATCCACTGTCTCCTTTTCAAGGACTTTTCTCTTCCAGTCATTTCCACTCTGCCCTGAATCATCCATTTCTCCCTCCCGAATGAATGGTCATCCCCAGAGTCCATAAATGCTCCAGTATCCACCAATATACATCCATTTTTTTCACTCAATCTTCACTTTTTATGAAAACTTTATTTGCACTTGCTGTCTCCACTTCCTCAAATTCCCTTGCGTCCTGTCTCCATCTAGTTTCATCTCGAAATCTATTTCTGATCTTTCATAGGTAGTCATCAAGGACTCCATGTTGCCAAAATCAATGAATCATCACAGACTTAGTGGCTGGGATGACAGAAATTAATTCTCTAACAGTTTTAAAGAACAGAAATCCAAAGTGAGACTTTCAGGACTGAGATCAAAGTGTCAGCAGTTCTGGCTCCTTCTAGGGGCTCTAGGGTAGAATCCACTCCTAGTATTCTTCCATTTCACTCTCCAGTCATGGTCTCTCATCACTTTCATTTTTCTTCCTCTCATTCCATCGTCATAATGCCTTCTGCTCCAACCCTATGTCCTCTTGTGTACCTCTTAGGATCATTGTGATTACTTTGGGTCCACCCAGATAACCTAGGCTAATGCTGAATTTCAAGATCCTTAATCTTATCTGGAAAGTCCATTTTGCTATATAAGCTAAAATTCACAGGTCATGGGATTAGTGCCTGACATATTTGGGGGATCATTATTCAGCCTACCACAGTGTTCTTGATGAGTTATTTTTCCTTTAAGTGGTGATTTAGAAACTCAGGGGGTCTTTCTTTTTGTTTTTCTGCCTCTGCTATTTTAAACATGAGTATCCCAAACTTGCCCTTCTTTTCTTGCATCAAATAGGAAGAGGAAAGAGCATGAAAGCTCACAAATGGGAAGTGTTGAGAGGAGTTCTCTAAGTGAAATTTTCACCCCCTCTCACATTTCATTGATTAGAAATATTGTATATATCCAAATATAACTGAAAAATCAAGAACAACAACCAAAAAAATGGGAAATAATCTACTGTGTGCCCAAAACGAAGAATTAAGCAGATTAGTTGATCCACTTGAAATCTCTGCTGTAGGAGCGCCTGGGTGGCTTAGTGGGTTAAAGCCTCTGTCTTCGGCTCAGGTCATGATCCCAGGGTCCTGGGATCAAGTCCCATATTGGGCTCTCTGCTCAGTGGGGAGCCTGCTTCCCCCTCTCTCTGCCTGCCTCTCTGCCTACTTGTGATCTCTAGCTCTGTCAAATAAATAAAATATTAAAAAAAGAAATCTCTGCTGTATTATTTTGTATAGTATTTTCTACTATGAAATGATAATTTTTAATTTATACCACCCTATTCTGCCCCCTGATAGTGAGCATGTGGGCTCAGACCTATTTATTGTTCTATTCCTTTTTACATATTATAGTTACCATTATTCATTCATTTATTTATTCATGCAAAAATACTGATCACTTATTAGATATTAGGTACTATAGGAGAAATGCAAGTATTGATTTGGTCTTCATATCTAAAGAATAATGTTGGTCTAGTGTAAATATAGGATTAGAGAGAAGAAAGACCATACGGTTATCTATTAAAGAGTGTTTCAGTAATCCAGAGAAGACATGATGACATTTTGGGCTACAGGGGTATATGGAGGAAAATTAAAAGGATTTGGAGATACAGCAGCAGACCAGAATGAACGTATGCTCTGGGGAGGAGGAGGAGTCAGCAAAGGTTCTCCTATTATTTAAAAACCAGGTGAGCAGTGATTACATTTGTTGAGAAACAGGAATGTCAGGATTTGGTGGAAAGGGGATGATGAGTTTACTTTTGGGTGTACTGAGAACAAGAAAACTGGAAAACATCCAGGTGGATGTGCCCCAGAGAGTGTTGGACATGGGAGTCTGAAGGTAGGGGGAGAGGTCTGGCTGTAGGTACAGGCTTGTGAGTTGGGAATAATGAAATAATTAGAATAGATTAAATGATGAAGGAGACTATACCGAAGAAGAAGAGAGAAAGGCTTAGGACAGAACTGAGGAATGATAATCATGAAGAGCAGGACTGGTGCATTTTTTCTGCGTAGGGCTAGACAGTAAATGTTTTAAAATTTTGCAGGCCATATGGTCTCTGTTGTAACTACTCCATTCTACTGTTGCAATGTGAATGCAGTCATAGACAATATGTTAACACATAAACAGGGCTGTTCGTTTTTTTAAACGAAAAAAAATTTTTTAAACCCAACCTGTAAACCCAGTTTTACACAGTTATAGCCATTGGTCAAGAAGATAGGAGAGAGCTGACAGAGAAGAAAGGAAAGCCAAGAGGGTGTGATGTAGCAGAATGCCAGGGGAAAGAGTGCTTTAAGAAGGGTATAGTCTAGAATTTTAAATATAATATAACAAAAGGTGTAAGACTTTCAGATCAGTGTAACATTCTTTACCTAGTAGGGAACTTTAATCACATTATATCCAAGAATAAATCAGTAACTTTTGGCTGTCCTTTATGCAAAATTGGAGACCTAATTATCCCTAAACTTCCATTTTGTAAAACTTGTTAATGATACAGATTATTAGGGACATCTAAAAATTGTTTTTATTCTTTTTTAAAAATTCTTTTTTATTGTTTGCATTAAAAAAAGAAAACAGCCCCAGTGTCTATTTAGACATACTTTGTATTGTAGCTTAAGAGCTCACAATATCCTCTTTGGTTTGTCAGCTCATGTCAATTCTTGCAAAAATACAGAAAACAACACATTTTGCAAGATTTTAAGTTGTTATTCATCACTTATCTATGGCAAGGCACGTGGGCTGCCCAAGTACTCCCTAAGTCTGTGTGAGCACTTTGGGAATGGTGTGCACTCAGGTCCAATCCACATACATGAAATGTGCTCAATGTTGCAGATATGTGTGGTTCCTTCTGTAAACATGCACCATTATTGTAGATCTCTTTTGTGAGGAAATGACATGGATAGCAGCATGTCTTTGGATGTCCCCTATATTCAGTTTGAGCCTTCTGCCTCCTTTAGGACTTTGAGGTGCTGATATTTTCTCAAGCTGTATTGGTTTCTCCTATCTTATTGTCACTAATGTTTTGTTCTAAAAGTACACATCATCATCTCCTTACTTTTACTTCTTTTTCTTTCTTTCCCTAACTAAAAAACACTTATGGTATAGATGATTAGTCTTTTAAAGTATATTATTTGATCCATTTCAAGATTGACAGGAGTAGGTCTGTAAGTAATTGTAAAGAGTCTGTGCAGAGCATGTTTTCTGAGGCTTTATGTATCAGTCTAATTCCAGTACCTTCACAGAAAAATTGCTCCATTGAGTATATATTTTTAAAATCTCCATACTCTTTTCTGTCCCTGCCCCTGTTAAGGATCATTTGATTGTTGTTGTTGTTGTTGTTTTCTCATTTGGATGTAGTATTAGATGCTTAAGGTCTAATTTTCATTCCTTTGTAAACAGCCCATCTGTTTATTCTTTTTTTGAACATTTTAGAAATTTATTCTTTAAACATGCAACTCAAAAAAGATTTACCATCATATTTTTCATGTTAGTGAGATTTTCTCTTATGTATTTATGGTTAGTTTTGTTGACTTTTAATTTTAAAATGCTTATTTTGTCTCATCATTTTAATCTCTTTATCCATTTTATTCCATATAACTGATTGTATTTTCTGTGATTAGATTCTAATTCTTTAAAACTTCCAATAGGCAGACTGAAACTTAGTTTAAAATATTACTTTCTTTGTGATCTCAACTTATTTTAATCACCTCTCCTTGCATCTCAGTTTATGTACCACTCTGGCATTTTGCATTTCATATTTTATTTTCTGTATCTTACAGTCAAGTTTTATATTTTTTATTTTTCTGATAACATGTACAAATTATTTGGATTTTTTCTTTAGTTTTTGATATTAAATCTTTTAAAAATTATTTTCTCATATATGTAGGATTGCCAAAATTTTTTTTCATACTCCCCATTTGGTTTTCTGTTTGATCACCCTTGACTGTATCCTCACAGTTGATTTGAATGTTAATACAATATTTTTTGCATTTTAAGGTTGGTGTCAGGTTTATATGTAAGCCCGTTTCAGTCAGGGTTAAACCTATGCTGATAAAACAAAGATCCCAAATACAGTTGCTGAAATAAGATAGAAATTTAGTTCTTTTTCCATAACAGTCTGGAAGGTAGACTAATGGGGACTCAACTTGATGAAACCATTCAGGAATCAAGGTTCCTTCCATCTGTTCACTGCAAAGAATGTTTTCTTTATCTGTCAAGTCAGAGCTAGACTACTACCACACCATGTTTCAGTCTGAAAGAAAGGGTAAGTGAAGAAGGGAAATTTAGGTAAGTTAGTTTCTTCCTCCCTCCCTCCCTCCCTCCCTCCCTCCCTCCCTCCCTCCCTTCCTTCCTTCCTTCCTTCCTTCCTTCCTTCCTTCCTTCCTTCCTTCCTTCCTTCCTTCCCTCCCTCCCTCCCTCCTTCCTTCCTTCCTTCCTTTTCCTTTTTATTTTCCTTTTCTTTTTCCCTTTCCCTTTCCCTTCATTTGAGGGGGAGAGAGTATGAGCAATCATGGGTAGGGGAAGGGGCACAGGGAGAGGGAAAGAGAGAATCCAAGCAGACTCCACACTGAGCACAGAGATCTCACTATGGTGAGATCATGACCTGAGCTGAAATCAAGAGTCTGATGTACTGACTGAGCCACCCAGGCATCCCAGGTCATTTTCTTTTAAGCACATTACTCAAGTTACAAACATCATCTCCATCCACATACCATTGTTTAGAACTTTATTACATCCCCACCTGTAGCTGAAAGGGAAGCTACATTAGGTAGGTAACTATCCAATCAGTTAAGGACCTATTGCTATGGAATAAGGAGAAATAGAATTAGATGGAAAATGGTGCCAGCTCTAGTGATTCTGTTTATAATTTTTGCTTTTCTTTTTATTCGATAAGAAGAAAGTTTTCCTGAATAATATGTACCAATTGTCAATCTGCTTTTCTTGAGAACATTATAGTAAATGTTTCCCAAAGCTCTACCTGTCTCTTACTCAACTTATTGTTGACTTCACATCTCAGAATACAATGCCTTGCATTCTGTCTCCTTGCACCATGCCCTGTCTTATTGTATTCCCTGAATGCTCATGAAAAGGAAAGGCTGATAGAATGAATGAAATTGTCTTGAGCCCATAAAAAGAATCACTGAAAGATTTGCAGCAGGGACAATGGAAAGTGGGATATGGGAGCAAAGGGATGTCTGTTTCTCTGTATGGAATGGCAGCAAAATGACACTGTACACAGTAGCAAAAGATACTATAGGTATAGATTGGAAAAAGTCAGTCTCCTTTCGATTAGAGATGAAATCACATTATTGGAGTCACTAGGGAAAATAAGGAACAAGATTAAACTTCATAACTTAGCATTCAGGAAGTAAAGTATTTTTTTACACCCTACCTGATCAGTCACTCAACAATTATTTTTCTGTGTTTAGAGGATATTTAGTGCAATGGGTCCTTTCAGTTACCATTTTGTTTTTGCAACTGTTAGAGCTATAGTTAGTAGTTAATTTACTTTCTTAGGAGGCAGTTTACAGAGAGGAGATTGTGCTAACCTTCTCAGTCTACATGGCAGAAGACCCCATATTTTGAAACAAAAAAAAAAATCACAAAAATTTGCGTGTTTTTTGTTTAGATCATATTACCACTCCAAGGGCCCTGAGAGATACAAAGATTTATAAAGTGTAATAGTAAAGAGACTAATTTTGGTTTATAAACATGCCAGTATATGTATGGTTACATAAAACAAATTTCATTTACAACATAATTTGTATGGAGAATTTAGTATAGATAATTCCAATAATACTATTATTTATAAAATGGCATTTTAGAATTTTTGGAATTAGGTTTTGCATAGGAAGCATATAATGTTATCTAAAGATAACTTATCTTTCTTCTTCTTGCTCTTGGTGGTGGGTTTAATTTTGGTCAATTTCTAAAACAATTCTTTCCAATTTTACTAAATATGATATGCAAGCACACTTAATAATACTATTTATAGTTATATATGAAGTGACAACAACATGAAGAAACTGACTTGACTTTATTGAATGTATGAGAGACAACTCCAATAACTGATGCTCCAGGTTAAAAAAAAAACATGTTAAATATGTCAATCCTTTTTAATTAGTTAATTAATTAAAGTTAATAAAAATTCAAAGTAGTGCTTTTTTTAAGCTTGAAAATTATACAGTATTTATCTGGGTGAGTAAATTGACAAGTGAGTTTTCGAAAAAAAGAACAATGACTGGGAACAAATTTAATTACTATGAAATTTTATATAAACATATTAAAACATTTGATACAGTTGCAGTTATAAGTAAATCTGGTAGTACAGAATGGAAAGTAGAGAAATAGAGCCAAGCACGTATGAGAATTCATTAAGTGACAATTAGAATTGTAGAAAAAGATTTTAGATTCTTATTTCATTGTATGTAAAAATAAATCAGAGGTCTACTTTTGAGTTTTTAATTATTTAATTAAATTTTTCTTTTAAAATGTTGGGTTGTTTGTGTAGATGTAAAAGGATTTCTTTATTCCAAATTATGCTCTGTTATTCCATGTTTTTTGTATTTTTATAGTTTTTAAAATGTTTATTTCTCCTTTGTGAATAGTATAATAAAATTTTAAAAATGAAATTATAAAGTTGAAAGAAAACATAACATGGGAAATAGCTGCAACATATATTTACAGAAAATGAATTAATATTCATGATCTTAAAATAGCTTTTGTAAAGGGAAAAATAAATTAGGGAAAATATATGTACCTGTAGCTTTTAATAATATTTCTTTATTGCTTATCCAATTTAAATTATTTCCCATTCTATGTTCAAATTCTAGGTTGTATTCCTTTTAAAAAAAATTTTAGATTATTTGTTTATTTAATTTATTTGACAGATCACAAGTAGGCAGAGAGGCAGGCAGAGAGAGAGGGGGAAGCAGACTCCCTGCTGATGTGGGTTTCCATCCCAGGACCCTGAGATCATGACCTGAGCTGAACGCAGAGGCTTTAACTCACTGAGCCACCCGGGTGCCCCTCTTTTTTTTAAACAAATGAATTAGAAAAAAATTGGATCAGATTCCTTTTTCCATAGTAGATAATCTTATGTGTTTGACTCTCCTCTTACTGCAATATAAAAAAAATAGTCCTTACATATTTAAATGTACAGTTTGCTGAGCTTTAACATGTTATACACTCATGAAACCATTACCACGTTCAAGATAGCGAATATATCTATCACTCTAAAAACATTCCTTATAGTATTTTTCAGTCCCTCCCTCTCATTCGATGCTCTCCCTACATACCCTACCTAGGTAACTAAAGTATGCTTTCTGTCATTGTGGATTAATTTACTTTCCCTAGAATTAGTAATTCTAATTAGAATAAGTAAATTAAATTATATGCTCTGTATTTGTGTGTGTGAGTGCAGCTCCTTTCACTCAGCATATTTATTTTAAAATTCATCTGTGTTGTTGCATATATGGACAGATTATTCCTTTCTACTGCTGAATAGTATTTCATTGTATGGATGTACTGAAATTTGTTTTTCCACTAACTGGCTGATGGTCATTTGGGTTTTTACAAATTTAAGATATAAACAGTTCTCTTGGGTAAGTACCATAGAGTGGAATGGATAGATTGTATGGTAGGTATATGGTTTAACTTTAAGGAAATTGACAGGCTCTTTTTCAAAACATTTATAGAATTTTAGATTTCTTCCAGAAGTGTGTGTGAGCTTCTCTTCCTCTGTAAGTTCACCAATATTTCAGATAGCCAGTGTTTTTACTTTTAAACATCCTAGTAGATGTATGGTCGTACTTCATTCTGGTTTAATTTGTATTTCTCTACTGCCTGCTGATGTTGTGGATCTTTTCTATGTTGGCATTTCTTTCCTGTTTATCTTCTTTCATGAAGTGTCTGTCCACATCTTTTGTCTATTCCTCCCCTCCCCCAATGGGTTTGGTTTCTTATTCCTGAGTTTTTATATATTCTTATATGAGTCCTTATATATTCTAACACTTTATTAACTATGTCCCTTACAAATACTTTATCACTGCCTTTATTTGCCTTTCATATTTATAGTGTCTTTTGAAAAACAGAAGTTTTTAATTTTGATGAAGTCTAATTTATAAATTTGTTCTTTTATGGTTTATGTTTTGGTGTCATACTTAAGAAATTTTGCCTAGTTGAAGTAAACTTATCTATCTACCGTGTTTTCTTCTGGAAGTTTTAGAGTTTTAATTCTATATTTAGTTCTGAAATTCACTTTTAACTAATTTTTGTATTTGGTATAAAATATGGATTAAATTTTTTTTTTCCCTTTTGACTATGGAAGTGCAGTTCTAGTACCCTTTTTTTGAAAAAAAATATTCTCTGATTTATTTTTAAACTTTATTAAAAATCAGTTGTTCATTTGTGAGTTTGTTGATCTATTTGCCTGTCTACACAAACACAAAATTGTATTTGCTTTTTTAAAACAATTAAATTATTTTTGGCTGTTCTTCAGCTATTCTAGGTCCTTTGCATTTTTGTATCAATTAAAGTTCCAGTTTCCCAGTTTCTACAAGAAAAAATCTGCTGAGATTTGGATTGAAATTTGAGTCAAGAAATTTATAAGGCAAAAATTGACACCGTATCAATATTGAGTCTTCTGACCCATAACAAATGTGTATCTCCCTCTTTAATTAGGCCTTCTTTAATTTCTCTCAGTAATGTTTTTTGTTTGTCAATGTGTGGGTTTCATACGTCTTTTTTCAGATTTACTCTCATGGATTCCATATTTTTGATACTATGCAAATGATACTATTTTTTACTTGTACCTCTATGTTAATTTTTTATGTTTTTATTTAAATTCCAGTTAGTTAACTTACAGTGTAATATTAGTTTCAGGTGTATAATATAGTGATTTAGCACTTTCATACATCACGTGATGTTCATTACAAGTGCACTTCTTTGGGTACCTGAGTGGCTTGGTGGGTTATGTGTCTGACTCTTGGTTTTAGCTCAGGTCATGATCTCCTGGGTCAACAGATTGAGCTCTATGTGGAGTTCCACAGTCAGCGGGAAGTCTGCTTGAAGATTCTCTCCCTCTGCCTCTCCCCCAACTTGCACGTGTGCACGTGCTCTCTGCCTCTCAAACAAATAAATAAATCTTATAAAAATACAGTGAGGGGGCTCCTGGGTGGCTTAGTTGTTTAAGCATCCAACTCTTGGTTTTAGCTCAGGTCATCATCTCTGTGTCATGGGATCGAACCCCATGTTGGACTCCCCAGTCAGTGGGGTGACTGCTTATCCCTCTCCTTCTGCTGTCCCCCTTAAATAAATAGATAAAATCTTAAAACAAAACAAAACAGGTACACTCTTTAATCCCCTTCACCTATTTAACTTATCCCTCCACCTATCCCCATCTCCCTTCTGGTAACCATCAATTTGTTCTCTGTAGTTAAGGGTTTATTTCTTGATTTGGCTTCTTCTCTTTTTTCCCTTTGCTCGTTTGTTTTGTTTTTTAAATTTCACCTATGAGTGAAATTATATGGTATTTTTCTTTCTCTGACTAACTTTTATTTGACTTAGTGTAATATTCTCTAGCTCCATCCATGTCATTGCTGATGGCAATACCTCATTCTTTTTATGGCTGAGTAATAGTCCATTGTGTATATATACTGCATCTTTAACCATTTATCAGTTGATGGACACTGTGGTTGTTTCTATAATTTGGCTCTTGTAGATAATGCTGCTATAAACATTGGGTGCGTGTATCCCTTTGAATTAGTATTTTTATATTCTTTGGGTAAATACCTAGCTGTGCGGGGCGCCTGGGTGGCTCAGTCGTTAAGCCTCTGCCTTTGGCCCAGGTCATGATCCCAGGGTCCCAGGATCGAGCCCCGCATCAGGCTCCTTGCTTGGCAGGAAGCCTGCTTCTCCCGCTTCCATTCCCTCTGCTTGGGTTCCCTCTTTTGCTGTGTTTCTCTCTGTCCAATAAATAAAATCTTAAAAAAAAAAAAAAATACCTAGCTGTGCAATTACTTCTGCATAGTGAAGAAAACAATCAACAAAAACTAAAAGACAGCCTATGGAATGGAAGAAGATATTTGTAAGTGATATATATGATAAAATATTAGTATCCAAAATATATAAAGAAATTATATAACTCAGTGCCCCAAAATGAATAATCCAAATAAAAAATGGGCAGAAGACATGAATAGACATGTTTCTAAAGAAAACACAGAGATGGCTGATAGACACATGAAAAGATGCTCAACATCACTGATCATCAGAGAAATACAAATGAAAACTCTGATGAGACATCACCTCACACCTGTCAGAATGGCTAAAATGAACAACACAAGAAACAACAGGTGTTGTCAAAGATGTGGAGAAAGGGGAATCCTCTTGTACTGTTGGTGAGAATGGAAACTGGTATAGCCACTCTGGAAAAACAGTTTGTAGGTTCCTCAAAAAGTTAAATATTACAGCTACCCTATTATATAGCAAATAATAATTTTTTAAATATCAGTTTCAGCTGTTTCCTTTTGGTATATAGACATAAAATTAATTTTATTAGTTAATTGTATCCTGTAACCTCGCTAAACAAACATTAGTTTTATTAATTTCTTTGTAGGTTTCATTGAACTTCTGCCTATATGATCAAGTCATATGCAAATTAAGATAGCTTTACTTCTTTCCTGTGTGGATTCCTTCTTCTTTTATTTGCCTTTTTGCACTAGCTACCACCTCTAGTATGATGGTGAACAGAAATGATGAGTAGAGTCTAGTTCCTAATCACGGGCAAAAATTCCTCTCTCACCATTAAGTGTAATATAAGTTGTAGGTTTATTGCGGACATCATTTATCTGTATTGAAGGCATTCCCTTCTTTTTCTGGTTTGCTGAGAGTTTTATTGAGAATGGGTACTTGAGTATTAGATACTTTTTCTGAATCTGATATAATATGTCAGTTGATTTTTTTAATGTTAAACCAAACCTGCATTCTTGATGTAAACACTTCTTGGTCATGGTATTTTTTTCTTAAATTGTTGGATTTTGTTTGCTATATACTATTAAAGATTGGGCTGTAGCTTTGCCCTGTTGTTTTCTTGTAATGCCATTATCTGGATTTGGTGTCAGGGTTATGATATCCTCAAAGAATGAGTTGGAAAGTATTTACCCCTCTTCAGTTTTCTTCAAGAATCTTTATAAAATTGGTATTATTTATTCTTAAAAGTTTCTTTGAATTCACCAGTAAATCTAAATGGGTCTTGAGTTTTATTTGTGAGAATGTAACTATGCGCGCACACACACACACACACACACACACACACACAAATAGAGATCTTCATGTTGTCTATTTTTTCTTAAGTTATCTTTGGTAGTTTGTTCTTTTCAAAGAGTTTGTCCAATTTATCTAAGTTGTTGAATGTTTTGGCAAAACATGTTCACAGCTTTTCTTAGAGTCCTTGTAATATCTGTGGAATTGCAGTCTATAGTGATGTCAGCTCTGTTATTCCTGATATTAGTAATTGTTTCATTTTTTCCCAGTGTGGACAAGGTGATTATCAATTTTATTGATCTCAAAGAACCAGATTTTAGTTTATTGATTTTTCTTTTTTGTTGTTGTTGTTGTTGTTCTTGTGTTTTTTTTCTCCTTGATTTCTACTTTAATCTCATTTCATTTCTTTTGCTTACTTTGGAAATAAGTTCTTTTTTTCTCTCTTTTTTCAGGATTCTTAAGCTAAGATTCTTGATTTGAGATCTGTGTTTTTTCTAATATGAGCATTTGAGTTTATAAAGTTTTCTATAAATGCTACTTTATGTGCAACTAACAAATGTTGCTATGCAGTTTTCACTTTCATTCAGTTGAAATACTTTACAATTTTCCTTGCAATTTATTTCTTTGATGAAGCATTATTTAGTAGTGTGTTATTTAGTTTCCAAATATCTGGAGATCCTCCAGATAGCATGTTATTACTTACTTCTAATTTAATTATATTTTGGTGAGAAAAGAGACTTTCTATGACTTGAATCTGTATAAATTTTTGAGACTTTTTTATCACCTCCAAATATGGACTACCTTGGCAAATGTTCTCTGACACCTGAAAATAATATGTATTTTGCTGTTGGTGTTGTCTTCTATATATGTCATTTAGATCCATTTGGTTTATGATGTGGTATAATCTTCCATATCTTTGCTTATATTCAACTTGTAACAGTTTTTGAAATTTCTAACTATAATGGTGGATTTGTGTAATTCTCCTTGCAGTTCCACCACTTTTTTGCTTCATGTATTTTGAGTTCGGTTGTTGGGGGAAAATTAGGATTTTACACTCTTTTTTTTTTTAAAGATTTTATTTATTTATTTGATAGAGGGAGAGAGATGACAAGCAGACAGAGAAGCAGGCAGAGAGATGGGGGATTTTATATTCTTTTGATGATGTAATTTATTATTATGAAGTGTCCCCTTTTAACAAATTTAATTATTTTGGTTCTGAAGTCTATAATGCCTACTATTAATATAGCCAATGATAATCATTTATTTTAATATTGTTAGGATATATCTTTTTTATCATTTTACTTTTAACATATTTATATCTTTACACTTAGTATGTGCTTTGTGTAAGCATGCCAGACTTCTAATGCTTACTGTTTGCATGTTATATATTTTCCCCCATTATTTATTTTTATCCTGTTTCTTTATATTTGAGTTTCCTATAGTCAATAACTGGGTTCTCTATCTATTTCCACAATCTTTGCCTTTCAATTAGAGTACTTATGCCATTGATAATTTAGTAGTTGATATATTTGGATTGTAATCTATAATTTCACTGTATTGTCTATTTGTACTCTTTGGTTGTGTTTCCTTATTTCTCCTTCCTCTTCTTATTTTGGTTTATTTGAATATTTATGGAGTTTTATTTTACTTATGTATGGCTTTAAGCTATACTACTTTACTCTTTTTTTTTTTTTTTTTTTTTTAGGCATTGCCTGAGCATTACTTTTATATTGTTTATAAATTGAGTAATCTTAGGGCACCTGGGTGGCTCAGTGAGCTAAAGCCTCTGCCTTCAGGTTGGGTCATGATTCCAGAGTCCTGGGATCAAGCTCAGCAGGGAGCCTGCTTCCCCCTCTCTGCCTACTTGTGATTTCTCTCTGTATCAAATAAATAAATAAAATCTTTAAAAAAATAAATTGAATAATCTTTATATAAACTGTAGAACAATCACTTTTTCTTGCTCCTTGATTAATGTTTGATGAAAATTGAGCTGATTTAATAGTCTTCTTCTTAATCTTGAATAACTAAATTGCCTCTAACACTTAAAGTTGCCTTACACATTTAATTATTTCAATATTCTTTTTAAGTATTTCAAATGCCGAAGAGGTTGGCATTTTTTTTTCCTTACATAGAAACTTCACCTAAACATTTAGGCAAGTCTTTTAAATTGAATAAATTAAACTTAGGACATTAAATTCTAAGTATTCTTATACTGTTTACAAAATTAGACATTGTCTTACCTCTTCCAACATCAAATAAGAAATATAAAGTCATTTCCATGCTTCAAGTAAGAGTCACAAGTCTAATTTCTCAGATGCCCTAATACTCCAGATTTGTTTTAATTTTGCCACACTGTATATAAATATACATATATTATTTTTACATGGAAGTGTCTGCATTATGGACTTGATAAACTTTTTCATCTTTATGTTTAAGACTTTATCTTTCCAAGCTGAAACATTACTAACTCAACTAGTAGGATCAGTTTTATTATCTCAGATGGAGGATGAGGTTAAAGATCTTGGTTGGTATATGATTGTGTACTGGGTATAGATTTTATATGAGGGCAGAAGATAAAGACACCGTATGATTTCAGGAAGATCCTGTTTTGCCAAAGGGTGTGTGTGTATGATGACTTTTCTATTTTCTTAATAACTGCTCTGTAAACAGGTAAATAATATATTTCCTTCCATTGCAATAGGTTTCTCAGTGTTTCCTGATTACTATTAGAAGTTGCAAGTCTTTTTTTTTTTTTTTTTTTTTTTTAAGTTGCAAGTCTTGATTGGATGTAATAGATCTCTTTAGGCTTTATTGAAATTTAATAGCATCATATTTTTGACATATTATTTTTTAATGACATTCCATTTCAATTTTACATTTCTATTCTGTATTCTTATAGCTGCATGACCTTGAGCAATTATTTAATTTCTCTCAATCTCATTTTCTTCATATGTAAAATGAAGATGGTAACAGGACAAGTTCAGAAAGCTGCTATGACCATTAAATAAGGCAATACATGTAGAGCGCTTAGCTCAAGGCTGACAGGTAAGACATAATTTTAGCTAAAAATGTTATTGTTACAAAAATGCTGCTAGTGACCTTCTTCATATTAAGGCAAGGACTTGGAAGTTTTTTTTTTCCCCCTAATGAGGGGGCTAGATTTGTGATGATGTCAAGTCTTAGTGAGATCAGCAGCATATTTATAGTGACTTTTTTATTAAGTTGCATCACTTCTTGGGTAGATTGCCCTGACATGATCTGAAAATACCCTGTTGCACATGTGTTTTTTAGTACCTTTCACTCATTGAATCTCTGTTGTCTGAGAGATAACAGAGTCCCATTTGCTTTTACTGCTTACTGCTAGATGTTGCTCATACACAGATAAAAATGACCGTAATGTGCTTGTTTGGTTTGACTTTTTGAAATAATTGAACCAGCACTGGCACTTCCAAGCATCACTAGTTAAAGTAGTAAAGCAGCGTGATGTGATGTATAGTGTTTGTATGGTAGCACCAAAGCAACAGTTAAAGAGATTGAGTTCGTGAAATGACAAGGGCTGTTACACTATAGGTTTTCTTTGTATGATACCCTGGAGTACAAATAATAGCTACCCTAAAATTGTATTTAACTTTGGTGTTTTATTCTTCATAATCTGAAGTAAATAGTTAATGTGGTGTTTGGGTGGCTTAGTGGGTTAAATGTCTGCCTCTGGCTCAGGTCATGATCTCAGAGTCCTGGGATCGAGCCCAGCATCTGGCTCCCTGCTTAGTAGGGAGTCTGCTTTTCCCTCTGCCTTTGCCATCCACTCATTCTCTCTCTCTCTCTCTCTCTCAAATAAATAAATAAAATCTTTAAAAAATAAAAAAATAAAATAACAGTTAATTCTTCATGGTAGCATTATCTTCGTGTTCATCAGAAACTTCCTAATTCTCAGGGCACTGCAAAATGGGCCCATGGATGTATATATGAGATGCCAAATGTTTAACATGTTAAGGCTTACAAATTGGAAACTTTTATGACTAGACGGGGCATTTGACCCCAAAACCAAACACTTTGCTTTTCACAGAAGCTAAAAGGGAGAGAACCTATCCAAACTAGCTTAATAATGAAAATTCTACTACAAAGAAGTGTTCATTAATTTAAAAACTTTCCAGCATAGACCGCTATTAATTCTGTGGATATCAGTAGGATGGAATACTTGTAAGAATTTTACCAATTTTTTATTAGCATACTTCTTAAAATTATTATTTAATTAACAAACTATAGCACTTCAGAATATCAACGGAACTTTATATTTAGATAACTCAGTTCTTGTTTCTTGGCATTTTAGGCTTCACTGGAGCGAAGCAGTGAAAGGATTTTCTACATTTATGCTGTGTGTTTTTCCTGTCCCCAGGTTACATTAGCTTCTGCTTTAGAGTTTCACATTTTTAGTTTGTTTTTAAGTTATTCTTTTAATACTCACTTAACATACTGAACCTAATTAAATGTAGTCACGAGAATCTATACTTGAGTAAAGACAATGGAATTAAGCTCACAGTAGAAATTTAATTTTATTCCAGTCGTTTTACAAACAAAGCAGTAAAACTTCCAAGCCATTAATAAAACTTGGCAAATATACCAATATAAAGTGTGCATTGTGTCATTTCAAGGTATGATATTTCTTTTGGAATTAAAATTTTAAATGATTGCTTATCATTTATTATAAAAACAGATAAAAGATGATACAGAAGCCCTCTTCCAATTCTTTGATCACTGTTATTTTGTTATTTGTATACCTTACTTTTATTTTATATTTTTTTTTATTCTTAATATCTTTGAATACTTAACAATATATAATGCTATTTAAGCTTAGAGGGACATTTTTATTATAAGTCCAATTAATTTTGGTTAAGTATATAGTATCTTTTCCCAAAGATGGCTAATCAATTTTCATTTAAAAATAGAATGAACTAATAATTCTCTAGAATCTATCATCCTCAGCCAGAGAATTTACTACTAGGGTTGCATTTCCACTGAATGAGTTACGCATTCACCGAGATTCATCAGTGTAAGTGATTGATGGCAACAATGTCTTAATTGTTTTGGAAATAAAATTTTTCTACCAAGTGATTTCTGTAACTGCTTTAAGGAATATCCTTCTACATTCCATGGTAGAAACAGCGTCCCAGTGATTTTATGTTTATCTTGTGAAAACAAAAACTATTTTAACTCATGGTTTCTTCAGAAAATATCTTTACACGCTATAGTGATGAACATGCTAAGGACAGACCATGTAAATTCTTAGTTCAGGTGCCATGTATGAACTTTCATAAAGGTGTGTATGATTTCCACATATTCATGCCTTCCCTGATTTACATTGTAAATCCTATGCCAGTTCATCCCCTTAGTCATCCCTAAGACATATCCCATTAAAGCATTCTCAGGGTTTTTTTTTTAATCAAGAGATAAGAAGGAAGAGCCAGCCCAATTTGGAGATACTGTACTTATTTTCTCTATTTTAGTCTAGCAAATTTTTTCTGTAGGCTTTTGGTATCTCATGGCACACAAATGTGCACATGAATGAATTTATAAAATAGGGGATGTGTAATATTAGAAAAAAATAAAATTATACAGCTTAAACAAAAATATGCTTCTTACGCTGTGTGAATATGAATTGACCTCAATTATACTGTATTGTTGGTAGCTACTTTCAAAGTTATATCTCAACATTTTCTGGCTTTATAATGATCTGTTTTATCTAGTACAGAGCTTCTTGACTGATAGCCTCTTAGCACATTTCAGGTCCACTGTTTAGATTTACTTGTATTGCTTTTCATATCTGCAATTTAATTATGTCTTTTGAGATGGTATCAGTAACAAATAATCTTGACTCAAATCGGCTTAAAAGATAAGGACATTTATTTTTTTTCCCCTCAAGATTTTATTTAAATTCAAGGTAATTCCCATATGGTGTATTATTAGTTCCGAGGGTAGAATTTAGTGATTCATAAGTTGCATATAATACTCAGTGCTGATTATATAAGTGCCCCACCTTAGTGCCTACCACCCGGTTACCTCATCCTCTTACTTTAAGGAAATTTATTCTTTTTCATCAGCAGTAGTTCCCATATCTTTTTTGTGCTCCCATTCTGTTTGTTAACTTCATCCTCAGAAGGTTTTCAAGTTGGTAATACCAATTCCAATTCCAAGTTGAATTTCTGGACATTGCAGTATCCCTAGAAAGATGGGGTTGAGACTTTTCTCCCCAATGTCTTAGGATTAATAGATATTTTCTCAGAAGTCTTGCCCAACCAGGCTTTCTCTCATGTCTAATTGACAGGGAATGGTTCATAAGCTCATTGTTTAACTGATCATCTTCCTGGGAAATGGAATCCTGTGATTGAGACTTATAATTAGAAAAAATCAATTTGTCAAATTCCTGTCACCCACTTCCAAGAATACAAAAGCACTGAAGCAATAATTGCAATTTAATTCATATATTAATTTGGGAAGAACTGTTATTTTAATAATATTACGTCTTCATATAATAGAAGATGACCCATTTCTCTCTCTCTTTTTTTTTTTTTTTTGGTTCTGTTTTGCCAACTCCCACAGAGTTTTGTCTTGTTTGTTTTGTTATTAATTCTGTGAGATTTTATAATTTGGCTGATTTTTACTACTTCCATCTCTTTGGTTAATGATATCAAAAAGAAATTTATTTTATAATTGGATTCTAATTATTCTGATATCTTTAGTTTAGAAACCTTTAGGTTTCTAATGATATAATCTCATTTTTCTCAAAAAAACAAACAAAAAATGATGTTGCCCTCTTCTTCTGTCCAGGATTTTGTAATTTAATTTCATTGCCTTCTCTCATTGCATTTAGTTAGAAACTTCACATCACTGTTCAGTATCAGAAGAAATAGTGACAGCAGTGTCTGGTCCGATTTTAATGAAACTGCTCTTAATAATTGTAAATTAAAATTGTATATTAAAATATTAAAAGTGGGGGTGCCTGGGTGGCTCAGTGGGTTAGTGGGTTAAAGCCTATGCCTTCAGTTCAGGTTATGATCTCAGGGTCCTGGGATTGAGCCCCGCATGGGGCTCTCTGCTCAGTGGGGAGCCTGTTTCCCCCTCTCTCTCTCTGCCTACCTCTCTGCCTACTTGTGATCTCTCTCTCTCTCAAATAAATAAATAAAATCTTAAAAAAAATAAAATAAAATATGAAAAATGTATTGTAAACACTTTGATGGAGTGCCTGGTGGCTCAGTCAGTTAAGTGTCTGCCTTCTGCTCAGGTCATGATCCTGGAGTTCCAGGATCAAGCCCCACAGGGGCCTCCTTGCTCAGCAGGTAGCCTGCTTCTCCTTCTGAACCACCGCCCCTTTTGTGCTCTCTCTTTCTCTCTCTCTCAAATAAATAAATATTTGTTTAAAAAAGTGCACTTTAACAATGAGTCTTGGAACACTACTACATCAAAAAGTAATGATGTATGGTGACTAACATAACATAAAAGAAAAGTACACTTCGACTTTGGTTTCTTCCTCAATACTAATTGGGTTTGGAAACTTTCTACTCTATCATGCTTAAAGATTGCTTAAGTATGGCTGCTAAATCAAGTTCTTTCTAATGGTTCTTCATAAAGTTGATTCTTAAATATTTCAATAAAAGGAATTTTGTTGGTAGATATTTTAATGATTGAATTATCTTTTCATTTGTAGGGTGGGTCCTAATTTCTCTCTGCATTCTTTTAAATGCTGGTGGGTTGTTGTTGTTAATCATACATTTTTAATTTATCCTTTTATAAATAAAATTAAGATTTTATTTTCTTTATCAGTTTGTAATAATAAGTGAAAGCCGGCTTGCAAAATGAAGTGGGAGGCAATCTGACTTATACTGTGATATACTTTTCATACCCAAGGAATTACCTACCACTTGAAAATTAAATATTATTAATCTCCTTGCATTTATTAAATAAATTATAATCAAAAAGTGGTTTTTGCTGAAACTTTCAAATATTTTTGTTTCTCTTAGTAAATCCCTTTGTAGTCTTAAAAATGTAATTTTGTTGCTTATTTTTTATTTAATGGGGTTAAATATTCTGGCATCTTCTATGGAAGCTGAGTATTTAGTATACTTTCACTATCATCCCCTACTTCTATTTCTGCTATAACCACAATATTTCCTGTATCATGTGTCTTCTTTACTGCTTATGTTTATTTAAGAATTTAATAGGACCATGTATTTTTATAAGCATATTTTTATGAGATCAGTTTTATTCTATATGAAATGTGGAACAATTAGAATTTTTTGAGTAGAATAATGGCATAAACTGATTTTATTTTTAAAAGATCATTTCTTTTACTGTGTAGATAAATATAAGGAAGTCAAAAATGAGGGGTGCCTGGGTGGCTCAGTTGGTTAGGTGTCTTTTTTTTTAAAGATTTTATTTATTTATTTGACAGAGAGAAGGAGGGAGCAAAGAGAAGGGGGAAGGGGCAGGAAGTAAACTCCCTGCTAAGCAGCGAGCCTTACATGAGGCTTGATTGCAGGACCCCAAGATCATGACCTGAGCCTATGGCAGATGCTTAACTGGCTGACCCATTCAGATGCCCCTCTTGTATGATTTTTGACTTAAAGTTTATTTCATCTGATATTAGAATAACTATATAAGCTCTCCTTCAGTCACTAATTTGCATGGGATCTAGTTTTACATTTTTTCCCTTTTAATTTATTTGTGTCTTTGGATCTAAAGCAAGTATCTTACAGAGAGCATATAGTTGGATAACATTTTTTTCTTTTTAAAATCTTTTCTGCCGAATCTCTGCCTTTTGATTGGGGGGTTTAAACCATTTATGTATAGAGCAATGACATACATACTGATATATACTTACATATAAAGTAATTACTGATGAGGAAGGACTTCTACCATTTCCCTTGTATGTCTTATCTAATTGCTGTTCTCTTTTTCCTCCATTACTATCCTATTTTGTGTTTACTTTTTTTGTAGGGCACCATTTGACTGTCTTCTTATTTCTTTTTCTGTATGTTTTTGAAGTCTTTTTTTTAATGGTTAACATGGGGATACAGTCAATATCTATACTTATAAGAAGTTAGTTTGAATTAGTACCTACTTTAATTTGACAGTATATAGTATCTCTACTCTTATGTAGTGCCATCTTTCCCTCTCTCCTGTGTGTAATTGCTATAATTACACCTTTATACATTATATGCCCATTAACATAGACTTAAAGTTATTTATTCATTTATTTTTTAATTAATATAGGAAACAAAATGATTACAAACCAAATACACATTAATACTGATTCTTTACGTTGACCTATACCATTTTTTTTCCTGGTGTTCTTTATTTCTTCATATGGCTTGGGTTCACTCTCTAGTTTTCTTTGATTTGCTTAAAGGATCCCTTTAGCACTTCTTATAGGGCAGGTTCACTGCCAACACTATCCTCTGTTTTTGTTTTTCTGTGAATGTCTTTATTTCTGCTTCATTCTTAAAGCTCCCTTTTGCTGGATACAGAATTCTTATTGACAGGTTTTTTCTCAGTACTTTAAGTACGGCATTCCATTCCCTTCTGACCTCCATGGTTTCTGAGGAGAATCTGGTCGCTAATCTTATTGAGGATCTTTTGGACACAATGAGACATTTTTTTTTCTTGCTGCTTTTAAAATTCTTTCATTGTCTTTCAATCGTTTGATTATAGGTCTTGGTGTGAATATTTTTCACTTTATACCACTTGGAATTCTTTGAGCTTCTTGGATGTATAGATTTATGTCTTTCATCAAATTTGGCAGTTTTAAGCTATTTTATTAATTTTTTTTTTCTCTCCTTCAGTGCTTACCCAGACTGTTTACAATCTTGCCTTAACCTCCACTTCTTGCTTACCTAGAGACTAATGTATAGCCAGCAGAGGAAACTTAGGTTTTTTTTTTTTTTTTTTTTTTTTTTTGGATCTTTTCTGAGTGTGTGCTTCACCTTCTGGAATCCCTGCTGTAAGAATTCCTTAAAACCTTTATTTCCTAGTGTATCCCCTTCCCTAGCTTCTTCTTTCCTATGCTTTCTAGCTTGTCTGCTGCTTGCCCTATCTGTGTACCTTGCACCAGATGGCAATAGGTATCATATGCCTTTCAGTGCTTCCAACAAATGCCACAGAGAAATCACTCCAGCCCTAAGAGAGTTTCCAAAAAAAGTGAAATAAGTGTAAACCCCTGAACAGATTCATTGGGGAATGACAAGACTGGGTCCAGTGCATAATGATAATCATTTGAAAACAAGGTCTGTGTTCTTATTCTGGATTTCAAAGATAACCAAAAATCTTTACACAGAGAGGGAGCTGCCATCCCTATGGCCATCTCTAAGCTAGATACTGGAGGATTGTAGGCAAATGTCAAAATGCCACAACATGCTCTTACCAAAATCTAGCAGATTCTTTTTTCATTAAGCACTCCCCTGATTATTTTTAAGATTCTTATTAAATTCCCAGTATTCTGCAAAAGTTGATTCAGACAGTTTTTTCCAGATTAGTCATTATTTTAGTTGAGGAATGGAACTCCATTGTTCCTTACACTTCCATTCTTAGTGACATCACTCCATTTTTAACTAACAGTATTATTTACACGAATGGTATTTACTTATTTATTTGTTTGTTTGTTATTTGAGAGGGGGGGCAGGAGGCCAGAGGGAGAGGGAGAGAGAAACTCAGGTGAACTCTGTGCTGAGAGTCCAGTGTGGTGCTGTATCTCACAACTGTGAGATCATGACCTGAGCCAAAACCAAGAGTCAGATACTTAAGCAAATGCACCACCCAGGTGCCCCATACTCATTTTTTCCCCTGAGATCTGAGTTTTTAATGGTGGTACGAAATTTATTTTTAATTAACTAATAGACAAACACTTTCAAAATGCGTTATAATACATTGAGTTTGGCCAATACCCTCAGATTCTCAAGATTCTTCCATGTAATTGCCATATTAAGAGCAAAATATAATGTAAAGAGGGGTTTCTCTATAGTCTTTGCAAACACCACTAAAATAACATTGAATAGATTTTTAAAAACAATCAAATCCACAAAGATGAAGGAAATTGAAGAGGAAAAACAACAAAATCTTGAATATAGCAATTCTGAAGCCTATATGGTAACTGACAGGGATGACTGGATAATATGAAATAAAGCTAGCAATACAAGAACCTCAACATGCTTGCTCTTAAAACCCACCAAATAATCAGAATAGCCCAAGGTCCCTCTGAAAATGAGGGGTGAATGTGGGTATGTAAACAGGAATATATCAATTGAAGCTTTGTTTCATAAATTGCTAGATCACTGGTATTATCACACACACACAGTGCCAGCAAAAGACTAGATGTTTATATTCTGGAGAAGCTGATTTAAATTGAATTTGAGTTGGTGAACATCAGGTAAGGATACTATATGTTAAAGGAAAATCAAATCAATTCTATGTACTGCAGAGTGGGTCACTTATTCCTCCTTTACCATTAGGTTTCCATAGTCATGGTGATGTCCAGGCAGGAAATTGATAGATTTTTTTCCTCTGGGAAATTTAGCCCCAGAGAAATAAGATAAATACACTATTGTTCAGTATTACCTTATTGGAGTGGCTCAGGAGGGTCACTCTCTAGTAAATCCAACAAATTGAAACTTCCTCACTCTGTGTCATAGAGTTTCCTTTAAACTTTTCACCACTGCCTTAAATATGGGAAGATAGACATGAAGTCCTAAACATCTGAGGAAGGTTTTAACATGAAAGACCAAGATTAAAACAAAGAGAAAAAATGTGGAAGGCATAGAGAAATAATTTTGTTTCCCCTCTAGTCCTTGATTGGCCAGGTTTTCTTTCTTTCATTCATTTATGTATGTATGTATGTATGTATGTATGTATGTATTTAAATGCATTGGTATACTCAGGATGTTATTTTGTGTTTATAAAGATTTAGTTGGAAGTTTTGTTTTTATGTCTATACCAACTATATCAAGTTTTGGCTTTAAAATAATTCATGGTAACTTCTAATCATTTTCTAAAATATTGGAAAATGTAATGATGGAAATGCTGTATTTTTTTTCTAAGCCTGACCTAATATAATAAGTCTGTCTGGTCCTGGTCATTTTTAATGGATGTTAGTGTGTTTGTGTGTATTGGGGATAAAGGGTTAGACACTGTGGAGAAATAAAATATTCTTTAATGACCTTATTATTTTCTTAAATTCAATCTGCTAGTGCATTTTTACTTTTTAAGTTATTGTGTTGGATTTGTTGATTGATTTAAATTTATATTATTAAAGTTAATTTAGCTTATTCATTTATAAATATAAAACATACAGAATTACTTATCGTTTTAAATGTTGTCTCTTATTTACTGGTGTTAAATTATTAAAAAATTGTTTTTTATATGTTATTTTGTTTCTTTTAATATTTTATTGATTATTTTTAATTAATTTTCTATTAACCTTACCAGTCTGTATAATATTTGAGAGAAGACATGGTGTTAAAGATGAAAATTAAAAAATATATATTACTCCATAAACTTCTCATGATTTTTGACATCTGAAATAAGTTTATCTAAAACTCTATCTCTTTGAGATATACCTGTAATTGTTTAAAATGTGTATTGAAAGCCTCTTCTTTGCAATGATTCTATAATATTCGATACACTGATTACTTTTCCTATCAGTAATTTCAGCATTTGTTTGTAGTGTATTAAATCACAACAAAATAGTTTAGGACAGCAAAAGAAGGCCACATGGTTAAACTACCTGGTGAATTTAGGTGGGCTGAACACCATTACCCAAGTTAGAATATCTTCATTCTGGCAGTACTAATGCCTATAATCTTGAGAAGTCTCTATGATCTGTAGTAAACTTGGTTTTAGTTTGGTAAACTTGGTTTACTTGGTAGTAAACTTGTAGTAAAGTTGGTTAGGTATTTAGTTTACTTACTTTATAATTGCTAATTTAGTTCTGTATGAAGTTCAGAATCATTCAGGGTGAAAATAATTTTCATTCCCACAAAGCATTTGCTACAGAAACCCAATGAATATGGCATATGGTATCAGTTTTCAGTTTCAAAAGCATTTCTTCAGGTTAAAATTTTACTTTATGGGTTAAGAGTCATATTTACCGCAAGCTAGTAGCATATTTTAGAATATATGCCCAACTGTTTTATAAGAGTATGAACATTTTCAAGTACTTTTCAGTGGGAAAGATTAACATAATGTTGACAGTTCTTAGAGTACAATACTGTGATTTAATAGAACACAGAGTACGGTGGCACTTCCTTCCTATGTAGCTCCTGATAGAAATGAGATATGCAGTTATTTTATTTTGGAAGAGAAGAGATATGTTACTTTTGAAAAAAGTTATTTTAATATTGGAGAATCAATTAATCAAGGTCTTATCACAATAATAACTATAAAATATTAACAGACACCAGTATTGATATCATGTCATGAATGGACTCTACTTGATCCAACTTTAACAGATACTGCTAAAGATGCATTTAATAGATGAGAGTACCAATGTCTTCTCACTGGCAGGAGCAATGAATGACCTCTTAGTCGGTAGGTTCAGGAATATGAAATGTTTCTATCTCATATTCTAATGAGACAGCGTGGATTATGGTAGAAGTAAGAGTGAGATTACCTCATGAGGAAATGATAACTGAAATCTCCCATTTACTCAGGAAATTGGGTCATTGTATACTCCTGAACATTTTATATATCCTCAGTATTTAGGTTAAATTCTTATTCTTGTTGGCTAGTCTTTGCTTCATTTCTGTCTTCCCTCAAGTCTTTGCAAGGGCAATGATACAAGCTGAGGTATAATACAGAACACATCAAATTGCCTCAAGTAGCAGAAACCTTTTGTCTCTCCTAAACAAAATCTTATTCAAAATTTGCTATAGATGATAAAAGAGAACCCAAGTTACCCTCTACTTGGCCTTAGCCTTGTTTCCTTTAGTAGTCTTTCATGAACTCTAGAAAAAGAATCAGTTGTCCCTAGCAGTCAAGAAAAAAAATGTATTTTGGTTTGTTTTAAAGCAAAGGTTTATCCTGCAACTAATTGCAGCACTTAAATACACTTTTGGAACGGTATGTCTGATCTGGACTTGCTACCCTTTATTTGATTCACATAGATTGTATATTGGGGATCATACAGTTTGGTGTAAATTAAAATGTGTTACAACTAAATGGATTTAACACACTTAGAAGTACATGGTATTTCCTATATGATGCCAACTGCTTGGTGGTTTAGAAATGTCTGAATTTGGGTACTATAAACAGAGAATTTGAATACTATTACAGACCTAAACTCTGTCTTCACTATCAAGGATTTTTAGTTATGAAAAATAGAAGCACCTTGCTAGGTCAGACTAATTGATAGTTGAAGATCTCATCACTTACAACTGTGTCATTGACATATTCCTATTCCCATGCATAGTGTGATGATAATGCACTTAAAATTTTTCTGTTCTTTATAAATACTAGGAGTAGTTTTAATTTCATTGCTGATTTTTTTTCACTGCTGATTTTTGTGATTTCAACAATTATATCTACCAATAGCATATTTTAATTATTAGTTGGTAAAACATATTGCTAAAATAACATACTGTTAAAATACATTTTTAGCAAGGAATCCAAATGAGAAGTAATAAGTGAAATTACATCAGGCTCCAATCTCTTAGATGACATTTTTAGTGAGATTTATGATGGAATTTCAGGGTCAGATATTGTCTCATATTTGTTTTCTATTTAGAAGTATGGAGAAGATAAAGTTTAATAAAGCAATAATGTTGGAATCAAATCCTTTGATGAATGACTTGAGATTTATTATATGTTCTCTTTTCTTCTTGATCCACTCCCTCCTCATTTTTTAAAGTGATCAGATCATTGGTAGTACAAACAGAAAAACCTTGAATTAGTCTTTTCCTCTGCCTAGTGATTTTATATCGAGACCGATAAGATGTATAGTTTCCTACAGTTCATTCTTAGTACTGCACATTATCTGCTTTTGAATTTTTTCGTTAATTATGTATCCAATATTCAGGAGAATATATTAAGAAGATAACATATTTAGTTTTAAAAATTCGTATTAATTCAGAGTTGGGTCCAGTTGAAACCTCTGATAAGGCCCTTTAATACTATGTTGCCATAAGTTTCACTGACACTAAGCAGATCTATTTATAGTTATATAAACTATAATGTACCATCTTCTTAGTCTGCTAATTAAGATTCTGTGGTGGTGTACTCATTTCTTATATCTGATTCCAATATGTTTTTTTGTATGTTCCAACATTTCTTCTCACAATTTGAGGAATTAGCTATACAGCCATACGTGTGTTTGGATATGGTATGATTTACACACATTCCTTCAAGTATCAGTAATTGAAACTTATAAAAATTTCTATGTAATACTCAATTCATTGTTGGTTGGTTATCAGTAGTGCTGATATGTTATGAAAAAAACTTTCACTTATATGAGCTTGATATTTACCTGGTGTAGGAAATACCCCTTTTTATGGAATTTGAATGACGTTTAGATACATGCTATCATTAAAAACTGAAGTATGCTCATTACTTTAAAATATTTTAATGCAGAACGTTTGCTTTTGAGGCACGTGGTTGGCTCAGTGGGTTAAAGCCTCTGCCTTTGGCTCAGGTCATGATCTCAGGATCCTGGGATCAAGCCCTGCATCGGGCTCTCTGCTCAGCAGGGAGCCTGCTTCCCCCCCCCCCGTCCCCCCGCCTGCCTCTCTGCCTGTGATCTCTCTTTCTGTCATATAAATAAATGAAATCTTAAAAAAAAGTGTTACAAGTTTAATTGTTTATGCACCACACCCAGTGCTGATGCAATAAGTGCCCTCCTCAATACCCACCACCAGGCTTGCCCAATCCCCCACCCCCGCCCCTCACTTTGTTGCTCGATCATGGAGTTGTAATATTTGATTCTTTAAAAGTAATTTATTAAGAAATATCTGACAGATGTTATATATTTGTAGGTCTGGTAATATGAGGGTCTATTTTATCTTTTTGGTTGGGTTTGTTTTGTCGTTAGATAAATTGAGAGCTTGCCCCATGTTCCAAAGGCCTAATTTTGACCAAATAAATGTATTAAATCTGCTGCTAGAAAGCTCAGTGAAAGTGAACACTTCATTGAGTCTGTGGGGAACAGTTCCCTACTGAGCCTTTACGGAAGAACAAATGTTTAAAGAAGAATGGAAAGTAGAACAGACACAAAGTTAAAAGACAAATGTGCAGACTCCTGCTTTTAATGGTATTCAAGAGTTTAGCAAGCCATTAACTTTAGTGGCGTGGAATTGCTGAAAGGAAGGTTTAAAAATAAAAAGTGGTGGCTATCGAGGGACTAAGATGCTGAAAGATCCAGAGAGATCATTTGCTATTGAAAGGTATCTCCAAGCATGGATAGTCAGAGTATATTGAAAAAAAATATGGAAATGCTAATTGATTCCCCTTGAAAAGAGAGTGGCTGTTGCAGAGAAGGAACACAAATAAATTAGCAAATCCTTGACGTTTTAATTATTGGAAAAGATGCTTTGTAAATCTTCATAATCAATCTCAACTTTTATATTTAATAAGGACAATTGCCTTTGTGCAAATAATTTTTTATCGTGTTATGTTAGTCACCATACAGTACATCATTAGTTTTTGATGTAGTGTCCTGTGATTCATCGTTTGCATATAGCACCCAGTGCTCCATGCAATCTGTGCCCTCCCTGATACCCAAAAACGAAAAATTTTTGGTGTTACTGGTAACCCATTTAGCACATACTAGGGAAAGTGTCCCATGAAATACCATATTTTATCCAGCCAAAGTATCCATCCCTGGTGCACTTCCACATCCTGAGGACTGTAACCTCAGTGTATAATCCCAAGTATGCCACTACCCATTTTGTCATTCATTCTCCATCTCTGTCTTGTAAATTTTAAAATATCACAAAGAGTCAGATAATCTTGTTCTGTTGAAAATGAGACATCCAGTTTTAATCTTGGGTTGTTATCAAGTTTTCCACTGTCTGGCATGCCCGTACCATTTTTAATTTTTAAAAAATGGTCAAAAGGTATCTGCTTTTCCTTTAAATTTACATCTGCTACTTATAAAGTGGAGGGAAAAATTATGCCTCAGTTTGATTAATTGGCCATGAAGACGGTTTGTTATAAATCTTGCCTGTGATTCTTCTTTGTATGAAAGGAAACTGATTTGGAGCCAAGTTACCAGCAGGAAGTGAATGCGCTTTACTGTTATACTTATTTAGAGATAAGGGTTGGATTGAAGCCACCTATGGAAAAGCTACCATACATGGTTTGTGATGAGAGAGAGCATTGAAGATGAAAACAGAAACTTGCATCCTACTGAGAAGGTGAATGTGCAGCCCAGGACAGAAAGGAAAAAAAGAAGATTTTTTGACTTACTGCCTGCTAGGTAGCAGATATTTTTATATACACGAATCCACTTGATCCAAAGTTAAACACTCTAAAACACCAAGAAAATAAAACCATGTATAAAAACATGGTAGTATAATTAACTTACGAGTATGGCTCTGGAGTCAGACTACTTGAGTTAGAATCTTTGTCTTATACCTGTTATATGATGTTGGACAGAATACTTTTAAGTGCCTTCCTTATTTGTAAAATAATAACATCGATAATTCTTATAAGGGTTAAAAGAGTTATTATTTGTAGGACTTCTGGACAATGCTAAATATATAAGTATTTATATATTACCCTTCTAATAAAGGGTAAAGATATAATATGAAGCACTGCCTCATACTTCATTATAATCTTAAAAGATGTTATTTAAGCATAATTTGAAAATCAAATGTTGTATTTGACTTAGTATCAATATTATTAGTAATCAATATGACTATTAATAAAATTTTTCTTTTCATAAAATATTTATAAAATTGTTTTCAGTATTTCAAAATAATAGGTTTGCTATTAATTGCTTGCTTGTTATAGCAAGGTAATACAAGTCAGTTGATGATGTACCTAACCAACTGACTGAACTTTTAATTGGATTCTTACCTGGTTTTTGGTTTGCCTCCTGAACTCCAGTGCATGGAGTTTTAGGACATTTAGATTTCTGTAAAAGGGAACTGGACTCCTTTGCCATATCATCGTTTCCAGGTATTTTGGCTTTAAAGGTAAGGTCTGGGAATCTACATCATTAAAAGTTTCTAAAGATTGAAAAGCAATAAGTTAGGATAGAAGATATTTTAAAAAATAAAGCTACATGAAGGCACCTGGGTGGCTCCATCATTAAGTGTCTGCCTTCGGCTCAGGTCATGATCCCAGAGTCCTGGCATTGAGCCCCGCATCGGGCTCCGGCTTCCTACTAGGCGGGGAAACCTGCTTTTCCCTCCTGTGTTCCTGCTCTTGCTGTCTCTCTCTTTCAAATAAATAAATAAAATCTTGAAAAAATAAATAAAGCTACATGAGAAGAGTTTGCAGATGGATTTCAGAAAGTCTTAAGGCAATAGTGCTGCCTGTAGACATTGAAATACAACTAGAAACTCTACAATAGATAAAAGTTGTGAAGCCACATCTAAGTGTGCAGTGTAAGAGTTTCCATTCTATAAGTTGTTTCAACTCTATAAGAAATTTCTGTTATATTCTATGATCAAATGCCTTTGAATACCAATAAATAATTTTTGTTTTGTTGAGTGATTTCCATATCATATGAAAATATTTGTTTTCCCACATGTCTGTTTTATATTCTTTTATTTGTAGACAACCCTTTTTAAAGGTTTTTATGCCCTATGTATTATTTCTAAAATGGATCAAGAATAACAAGTTCAAATAATTTGAAATATATTTTCCTTTTGATGTTGAATAACTGCTGACATCCCATTTTATTAATAGATTTTATTTTAAATATGGAAATTCATGGCTTTGTAGTAGATGAAAATGGGATCTCAGTGTTTTATAAGCAACTTCTTTTCCCATTTATAATAAAATAGTAAGTAGGCAATGAATTGTTATTATATTTCTTCAGTATAGCTGGTATTTAGCACATTAGAACATTTATAACTTGCTTCTTTAATTATTCTGTAATATTTTATGCATATAGATTAAGTTGTTAACTACATAAAAAGAGATAATAATTATTTTAATAACAATAATATATGAGTTGATGTTTTCTTGACTACAGCAGGATAAAAAAAGGAACTGATTTAAAACCTTTAATGAAAAATTATATCTGTATTTAATATTCTTTTGCTTGTGCACTAGTAATTACATTCATTAAAATTTTAATTTCGAGCAATATTGCCTAGATAAAATTAAGTAAACATCTCCTGTTTGTATCTGTTTATATACTGAACATCATTACCTTTTAGCCTTCATTTCTTGCAATCTACGTTCAATTATAATTATTTTTTCTCATTTAATGTTTACTCATTTTGTAATAATGCTGCAAGTCCTACAAAATCATATAGAGCTACAAGAAAATGTGAAATATTTATTATACATGTAAAATAAGCTTTAGGAATTCATCTATACTAAGTTTCAAGTTGATAACAATAGTCTTCTTTAAAACATTTAAATTAATATTCCTTGAGGTTTATAGCCCTGGAACAGGTAGCTATTTTAGATAAAGGTTTACATATCATTTGCCAAATTCATTCAATATTTTTTGCTACTATACAGATAGTTCTTGATATTTCATTCAGTAATTGCTGAATTAGCTTTTTTTTTTTTTTTT
>CM053618.1:17501707-17563418 GCA_028646535.1 Procyon lotor
CCATTCCCAAATAAACAAGGTAAATACGTTAGTCATGGATAATATAATCATAACCCAGAAATTAATATAAATCATCTTTCAGGCAAGATGAGTGGCTTTTTGTGAGTTAGAGAAGTGAAGGAGGAAAAAAGACCCTTAGAGAAGAATTTGCCATGCCAATATAATGTCTTATTTTTTGTTCCTTTTTCTCTATCAAGTTTATAATATCTGAGCAGATAATTTCAAAATATCTAAGTATCCAAAGATATAGTCACATCTATATCTTAGATATTGCAGAAATGCTTGTCAGATTTTGAAAGCCCTCATTTCCACAACTCAGGTATTGGGGAAGGGGATATTACTACTGCCTTAGAAAGCAGGTGACAGAACTCAGTGGGAGAAAAAAACAACAACAACAAAATATTGTCCTGCTACTTCAATTTCTATGAAAAGGGTGAAGAATATACCAAAGCTTGAAATTTGAGTAGCTAGAAGAATAATGCTTATAAATTCCATTTTCTTAATATTTATTTTTTAACACTTATTTTTAGAGCACCCTAAATATTACATTTTATGAGGAATAGGGATAAGTACCCATTCAGAATACTATAGATATGTATTGTTAGAAATTATAAGTACAGCTGTCATAGGTCTATAAAAATCTAGCTTAGGATGTGATTAAAAAAAAGTGATGTTACAAAGTCATTGGTTGCATTCTGGAAGAAAAAGATGAGTGATGAGCTAAATGCAAGCAAAAGATGACAGAGATAAGGTAGTTCCATGAGAGAAAAATTATAATGGATTTCATTTTTAGTACATAATATTGCATGATAGAGCATTGAGGTAAATATATAGAGAAGATCGTTAGATCATTGGGGTCAGGAGAAATCTGTATCATTCTACTTTCACACATATCCTGCCTACACATGAGTGACATGGATGGCATATCCGCGTGTATTTGGGAGAATATATATGCACACATATACGCACATTCACACATGTGAATCAATCCGTGGGTATGTATGTTTGTATGCATTAATAGGTCACATGAATAGAGATAAAGAGAAGCTTCAAACTTTTTATGATCTCCGAAAAAGAAATATAGATTAAGACGTAGAATGCTGAAGATAGCCTCAAAGCATGTTCCTTTTCAAGGACTGCAGTGGACAAATGGAGTGGGAAAGGAGGTGGGTGATGTTGTGGAAGGAAGATTAGTATGGTGCAGCTGTCCAGTCTCATAGAAACAAAGTGAGGAAAAATTTTCAAAAACGCTTAATGTGTTAAATTATAATATATAAATATCTATATTTATAAAATATATAAATATATAATTTATATATATATATATTTATAAAAATATATAATTTATATATAAAATGTGTTAAATATAATATATAAAATATATTTTATATTTCAGAGGAAATAGTATACACTTCTTGGAATAGCTACTAATCTGACAACTTCAGATAAATAACTGAACAGTATACACAGAACTTAGGAGCTATAGCCAACGTTGCTTGGATTTGTCATGTACTCTCTTGTTCATGTGGCTGTAGAGTGTCCACAGGTGTCTCAAGGCTCAGGCTTTTCATGTGTTAAACAGTAAATATGTCCTACTTTATTGTAGAACACGATAAGAATTAATTCCATAGATGAAGCTGAACATTAAAATGAATTGCATTGGGGCGCCTGGGTGGCTCAGTGGGTTAAAGCCTCTGCCCTCGGCTCAGGTCATGATCTCAGGGTCCTGGGATCGAGCCCCACATCGGGCTCTCTGCTCAGAGGGAAGCCTGCTTCCCCCTCTCCCTCTGCCTGCCTCTCTGCCTACTTGTGATCTCTTTCTCTCTCTGTGTCAAATAAATAAATAAAATCTTTAAAAAAATGAATTGCATTGATAACAAGGAAATATATTTATCACATGGAATCTACAATTTTAGGAGTTAGTGCAGAAGTAGTGAAGGGGAGATATGGATGAAGGAAGATATTCTTAGAGTAGACATGTCTCAGTTATAGGCAAGGAATGAAGAGCCCATGATATGGAAAATTACATCTTCAAGACTTAGATGGATTTTTTTCTTTTCTTTTCTTTTCTTTTTTTTTTTAGAGAGAGAGTGCACACGTGTCAGTGGGGAGAGGGGACAGCGGGGGAGAGTGGGGAGAGAATCTTAAGCAGGATCCATGCTTCACATGGAGCTTGACTTAGGGCTTGAACTTCAAAACCCTGAGTCAAAATCAAGAGTTGGACAATTAATCCACTGAGCCACCCAGGTGATCCAAGACCTACATGGAATTTTAATCAATGAAGTTCACAAAGAAAACAAGGGATGAGATCACAGCATATATTAAGAATTAAGACAACTTTCATTTTGTTAATTTACGTTATTTGCTTTGGTGGAAAAAAATATCCGGAAAACGGGTAGTATTTAGAGGAGAGCAGTGAACTAGATGTGGGGTTGGGACAGGTGTTCAGGCTGCTTCAGCTCAGATCTGCAGTATTGTACAAATATAAAATGGACCGGGGAGTGTAAAATTTTATCTCTGTCATGCAACTCTGTTGTTTTAAATCAGTTATATTCACACTGGGCTGGCTGCTCTATACAGTGAATGCCTGTTATATGATATTAAAACATGGTTAGAATTGGGTGGAATTTCTGAAATTTAAGAGAAAAATGAGATCAAGAATAATGGTTATTTCTTTAGAAACAAGAATAAATGTGAATTACCTGTTAAGGTTTATATATGTTATTGATTGTAGAGATTTATGAGAAACTTCTATTAATTGTTCACTTTCATGTTTACAGAAGGGAAGCCTAGCAAATGCTGATCATAATTCAGAGTGAAGTTGGTGGAGAAACCCCCTGTAATCATTCGTTCACATATCTCCTCCTACTTATCCAGCACCAGAAGTGATGATAAACAGTAAAACTGTTGAAAGTAAAATTTCAACAGATTGAAATTTTAGTAGTGTCTACCTTTGGGAGATCTTAAAGGATGAAAAATAGAGAATATTTAAGAAAAAAAAAACTTTTAAAATGACTTGGTAACCATTGAGGTGAGTAGACTGCGCTAATCATGATTCCATTGCCTTTTTAATTTCTATTTTAAAGATTTTATTTATTTATTTGAGAGAGAGAGAGAGTATAAGTGAGCAGGGCAGGAAGGAGCAGAGTGAGAAGGAGAAGCAGGCTCCCCATTGAGCAAAGAGCCCGATATGGGACTGCATCCCAGGAGCCCAGGATCGTGACCTGGGCCGAAAGCAGACACTTAACTGACTGAGCCACCAGGCGCTTGCATTGCCTTTTTTAAAGAAGAAGTCACTGTTAAACTGTTCATTTAAACTCAATATTTGTTGACTAAACATAAATCTATCTCTGTCTATGTCTGCTTTTATGTCTCTTCGTCTATAGCCATATCTACTAACATGGACTATTTATTTCATTCTGAAGCATTTTTTTTTTCAGTTGATTCCATTTTCCCTATCTAAACTTCTCTTCAGCTGATGTTAAATTGAGGCATTTCTTGACTTTTATAGTTATAACAGACAGGAAGGAACAGCTTAATTCAGCATATTGATTTTTGACTTAGATGGGCCCTTTTTTACTTGTCCATTAACTTAAGTCCAATTTTGTAAAGGATTTACATTGGATTTTTTTTTTTCTTACCGTGTGTCCTCCCGTAGAGGTACATGTTAATTTATCTTGCCTTCTTTTTATTCTGCACATAACATGATTTATTTTTATTTTAAACCTTTTAGCTTGCATCCTAAAATTAGAACTCTTATTAGAACCTGTAAGGATAATGTTCTATTTATTTTATCACATTTATAACTAGTCCAAAAATCATCACTTATATGGATTATTCTGTCAACTGCATGTGATTATTTTTAGAGAGTGTGCACACGTGTGAGCAGGGAAAGGGGCAGATGGAGAGGGAGATGGAATTAACTTGATGGAATAGTTTTACTCTGTTATTCCTGGATTTTGATTATGAACACATCAAAAGAAAAGTTCTACCAATTTTAGTATTAAATTTTTATTTAAAATGCATCATTTTTAGGCATAGTTTTTATGACCTAAATTAAAAGGAAGTTTATTTTAAGCTGTGCCATCTTATCTGTATTTCTGACATAAAATTAATTCACAAGAGAATTGGTGAGTTCCCTAAGGGCAAAACAATTGATTCATGAAATACATCACACACCTTAAAATTTCTCACAGTTACAAACTTGCCAAATTTGTGGGATTACTATTCAATCTATTTTGTAATACATTTAGTAAAAGTTACATCCCTCCCCCCCCCGAAAAAATATTTTTTGTAGAGTATGGACTTTTGAATGAGAGAAATAAATTCAAAAGAGGGTGAAGGAGGTAACTGTGACATATTCTAAGCTGATTCATGTGATTTGGGTATGGGATGTGTGTTAGGGTAATAGCTTAGAGGGTCTATATTAAGTCTTTGTGAATTACCACAGAGACATTGCTTCTTCCTTAGGTTAAGCAATTTCTTAGATGGGATGATTGGGTGGTTGGTTCATCCTTTGCCTGTTACTTTTTGCTTGAAATGTTAATTCTTATCTGAAAAGAGGTAAGTTTCTTATTGCAGTAGAAAGTGATTTTGTCCAAGATGTTTATTCTGGACGATGATGATTTAAATATTATTTCCTTTTGTGGCAAAAAGGATATCAGTTTTAACAGTTGTGTAAGTTGCATGAGGTGTTGTGATTTTTGGTAAAAAAAAACCAACAACAACAACTCTGTCCATATTCAATGTTGAGAAATAAAGTAAATGAATTTGTTTCACATTACAAATAATTGTTTTCCATGAACTCTTTTTCCTCTGTTTAATACTCTATTTGTTTCTTATGTCTCTGCCGTTCCTGCTTTCTTGTGCCCCATTGCCCTTCAATATAAGCTTACATTGTACACTTACACGGTAAAAGTAGCACTTTAATGTGTCTTTGTTACTGTTAAAGTCCTTTATTTCCTTATTCATTAATTAAGCAGAAATAAATCATGGGAACCTCTGCTTGCTCTTTTCTCTTAAAATAATTATGTTTCCTAATTATTATGAAAGGCCTGACTTATTTTGATATCGTGCAACCTGTTACTGCTGGAAATGGGGAAAGGCATTAAGTTACGGCTTTGTTGACAAAATATCAGGAGTAGCCACATTGAGATGAAAAGTTTTCAGCACTGCTTGGATGGTGCTGAGTATCAAAAGCCAAGAACATCTGCAGCTTCTTCTGTTTAGGGCACGGGAATCAACCTTCATTTATCTCTCTTCCTCATCATTCCATCCTTATTCAGCCCATCACTAAAGCCTGTCCACATGGACATCACAGCATACCCCAGATCTGTCCACTTACCTCTCTTTCCTCCATCACTCCCAGTCAGGTCACAGTCAGCTTGTGCCAGGCCTGCTTTTAACGGGGCTCCCACTGCTTTCCACTCAAAATCTTTATTTTTAGCCCTCAAATCTTTTCACAGCAGCTCTGGATGTAGTAAGTAGTTAATCATTCATAGTCCCTACCTCGAAAGGATTATAGATATTTCCTTGCCTCACTCTTTAGACACTGCCACGTGCTTGCTTTGGCTCTTCAGGGGTGAATAAGGGTGATATGTGTTACCTCTGAGAGGAAGCTTTAGAAGGTGCCATATAGGGGTACCATTGCTGTTTTTCCTTGGCAGCCAGAAAGACGATACCCTGCACAGAGCTTGTTCCTTCCGTCTGATTCTCAGAGTAAAGAAGAGGTGTAGTGCAAGACCATGGTGAACCCATGGCTGATACGGAGCCGAAACAGATTTTGCCAAATGAATAATTCTCTTCTAATCCTGCAGAAGTTTATTACATCCAGAAGCAACTGAAACATTCTCACCATGGCCTTTAAGAGACTGTGTGATATGGACCCTGCGTACTCTCAGGTTCTATCTTACACATTTCTCTCCTCGGGTCCCTGTGTTCGAGCACAGTGACACCTCTCAGCATCGCAGAGCCAGCCAGTGTCATCCCCGCCTTGGGGCCTCTGCAGTTCTGTCCTCACCATCGTGTCCTGCCCACACGCTGCCCTCTCTCCATCCCATCTTGATTTCCTCACAGCGTTCTTTACCATTTGAATGTATTTGCCAGTTGATTATTTTCTTTCTCCTTCATCTAGAATCTAACTCCCTGTTAGTGTGTCTTGTTTTCCTCCTGCCTAGAACAGGGCTTGCCCTGCGGGAGGCACTGAGGAAACATTGTAAATGTGTCTCATGCCCTCTGCCAGGTCAAATTTGATGCTAGTAAAAATGCTATCATTCCCCATCTCTCAGCTTCTTTTCTATGGTATTTCTTTTTCAATGAATGTCTTTCAACATGTCTTAAATTAGAAGATATTACCCAGTCTTTAAAAAACTTGAGTGTTTCTATAACACTGTAGGCACAAGTTTATTTTAACACTAAACACTAAAATTGTTTGTTCTCATAGTTTCCCCACTGGTTTATGTGCTCATTACAGGGGCAGTAAGAGGACAGTATGGGAGTATATTGCCCAGTGTGGTGAAGCCATAATGCTCAGGTTCAAGTCTTGGCTTTGCTACTTATCAGCTGGGTGTTCTTGGGAAATTTTCTTAATCCCTTTGAGCCTCAGTTTTCCCATCTGTGACATTTAATTTGAGTAGTGACAGTATGTTCCTTAAAGGTTACTACAAGGATTAAAGAATTATATTTGTAAGCACTGTGTTTTCAAAAGTGCTCTCATGTAGTTAATGTTATGTAAGTTTTTATAAAAAACTAAATCCTGTCATATTTTATTTCTATAATCCCTAGCCCTTAATTGCTGAATAAATGCTGCTTGAAATAAGCTGGTCACAGGTTCAGTTTGTAGGTCTTTAGTTAAAAATTTTGATTTTCCTAGTGATAAATGGGTTGTGTTTCCATTCACACATCATCGATCCATATTGCATTGCAAGGACAATTGAACTAAAATGAGATGGGGAGAATCTGAATCTTATAGAATGTTTTGGAGGTAGAGCTGATATGGCATGGTAATGAACAGAATATGGAATATGAGAGAAAAAAGTATCAGTGTATCAAAGTATCATAGAATTACAGTCTTTTATTCCAGATATTTGGGTAATGATGCCTTATACTGAAAAGGGGATTTTGGGGGGCTAGCATGTTTGGAGGATGAGGAAAAATATATTTCTCTTTTGAAAGTATCAACTGTGAGATACCTATCTGACTTCCATATGGAGATAGTGAAGGCTATTATAGGCTTATACATAGAGTCCTGGACTTAACAGAGAAGTTAGAGCATTAAAGTCCGTGAAAAAAAGATGATATGATCTTGGAAAAGAGAATCAATTTAAAAAGAGCTCTGAGTGAAATTCGGAGCCGTCAGCAGTTATACATTTAAAGGCCAAGTGGAGAAGGTATAAGACTCTAAAGATTTGCCAGTGATGTTTAGGGAGTGGGTGTTAAAGAGTTATATATGATTTTGCGATCGCCTTCAAGGAGTTAACAGTCTAAAATGGAGCTCACCTCCAAATCATAAATATTTTGAGAATATATAACATCTAAGATATGCAAATAGCGCTAACTTGTGAACTAAATTCTTTCCTTTTCCTTCTTCATTAGTATTCAACAATATAAGTTTTCGAAGTAGAGAAAGTTCTTAAAACTTATTCACATGAATTTTAATTGGTAAAGCACTTTTATAAATGTTTTAAAAGTTCTACAGTTTGTGTTAGTATACAGCATTGGTTTTCAGTGAGTTAAATCAGGGCAATAGTAATTATTTTTCCATACAACAATAAAAAAAAAATCCCTATTTCTAGAGAAGAAGTCCTGGATGCTGCGTGCTCCTTGCTTATTTTCCAGGCCATCACTTTCCATTTTTATAGCCTTTAGTGCTCTCATTCTTAGCTAAAATTGTGTCATGTCTATCAAGTGTAATTTCCATATCTTTAACTTCCCACTTCTGTAATCAGTCTCCTGTGAATTTTTCAATTTCAATTAAGGTCATTGTGGTCCGGATCACATCCAATTTACTACAAATGTCTCCTGCATCCTTTCCATGTAAGTCTGACATGTTGAATATGCCAGTTCCTTGACATTTTAGGAAAAAGATCTTAAGTGTTGAAATGCTTTAATTTTTCTTTTTGACTTATAAAAATTTTATGACAGATTCAAAATTATGAATGGTTTACTTTATTCTGTTTATTTTTACATGCTTTACTTCTTTGTAATAATGAATTCATAGATTCATTAAAGAAAATGTTTGAGGGTCTGTAGAGAAAACTATATTTTAGTTATTTAAAAATAAATATTCCCTTTGATATTGTTATGGATGTGAATCCATTCTTGTAATTAATGGTTCTGAATAGTAATCTTATTTCAACTCTGAACCACCCTTGCAAGCCTGGTATAATCTCAGAATTAATAGAAGCATTTTGTTATTTTTCCAAAGAGCCAGGGTGTAAGATATTTAATATTTTTGGAATGCTTTTTTTGAAACTACGGTCATAAAGTCAATTAAACCTGCCTAAATTAAGCAATCCTGTCTCTTTGCAAGGTTATTATGTCAAATAGGAAATCTCTTAAGTAAATTTGTTAAGGATTAGATGCCTAGAGGGAATATTTTAAACTGTCAAATTAAGCTTTCTCCCAGGAGCTATGGGAAAAGTCAAAAGAGTAAATGTCTTTTTATTTATAAATCAAAATCTCTAAATATAATTTTGTTCTTTTTTACTCTCCAGCAGAATTTCTGATATAGAAAGATTTTATAGACAATTAAGAACCCTAGTGCTAAGAGAATCGTAAGCATGAAACGACATCAGACTTTATGATATTGACTCTATTTATGTTAAGTACATATAATTCAGTGGAAAACTAAACTACCAAGTCACTTTTAGTTTTAATTTAATTTAACTTATTTAAGAGAGTGTGCGCGTGCACGTGGGGGGTAAGGCAGAGGGAGAGAATCTCAAGCTAACTCCACGCTGAGCACAGAGTTGACCTGGGGCTCGATCTCATGATGCTGAGATCATTACCTGAGATGAAATCAAGAGTTGGAAACTCAACTGACTGAGCCACCGAGTTGCCCCACCAAGTCACTTTTATTTATTTTTTTTAAATTATTTTTAAAGATTTTATTTTATTTGAGAGAGGGTGCTAGAGAGCACAAGCAGGGGTAGCAGTAGAGGGATAAGGAGAAACAGACTCCCTACTGAGCAGGGAACCTGACCTGGGACTGGATCCCAGGGCCCCAAGATAATGACCTGAGCCGAAGGTAGATGCTTATTAACCAACTAAGCCACTCTGATGCCGCAAGTCACTTTTAAGGTAGGAGACTGGTATCTACGATAAAAATTTGTCAGATGTTATTTAGGGCATTGTTATTTTCTGAGATTAAATGAGAATAAAGTTAATAATATAGCATTTTTTAAAAAGATTTTATTTATTTGACAGAGAGAGAGATCACAAGTAGGCAGAGAGGCAGGGGAGACGGGGTGGCGGGGGAACAGGCTCGCTGAGCAGAGAGCGGGATGTGGGGCTCCATCCCAGGACCCTGAGTCATGACCTGAGCCAAAGGCAGAGGCTTTAACCCAGTGAGCCACCCAGTGAGCCACCCAGGCACCCCTAAGGTAGCATTTTTAAGAGACAACTTATTATTTAGGGATTTTAAGCTATAGATTAATCTTGAAATCTATCTAGGCCAGGGGCACCTGGGTGGCTCAGTCGTTAAGTGTCTTCCTTCAGCTCAGGTCATGATCCCAGGGTCCTGGGATGGAGCCCTGCATCTGGCGCCCTACTCGGCAGGAAGCCTGCTTCTCCCGCTACCATTCCCTCTGCTTGTGTTCCCTCTCTCGCTGTGTTTCTCTCTGTCAAATAAATAAAATCTTAAAAAAAAAAAAAAAGAAATCTATCTAGGCCATAATGAAGGCAAAATAAATAGCTCTAATATTAAAGGAAGTATGTCAGCTTTGCTCATTGTTACATCTCTAGCACCTAACACAGAGTAGCATATGGAAAATGTACAGAATATATTTGTTGAATAAAGAGAGAAGTGCATATATACACACTCACCCACATACACCTTATGTAATTATTCTCTTTCTACAAAGTTGTATCAAAGACCCCCAGCTGGCCTCACTATTACTTTCATCTATGCTAGCCATAATCCTGGAGAGAACTTATGCCTATCCTTCCGCACTTACTTAGTAATTCCAACCATAACACTACAAACTGCCCAGGAGACCAGTCCCAGTGGAATTGGAATTCATTACATTAAAACAGTCATCATCTCTAGGATGATAATGCCCAATAATAATGCCCTGTTTCTGATCTCTCTGATATGAAGAACTTGAGAGGCAAGGCGAGGGTTTGTGGGGGGGTGGGGGGTGAGGGAGAGAAATGAAACAGGAGGGATGGGGAGAGAGACAAACCATAAGAGACTCCTAGACTCATGAAATGAACTAAGGGTGCCTGGGAGGTGGGGGAGTAGGGATAGGGTGACTGGGTTGTGGACATTGGGGAGGGTATGTGCTATGTTAAGTGCTGTGAAATGTGTAAGCCTGATGATTCACAGATATGTACCCTGGGGCAAATAATACATTATATGTTAATAAAAAAATAAAATAAAATAAAGAAAAAAAATGGTGCCGTTTCCCTTAATCATCACAAAAAGTCAAAGTTTCTTAGGTCATTTCTCATCACCTGAACTTTTATGCTCATATTCATGCCGTAAACTGACCTGATTTCACACCTTTCCCTAGCCTTTCAAAACTTCTAATGTGCTCTCTAGAAACTCAAATTTCCTTTTTTCCTTATTTCTAGGTTTTTCTTTGAGTAATAACTTCCCTTCCCATAAGTTACTTAGACTAAAGTTTGTAGAGACTCCTCTTGTGGCTCATTGCCAGCCCAGGCCTTTGTTACCATCCTCTTCCCAGCAAGCTCCTGCTCCTTTGATGTCAACTCCCACTTAACTAAAATTATCCTTACTCCTTCCCTTCTGTATTTGTATCCCTTCTCAACTTCCCTTACATCCATTTAATTTAGGACTTTAGATAAGGTCAAATTCAAAATTCTGTCTTCCAGTGCGCAACCTACTCCACCCTCAAAATCTCCAGTTGATCATGCTATTGTTCTTGAAACTCTTTCTTCACTTTGTTCTGAGAGATCACACAGTCCTCCCCTTCTACTTCACCAGTGGTTTCTTTCCTGACTTTTAATGATGTCTTCATCTCTTCTTACATTTTAGATATTTTCATGTCTTATGACTTAGAACTTGGACTTCATGTCATTTCTGTCCAAATCTATTCTCTAAGTCATCTAGCCCCATACTATTAAATATAATTGTAGGTTAATAATTCCTAAATTGAAATCTCGAGTCAGAGCGTTTTTCTTGAGGTCCGCACTAATATATTCAACTTTGAGTTTGAGATCTTTTTTTGTAGTCTAGTAAGTATCTCAACCGCAACTGATCCAAGGCTAGTTTATTGATACATTGTCTCTCACTACTCCCCATCTTAATCAAGTGTACCATCATTCCCCTGGTCCTTTGGGGAAAACACTCGGTGACCATCTTGAATCTCTTCTTTATTTCATTCCTTAAATCTAATCCACCAGCAACTCCTACACTTTCTTTAAAATATTCACCCAGTCTTTTTGTTTTTCATCACTTCCATAGCTCTCATGCTTTTCCATGCCATCATCATTAATTGTTTGGACAATTATAAAGTTCATTCTACTAGACTCACGCCAATTTATTTACTTTTGGGTGGTGAAAGTAATGCCTTTTTAAAGGTAAGGGGTTTATCACTTGCCATGATTTTTTTTTTTAATAATAAAAAGTATAATGAGTTCTAAATCCTTGTGATGTTAGAAGGTCTTATGTAATCTTACTCTTGCTATGTCCTCTATCATGACTTCAAGAAGTTGAAGAAGTTCAACTTCTTCACTAGCTTACATTGTTTACTTTGTCTTATCTCCAACGAGCCAATTCCACTTTCATATCAGGGTCTCTGGTGGTCGAAACTCTTACCTACAGGTATCTTCGTGATTCTTTCTCTCAGTTTGCTCTCATACCTACACCCTTCTTCTCTGAACACTCTAACTAAAATAGTAACACCTATCACCAACACCTAGGTCGCTCGCTTTTATTTTATTTTTATAATCACTCTCTATGGAGTTCACCTGATTTGTCCTTTGCTGCAATCCCTACACAAAGAAAAATGCTCCAGATAAAGGAACTCAACATTCATTATAATCATAAATAAATGAAAATTAAATATTTTTCATATAACAAGTGTTTTTTCATAGAAATCACATGGTGAATTAGTTTTACAGTAAATGATTTTCCTTCTGAAGCTAGTATTTGGCAGGTATTGGTAGGAAGGGCTGGAAAAAAATGCAGGTTGTCTGCAGTGGGTGTATTTAATATGATATTTAGAAATTATTAGATGTATAAAATGTTTTAATTTTTAATTGACTACCTTTGTTCAAAAATAATACTTAACATTTAAAAATTACTCTATGTGACTATTCTATGACATAATATTGTTTTATCAAATCATTTTGTCAAATGTGCATGACCCACGTCTCAACTCTCCTGAAACCTAAATGGGTATAAATGTACGTTGGCATGATTTTGTATTTAGAAGACTGCTCCAAAGGCTTCAGACACTGGGCATTCTCTGAAATTTTTTTTTTTTATTTTCAAGGCTGCAAAGGCAAGAATAATTGTGTAAGTAAAAATATATTAATGGAATACTGAAGAGAAATATTTCAGTCTTACATAAGTACCTGGAAAGAAACATCCACATTGTCACATGCCATAGGCTTTACAATTGGATCATGAGTTCCATAGCCACATGGCAGGTGGTATGTTTTTCACATCTAAAGAATTTCTCTCCTTCTATATAATGGCCTTTCTATGTTATGCAAGAATAACCACATGCTTTTTTGTCCCAACAGACAAACTATTTTAAAGTGTCTGGTCTTTGGCTCATGTAGCTTTCTAAGATGCAAATGCAGAGAGCTTCCTCACATTATCTGTTTACATTTTATAAGATATAACAGTATCTTATAAAATATTTATGTTTGATCCAGTGTAGTTACTGGAGTATGAAGCAATTTCTTACCTTTCTAGAAAATGAAAAAAATGATACACTTATATAAATGAGTAGAACAGAAATCATGTGGACATTATTTGGAATAAAATCAAGTGTACTTTTTTTGAACTAATGGATGTATTCTGTCATAAAATTTAGAATGTGTGCTTTCAAGATTCTAGAATAACTTATGTTAGACAATCTAAGAGTTGTTTTTCTTCTGCTTGCAGTCCAGAAAGCTAGTTTAATCAGCGTATTAGTTTTCTATTGCTGTGTTATCAAATTATCATAAGTCTAGTGGCTTAAAACGGCACTCAAGTATCATCTCATCATTCTGTATGTGGTCTCCTGGGGTTAAAAGCAAGATGTCCACAAGTTTATATTCATGTAAGAGGCTCTATGAAAGAATTTGCTGTCAAACTCATTTAGGTTGTCAGCAGAATTTAGTTCTTGCAGTTCTAAGACTGAGGTTTTAGTTTCCTTGCTGAATGTCAGATAAGGGCCAGTCTTTGCTTTTATGAAGCTGTTTGCATTTCATCCCATGATTTCCATGATTTCCAAGAGGCCTCCTGTTGGACTGTGCACATTGGCCCCTATATCTCAGAGCTAGTATCTTGAATGACTAAACAATACTAAGTCTATTGAATTCTATTGAAATTACAGCATTTTTTGGTAATTTTACATAGTAACTTCATGAGAAAATAATTTTAGTTTTTCTTCTCCTTGGCCTTTTCTTTCCTCTCAGCTTTCTCTCTCTTCCTTCTCTTTCTTCTCCCTCCACATTCTCTTTTTTAAAATTTTTCTTCTCATCCAATCAATTATTGTTTAAAATCACTTTTCTTCATTACATTTGAATTCTCTAAAGACATATTTTATGTGATTCTTGCAAGCATTTTTTTTTGTGAGCTAGGCATATTTGATGTCATTGCTGCCATCTTAGTAAAGCAGGAAATAGATTTTTAAATTATTTTACTAAGCCCACATCTGTCATATGTGACAGAGAGAGGTCTATAATACATGCATCTGGTCCTGTCTCAGTGTTGTATCCACTACACTGTAAACTCAACCATGGTTTGGCCTCTGATGAGTAAAAATGAAAGTGTATCAGTTATTTATGTTATTTAATACTTGGACAATAAAATTTGCTGAGGTGTATAAATATATCTAACAAAGATCTGAAAAAGCTTAAAATTAGCATGATAAGACATGAGACACTATAAGTGAATATTACATAGTTGAAAGCTAAATATGATATAAATTTTAAAATGCTGTGGGAGTTCAGAGAAAGTACAAGTGTTCTATAGAAGGTAGCATGTGATCAAATTTATTAAGGTGGGATAGAGCTGGGAGTATTTGTGGTGAGAGAGAACTATAAATGAAGCAGATATTGGGGAAGTGGAGAGAAATAAGTAAGAAATGTGAGACCAGAGTGTATATCTCCACTCGAGTTAGAGACTTGTAATACTTCAAATCTCTTCTTGTCAGATAATTTTGCATTCTGTTAATAAGTAGTCACATTGACTAGTCAACTTTGAGCACATTCCATCCCCCTATCTTGTCTAGTAGAGATATTGTTCTGCCATGAAATAGGCATATGATGGTAGCAGAAAGAGAAGGATAGAGATGGGCATGGTCACATTGTACAGCGAAAAAGCTTTCAATATTCTCTGTGTGCTTTGAAATATTCAAATTTAAGCTTGTGATCTTAGTCATTTATCTTTACCAAGTAGAGCCTACTGTTACCCAAATATGGTGAACAATTCTATCTTATCTGTTTGAACAGTCCATGTAGCACAAAAATTATATTAAAAAAATAATAACTTGAACTCTGATGTGGAAGATCCAATTCCAGACAGAAATATATTATAAAAGCTGAAAGGAGACCATATTTTTAAAACCCTTTGAACTTTAGATACCTCTTCTCTAGACAAAATACTGTATGTCATCTAATTTATCCATATAATTATTTTGTACCTTTTGATTTCATTTGGTGTTATTTTTGCTATATCACCCATATTTTTGATATAATTTACATTTAAAAATGTATGGTTTTATTTTTTTAAAGGTTTCATTTCTTTGAGAGAGAGCATGAGTAGGATGATGGGGAGGGAGAAGCATACTCCCTGCTGAGCAGGGAGCCTGATGTGGGGGGGCATTCTGGGACTCTGGGATCATAACCAGAGCTGAGGGCAGGCAGATGCTTAACTGACTGAGCCACCCAGATGCCTCCAAAATGTATAGTTTTATATTTGTCAAACATACAGAAGGATATTATATATATAATATATATACCTTCCACAGCCCAATCAGAATATAGATTATGTTCACCAATGTATAGTTTTATCATGACCTTTTTAGTTAATGACTCTTTCCCTGTTTTCTACCACAATACATTAGTTTTGGTTTTTCTAGAAAGTCATCTGAAGTATAGCTTATGGTGTGTGCTCTTTTGCATCTGACTTAATTTACTCAGTGTAGTGTTTGAGATTCATTCTGATAAGTAGTATCCCATTTTATGAATATACCAAAGTTTGTTTATTCATTCTCCTGCTGATAGAAGATAAGTTCTTACCAGTTTTTGGCTATTAGGGATAAAGCTGTTCAGAGTATGCTAATACAAGTCTTTTGTGGATATATGTTTTTAACTTCTTTGGGGCAACTACTTAGGAGCAATTGGTTGTTATAGGTATATATATGCTTAACTTTAGAATAAACTGCCAAATAATCTCAAAAAATGATTGTATCACTTTATACTTGCCCCCCCCAGGAATGCTCAAATGACTAGTTATTTCATATCTTTGCCAATACCTGGTTTTGTCAGTCTTTGAAAGTTTTTTTTTTTATTAGTCTTTGAAAGTTTATCTGTTAGAGTGACTAACTGATAATTTCATAACAGTGAATGAATGCTTCCATATGGCAGATTACCATGAGAGAAGTCAAAGCACAAACCACAAACTAGGAAAATATTTATGCTCTGAGTTCAGGTGGATTTTCTAATCTTTCCTGAGCTCATTGTCTTTTCTTGCTCTAAGCTATTATTTTAATTTTCTCTGTCTAGTTCAGAAACATATCATCTTCAGTCATATAAACCAATGTGTTTAATTTCAATTAGAGCCAAAAATTAATTTTATTTACCTCTTTTAAGGAGTACTTCCGAAGAATCCTCCAATTAACTCTAATTCCGTAATATCTAGATCTGAATGAACTTCCTAGTGACTATCAAAAAGCAAATATTTAAAAAAAATATTCCATTCTGCCTCTATGGGAACACCAGTAAAATTCACAGATAAAATTTCCACGATTGTAGATGTATTCCCATACAATTTGTGGATAATTGCAGTGCAAGGGGGAAAAATAAGATTTTGAGATTCTGTGGATATATTCCATTTAATTCTTTATTTTCTTGGAAGAACTACAATTGTTTAAAGATCTTTGATAACAATAGACCTGTAGCTATGTAGTTTACTAATAAACATATTTTGAGGGGGAAAAAAAAAAAGCCGAGATCTATCCTTAAAATAGGCACTCATTCTCTACAGTTTTATGGATAATTTTTTTGTACACTTGTTTTTTATACTTTGTTGTATGTAAATTATACCTAGATTATATTTTTAATTCCAGTGTAGTTAACATGCAGTACTATTTTCAGGAATACACTGTAGTGATTTGGCAGTTCAATATATCACTCTGTGCTTTTAAGTGTACTCTTAATTCTGTTCACCTATTTTAACTATCTGTCTACCCATTTCCCCCCGGTAACCATCAGTTTGCCTTTTATAGTTAAGAATCTGTTTTTTAGTGTGTGTGTGTGTGTGTGTCTCTCTCTCTCTTTCTTTTGTTTATTTTCCTTTTTTTCAAATTTTTATTTAAATTTTAGTTAACATATAGTGCAATATTGAGTAGAATTTAATGATTCATCACTTACATATAACACCCAATGCTCACCACAAGTGTCCGCCTTAAAGCCCATCACCTGTTTAACCCATTCCACACCCTTCTCCTCTCCAGCAGCCCTCAGTCTGTTTTCTATACGTAAGAGTCTTTTATGGCTTGCTTCCCTCTATTTTTTTCTGTATGGATGATTTCTATGAAACTTTTAGATAGCAGATCATTTCTCTATTTCAATAATCAGAAAGTCATCCTCCACATAAGTAAAATCAATAACAGTTATCTTAACTATTTATTTACATTACCTTAAAATCATTAAAATTTAGCTAATTGTGGATCACCCTTAAGATCACGAGCAACATAGTAAATAAATGCACTAACATTTTAATATTCATTTATTTTGCAAAATCTTTTAATTTTTTTTTATTTTGCAAAATCTTTTTTTCAAAAAATTTACTTTCTATAGATTTTTAAATATGGAAGTTTCATTGATTAAACATGTTTTCAGAAATTTCATTTTGGAAGAGTCTGATTCAAGAAGAAAACTTCTAATACCAAATTCTTGAATGCAGTTTTTAAAAATCAGATTTATTTACACAAATTGTAGGATTCCAAGTCTCAGTTCCTTTTCATAAGAGAAGTTTTGCATAGACTGCTACTTGCCTACCCAATGCCATTTTTCATTTTCCTTAAAACAGACTTCATCCTAAGTAGTTACGATCCTTAGTAAAAATCTAAATTTCACAGCTTCCTTTGCAGCTAAGAATGATCAGTGGAGAAGTGGAGGGTTTTCCTTAGAGCATCCTTAAATGGGTTGGTTCACCTCAGTATTCTATTCTTTATCTTTTATTCCCTTATATTATCTTTTTGCTTGGAATATTGATGTGAAGTGTAGAGGTTCCATAGCCATCTCTGACCATGAGATAAGCGTGGAATCTAATGTCAGAGATGATGAAACAGAAAAGACCGTGTAGCTTGTATGGCAACTCTGAATTGCTTATCCTCAACTTCCTGGACATAAACACTAAAACAAACCCCTACTTTTCTTAAACCACTTATTCAGGTTTCTATTAGACAACATCTGTGGCTCCTCATAACAGAAACAAGGTCTATTAAAAAAGAAACAAATGAATAATAGTGGTAGGTACCTGGACACATTAAAACAACGCTTATTGGAGCTAAATCAGTATCTTATTACTGTTTTTTTTTCTTTCCTATAATATCTCTGTAAGATTTACCTCCTTTCCCCTAATAGTTACACACACACACACACACACACACACACACACACACACACACACACACACAATTTACTTTTTCTTTATGGGAGGAGCTAAGTAAGTTGACTATGTATATGAGCCTTTCTCAGTTTCAGTCATACACTCCTCATACATCTGCAATCTTGGCAGCCACTTACTATTTATCTATAAAGTTTCCAACTATGAGTCTGGCTGTTGTTAAAAGCATACTACCATGGCACACATTACTGTCTCTGGTATTTCCACCCTATAACTTCAGGCCTTATTTCCCTTAAATCCAGATTTCTTGTCTGCTGGTTCCTTGTTCCAGAGCTGCCTGGAAAGCTGCTAATGCTATAATTCACAAAAGCAGTCTGAACATTTTAACTCTGGCCATTTAGGATTATTATTTATTTTCATTTCAAGGCAATAAACAACTTGGGGTCAAGGGAGAAGTGGATTTAGGCCATGGAAGTAATTTGTCTTTCAGTTCCTACAATGTTGTGATCTTTTCACAAGGATGGCACAGCCTCTGTGACATCTCGTTTCCTTGTGATTTCCCACTGTCCCCCTCAAATCAATCGAACCACTTGTCTCCGTTACATTTGGTATCTTTAGCATGGTTGTGAAAACATAGTTGTAATGCGATAGAGACAAGAGTAGCTGTGTGTGTGTGTTTCTCAGTAAAATTAAAAATACATAATTAAAAAAAGTTTAAAATTTTATGGATGGGATTTTCCATCACATTTTTTCAATTACTGTTTGTATAAGGAAAATTTTCTCAATATATTCAGATTTCTAATTCAGTGAATTTTCATCTGTTAACTGATTTTGTCCCTGTTTCTCTTGATTTTGAGGGGAAAAAAGCCAATTAAAGACAAATAATTACAGATTTTTTTTTATTTCTAAGAATTCCCTTATTGTATAGACCAATATTTCCAATACAATGGCAATTAACATCTTTATTTTGTTCATGACTTAAATAGAAATGCTTTAAACAATATAGAAATGAAATTATAGGGGTGCCTGGGTGGCTCAGTGGGTTAAAGCCTCTGCCTTCAGCTCAGGTCAGGATCTCAGGGTCCTGGGATCGAGCCCCGCATCGGGCTCTCTGCTCAGCAGGGAGCCTGCTTCTCCCTCTCTCTCTGCCTGCCTCTCTGCCTACTTGTGATCTCTCTCTCTGTCAAACAAATAAATAAAATCTTAAAAAAAAAAGAAATGAAATTATGTAGTAATACATTTATAGAGGAATACAGATGGCAAAGGAAATACACCACTTCAACTAAATGTGAGGAAATAGTTTCATAAAAACTTCTATTTGCTCAAAAGATTAATATATACTTCCAGAATCAATCTGTCCTTACCAAAATATCTGATAATCACATTTATTTCTTATGTATTATATACCTGTTGATTCTGACTTTTATGTCTATCGTAGCAGTTGTCACATACTTTTTGTTGTAGTTATTTATAAATGTATATATACCATCACCAGATTGTAAAGTATTTAAAACTGGAAACAATGCCCTCAGAATCTAGCTTATCACCTTGTACATGGTAAGTATTCAATATGTTACAATGGAGAATATTGTTTGGTTGTTTATCTTGCAAAATTTAAGAGTCACATTATTTCCATTATCAGCAGCAGCAACATCTTGCTCTCAAAATAGGTTGATAAGTTAATTTTCTGTGACTCTAAATGGTTCTGCAAAATTTTGCGGACACAGAATCATGAAAAAGGTAGAAAGTGTAGAAACTATTTGGGGGGCTGTTTTATCAAATGATTTTATTTAAAAATGTGGCTTGAAAATATGAATAGATTATGGTTTTTTGAATATTGCTCCAAATATTTAAAATGCCCAAAACTATAATTTTCTCTAAATCATTTATAAACAACCAGGGCAAATTTTTATGTAAAACTGTTCACTGTATTAAGTACTTAGGATCTGAAAAATACAAGACATCTTGTAAGAAGAAGATAGATTTATTGTCTAACAGGCATTTATATTTCCAGAAGAAAAGATGAAGGAATCAGGACCTTTCTTGCTCAAGAGTGCTTTTGTCTTGTCTTTTGCTCTAGAGATTTCGGGCTGTATACCTGACCATCAGATAATTTGTCTGGGAATGGATGGATATCGGAAACAGAAGCCATTTAACATTAAAGAAATGAGAGACATGGAACATATTGCTGTTCCTTGTACAAAAGACTCAACGTAGTGGAGAATATAAAACTTCTCTAAATTCTTAGGAGTGAGAAGGAATCTATAAACTGCCTTTAACTGGCCTTATGACCTTTGAGATCTTGGCAAACTATTTTGTCTCATTTTACACATGGGGAGTTTGAATTCTAATTAAAGTGGCTTATCAAAGTTTAATATTGATAAGAGGCAGGCAGAGCCATCATTGATGTAAACCTCAGTTCTCTGGCTACCAATTCAAAACATTTTGTGTTAACTGAAGTCTAGGGAATAGAGATTTTGCTTCCATGGTTAATCGGAATTATACTTGCTGAAAACATATCACTCTGTTCAGTAGTTTACATAGATTATTATGTTGGATCTTCAAAACAGCCTTTGATTTGTATGCTGATATGCCATTATATAGATGAAAAAGGTTCATTATAAGAAATTTTAGTTAAAACTTTCCAAGGTCACAGATCTATCGAGTGAAAAAGTCAAATTACAGCCACCAAAAAGGCAAATAACTTATTAAAATTTTAAAATTTAAGTGTATTTGAATTTAGAAATGCAAATATTACTTATTTAATTTCCAAATTTCTGTTACCTGTATAAATAAAGAAGTTCTAAAAAATAGTTATTTTGGGACAGTACTGCATTGCACACATAACTTTATCAGTCATGTGAGGACTGCAGGAATGGAAAGTTGTACTGAGTTAATTCTGTGGGAATACCATTTCTAAATTTATACATGCTGTTGCTGAGTGATTATAAGCAAGCCAGCCACAGAATGACATGCTTTCCTTCATCAAAAGAACCCCACAAACTTCTAGCATATGGAAGCATTTCTGTACTACAAGTTATTCTGAGAGGGAAACATATAATTTATAAATACTATAAAATAAAGTATGCATTTCCAAATGCTGGCAATAAAATATATAGTATGGAATAATTGCCCTTTCATCACTTCTTATAATTACATTCTGATGTAAAAAAATATACTTTGCAGTTAGATCAGTTCAAGTTCAAATCCAGCTGCACCATTCATGATCTGTGTGGTCTGAAGTTTTCTATATAGGGTTGTTATAGGATTCAAATTTGGTAATATCTATAAGGCAATTAGCCCATTGCCTGATAGCGAATAGTCAGAAGGGTTGATTTCCATCTTTCTTTTTCTCCTCAAAGCTACTAAAAATATTCCTCACAATTGTATATAGGAAAGCCCATGCTTAAGAATAAGTCACTGTTTCTAGCAGAAATCATAGAAATCTTTATTCTATTTATTAGCAGGATTAACAACACAAAATATAACCAATAGTCATATCTCACCTATCAGGTTGATACACAATCAAAAGGTATTTGATGATATGTCTGTTGGTGGGTTGTGAGGAGAAGGGAACCTTCAGAGAGTGTTGGTGGAATGTGAAATTAGCAGATCTTCATGCAGGGCAATTTGATACTTTCTAAAAAAAAAAAACTTAGAAATACACATATTCTTGGACACAGTAATTCTATTTTAAGTCTAACAGGAATTTGTATTAAAGCTGTGCTTTCAGGTCTATGAAGAAATGTATACTAATTTATTCAAAGCAGTAGTTGAATAAGTAACATTTTGGAAACGACCAAAATAATACTCAGTAATAAAGAACAGTTGTCTCAAAATTTTGATTTTGGAGAGCTTGAAAAGAGTCAGAAAATAGTCAGGAGTCAGGAGGAGTCAGGAGGACCCTGAGCTCACTCCATCCCACATTTACAACTAGTTATCATCCACATCCAAGCAGATAAACTGGAGAGCGATCCAAATACTGACACAATGAACTGCACAAGTAAATATAGAGAAGAAGCTCCATCTGAAAGGTTAGAAAGGTCAGAAAGGCAGAGGAAGGCTGCCTGCAGGAGGGAGGGAGCAGTGCATGGAGAGGGAAGAGATAGGGGCTCCCACATGGGTAAGACTAATCCCCATAATATTTGGCTTTAAAAACCAGAGAGCCTGACTTCCCAGTTTTTAAAACTGGATAGCAACATGCAAAATGCACAAAAAACCAGTGCATTTTTCCACTAGTGAGGTGGAGCTTTAAAGTCAGCTCACTCAGCTCTAAGGCAAGCTGGGAGGGCAAGCAATAGCTGGGCCACAATTCTTAGAGAGAGCAGCCTACACAGAGAGGCAACATAAAAATAGCAGTTTATACAACACCAGGGCAAACAGAAGACAGATCTTACAGATTTTGGAGCATATTTGGGGACTTCTTCAAAACTGAGGGAGCTGGCTGGTGCCATTTTTCTCCACTACCTCTCTGCATACCCAGAGCTACCTGCAGAAGGTGGCATTGCATAGACACTTGCTACTTAACCTGCCAACAGTGCACCAAATCCACAAGTAATCCTGAAGACTCCTACACTCCAAGCCTGCTAATCTGGCCCAGCCACCAGGTACAAGTGCTGAATCCACTCAGCACCCAGCAGCCATGCCATGGTGAGCCACCATTGCTGCATGCCTTGCCCAACTGCTGGGTGCACAACTGCCGCCACACTCTTTGCCCAGCCACATGTCCCCAGCTCCTGTGGCTTTTCAGGAGATCCAGCATTGGACTAGTGGCCCAATGCTAATTTTGTTAGCACTACTGCCCCATTCCCAAGTTTCTTGGAGGGCACACTCCCTCTTAGAGCTGGCCTGCCTGGGTCCCACTAACACAACAGATAGCAAGCACTGCCCCCAACATGCAGAGTCAGTGCAGACAACTTCACTGAAAGGAAAAGTGACTAAGATATAATAGCATGGGTGTAAGCAGCACACGTAAGGTGTTCTTCTGAAGTGCCAGGTTCTGGTGAACAGGGGACACTGCACTGCAGGGCACCCAGGACCTCTTTTTCATAAAGTCACTACTTTCAAGAACAGAAGACATACCTGGCTTTCTTAACAGAAATAGGCAGACAAAATGAGAAGACTGAGAAATGCATCCCATATGAAAGAATAGGACAAGGCCACAGCCAGAGATCTAAGCAAAACAGATATAAGTGACATGTCTGATAGAGAATTTAAAGCAGTGGTCATAAGGACACTCACCAGACTTGAGAAAAGAGCAGAAGACATGAGAGAGACCCTTAACACAGAGATAAGGAATAATATAGACTTAAAAGGCCTGATAAAAGAATGAGAACAGCACTTTTTGGAATGAACAGCAAGATGGAAGAAGCAGAGGAATGACTTAGTGACATGGAAAAGTAATGGAAAGTAATCAATAAAAGAGATGAAAAAGTATTATGAAACATGATACTAAGAAGGAGCTCAATGACTCCATCAAACATAATAACATTTCTATTATAGGAGTCTAAGAAGAGAAAAGGGGGCTAAAAATGTATTTGAAGAAGTAACAGCTGAAAACCTTGTAATCTGGAGGAGAAAACTGATATCCAGATCTAGGAGGCATAGAGAACTCCCATCCAAGTAAACAAAAACAGACCCACACCAAGATATATTACAATTAAATTCGCAAAATATAGTGGTGATAAAAAAAAAAAAAAAAAGCCAAGGCAAACTAAGTAACTTATAAGGGAACACCCATAAGGCTAGCAGGAGATTTTTCAACAGAAACTTTGTGAGGCAGAAGAGAGTGGCATGATATATCCAAAGTGCTGAATGAGAAAAGTCTACAGCCAAGAATGCTCTATCCAGCAAGACCATCTTTCAGAAGAAGGAGAGATAAAGAGTTTCCCAAAGAAACAGAAACTGAAGGAGTTCTTCATGACCATAAAATCAGCCTGCAAGAAATATTAGAGGGGACTCTGAGTGGACTGGAGAGACCAAAAGTGACAACATGAAGGTAGGAAACACAAAAGCACTAAAAGTGAATATTCCTATAAAATCAATCAAGGAACTCACTTAAGAAGGATAGAAAATATAACATATATCCAACACATGGGGAGGAGAGACAAAATGAATGGTTTCAAACTTAAATCACCATCAGCTTAATTTGGACTGCTATATGCAGAAGAGTTTATGTACAAATCTAGTGGCAACCATATATCAAAAACCACTAATGAATATCTGAGAAGACCACAAATATATGGAGGTTTAATAACATGCTAGTAAACAATGAATGAGTCACGTAGGAAATAAAAAATACATGGAAACAAATGAAAATGAAAACAATAGACACATATATCAATGGAACAGAATAGAAAACTCAGAAATAAACCCACAAGTATATGGTCAATTAATCTTTGACAAAGGAGGAAAGAATCTCTAATGAGAAGAAGACAGTGACTTCAACAAGTAGTATTGGTTGAAAACTGGATAGCAACATGCAAAAGAAAGAAACTGGACCACTTCTACTGTACACAAAAATAAATTCAAAATGGATTAAAGACCTAAATGTGACACCTGCAACCATAAATATCCTGGAAGAGAACACAGGCAATAACCTCTTTGACCATAGGAACTTTTTTCTAGTTATGTCTTCTGAGGCAAGGGAAACAAAAATAAGAATAAATTATTGGGACTACATCAAAATAGAAACCTTCTGTACAGTGAAAGGAAAAATGAACAGAACTAAAAGGCGACCTTCAGAATGGGAGAAAGTTTTTGCAAATGACATAACTGATAAAGGGTTATTATCCAAAATATATAAATAACTGATACAACTTAACATCACCCCTCCAAAAAATAAAGCAACTAAAAAAATGGGCAGAGGACATGAGTAGAAGACATCCAGATGGCCAACAGTTTAAAGATGTTCATCATCAATTGCCATCAGGGAAATGTAAATCAAAACTACAATGAGACATTACCTTACACCTGTCAAAATGGCTGAAATTAACAACACAAGAAACAACAGGCATAGGCAAGAATGTAGAGAAAAAGGAACACTTGTGCACAGTTTGTGGGACTGCAAACTGGTTGTAGCCACTATGGAAAACAGTTTGGAGGTTCATCGAAAAAGTTAAAAATAGAACCACCCCATGATCCAGCAATTACACTACTGGGTATTTACCAAAGATTTAAAAAACACTAATTTGAAGGGACATATGCACACGTGTGTTTATAGTAGCATTATTTACAATGGTCAAGATGTGGAAGAAACCCAAGTGTCATAAATGAATGAATAAAGAAGAGGTGGTGTGTGTGTGTGTGTGTGTGTGTGTGTGTGTGTGTGTGTATATATATATACTCTATGTATATACTATATTTTTTATATATGCCAGATATTAATATATGGCACGAGGAAATATATGGAAAGGACCCAGAAAGCAGGGAGACTATCACAAGGGCCACTGGGGGAGTCATATCAAGAATTTAATTCCAAGACCTAAAGTACATCTTAACTACTTCATAATAAATATAATGCAGAAAGTGTATTTTGATTTGCATGAGTCAAAAAATATTTTAAAAGCCAAACAGTTCTCGACAAAGTCATTCATACCTTTTTTCCTTGGACTATAGTTGTAACTACTGTTGCATAAATAAAGTGGCTGTTAGCTTAGATTAGGGATATTTGACGATGCTGTATATTCTGCCCTCTACAGTACCTCCTGTAACAACAATGGAAGGAGGAAATTCAGCGTCTAATGAGGGTCACTTTGCAACTAAAATTATGGTAAGTATCTTTAATATACTATATCATTTAATTTTCACAACAATTAGATAATATTTATCTTAACAAACAGAAAATTGAGGCTGAAAGATACTTCATTATAACATATAGACTGTAAGTGATTAAGCAGGGATTCTTTTTTTTAAGTTTTGTTTCAAATAAGTATATTTTCCAATTTCAACTCTTAAACTTTCTTTTTTTTCTCTGTTAATTTTTTTTAATTTTATTTATTTATTTTTTTTCAGTGTTACAAGATTTATTGTTTTGCACTACGCCCAGTGCTCCATGCAATACGTGCCCTCCTCAATACCCACCACCAGGCTCGCCCAACCCCCCCCCAAAACCCTCAGTTTGTTGCCCATAGTCCACAGTCTCTCATGGTTCATCTCCTCTGGTTTCCCCCATTCACCCCTCCCTTCCTTCTCATAATGCCCTCCATGTTTTTCTTTACGCTCAGCACGTAAGTGAGACCATAAGGTAATTGGTTCTCTCTGCTTGACTTATTTCACTCCGCATAATCTCTTCCAGTCCCATCCATGTTGATACAAAAGTTGGATATTAATCATTTCTAATGGAGGCATAATATTCCATTGTATATATGGACCATATCTTCTTTATCCATTCATCTGGCCTTGTTCCACTCCAATTTTTGTGTGATCCTGTATACATACAGAGTAATATTTTTTCTTAATTTTTTACTCCAGTATAAAATATGTATAAAGGATGTTTTTTAGATGCCTTTATTTAAAATATTTATTTATATTTCACCAAATAAGTAATTTTATAGACCTAAAGACAATACATTTTCAACTAATAAGCACTGAAATTCCAAACATACTTTTGTGGAAGTTATTAGAAACTTGGAACAACTTTTCCCAAGGGAAAAATATTTCAACTCCTAATTAAGATTTCTGGTCAGTCCACAAGAACTGATAATGTAGCTGGGCAAATACAGTCATAGAACCATAAAACTCAATGACCTTTTAGATAATTATTTAGGTAGAAAATATTTTTGTATATTCCAGTTGTAATATTTGGGGACATGTCTTTTACCTCAAGTGTAGGTTTGGTAGTTCATCTCTATTCTATCCTCATAATTTTAGGCAGGGAAAAAACTGTTCAGCACAAGCATTAATGTGATCAGAGATTGAACATCCATGGGTAAGTGGAAGAGAAGCTAAAGACAAAGGATTTCCTACTGATACTCAGATTTTTAGACCTAATAGGTGTTTCTAAAAATGTTCCTATTAAAACTATGATTATAAAAATGTTAATATATCCCAGAGGGTATGAGTTAAGGATTTCAAATAAAAAATATTTGTTCCAGCAGCAGTAGTCCCAGCCTTCCTTTAGAAAGAGGCACAATCACTGGTAGGTGAAGTGTGCATAAGAAGGGGTCTGCTTGGGGTAATTGAATCTATTTTAGGAGCTTCTATTTTGTTATTGCCCAGAGGTTGGGTCAAGAAAAGCAATTTTATTATAGGTAACTGAATTTTGCTATTTTCTACTAAAGGAACATATTGAAGCAATTAAATAGATATATAAAATAGCTGAGAAACCACTCAAAATGAAAAAAAAAAATTCGCTGAAGACTAGGGAAAACAGCCTTCTTCGTTGCCAAATAGTTTTAAGTGTTATGGAATAAAGGGCATTGAAAACATTTCCTTTATAATGAACAGCTGCTAGCTGAAATCAAACTTCATGTGTACACAGAAACCATTTGCCATGGTCCTTGTGGGTAAAATAATAGTCAAAATGATTCTAATAATTGAAATGAAGTAGGCTGTACAGTTCCCAACTGCCACAACAAAAACATTTTGGAAAATTGGATCACTCACACAAGCTAAAACATGTAGCAATTTGTTTTTATGGAAATTACATTTATAAGCTTGGTAATAAACTGAAAGCAAGGTCCTAGCCTAGACTTCTCTTCAAGATTTAACATAGCCAAGTAAATTAACCTATTGAAAATTCTTCATTTGTTTAAATTGGTTCACTTAAGAAGTTGTAAAAGGCTTTATTAAAGAACGTTCTGTAAGGCTTAAGTTATTGGAGAGACTATATAATTCATTACCCTGTGGCCACATTTCCAAATATAGTTAAGAAGGGGCAGACCCTACCATCACAATTTAGTATGTATAATTGGGGGAAAGGAATATGTTCACACCTATATAAAAGTGCTGCTGGAATATTCATCAAGGAAGCTAGAATTATGAAACCCATTTTATAATATATGCATCATTTTTCATATAATTTCTTATTCTGGATTTATATTTATTTATTTTTAAAGACTTAATTTATTTATTTAATGAGTGATAGCATGAGCCAAGGGGAAGGAGCAGAGGAAGGGAGAGAAGCACACTCCCCACTGAGCAGGGAGTCCAATGTGGGGTTTGATCCCAGGACCCCGAGATTATGACCTAAGCCGAAGGCAGACACTTAACCAACTGAGCCACCCAGATGGACCCTGGATTTATATTTAAAAGATATTTCTTTTTTTTCCCCCCTTTTTATTCTGGTTGATCATATTACTTATCTGAAATTACAAAATTGGGATAACAGGTTTTAAGTAGTACTTACACTCAAAAATGATCTATTTATTCATAAGACATGTAGATCATTTTGCTTGGTTGGCACAGGGAATATTGTGATGAATAAGGCAGGTACAATCCTCTCATCTGGTGCCTGCAGTTTAGTTTTATAAATAATTGCAACTCTGTTATATAACTGAAAGACATTTAGAGTGTTCAGTAAGGCCGTATCAGGAATACCTACCTAATCAAGGCAACTTTTAGTGGTATTTGTCTTCAGGTAGTATAATTAGCAATGGCTAAGAAAGGATAAAAAATTTAAAAGCAAACAAAATACAAATTCTTAGACAAGGAGTAAGAAGTCTTGAGTTCTCATCCTACTCAATAGTTAATATTTGTGTTAGTAAGATCATTACATTTACTCTCTCTGAGCTTCCATTGTCCTATTTCTAGTATGTGGGTAGGAGGAGATGTCTATAATTTTCCAACATAATTTAAAATTCTCCAATATTACAGTTTTAAGAATCAAAGTCTCGTGAAAGGTAGATATCTTAGATATCTACCCTCTTATATATATCATAGATATCTTCTTTGGTCATGTGATAGAGATGCTAAATATTTTTTGCATAAAAAAAGACGTTACTTAGAACAAAACCTGCCTAAAGTGGTGGATCACAACTCTTTTCTTGTCCAACATAAATAAGAGAAGGATTCTCATGAATAATTGTGACCCGCTTTTATTGTGATTCTCCCATTTCACTTCCCTAATTTTTAGAAAGGTGTTTCAGAACCTGATTTAAGAGGATATGTATAATTTGTATGTATGTATAATTTGAAAAGACATCCTACACAACTCTGCTTTTCTTCCCCTCATTCTGACCTGAGAACTATCCTCTTGAAGTTGGATGTGCTGAATATTCTCCTTTGGCCACCCCAAATCCTCTCTTCTTCTGTTTATTCTGTACCTTGCAAGTGTGAACTCTGAGGACCAAATCAACCAGGCTCTCTATCCTGTGTTTCCCTTGGGTCTTTGCCTGTAGTCACCAAGAGGGGAATCTGAGGACAGAGTGGGAAAGAGGTAGGGTGTACCTGTTCCCCTCATTCCATTATTGCTGGGCTGGCGTGTGCCGGTATCTGGCTCTGTTCTCTCCCGGAGGGTTCTCTCAAGTGGCTACTCTCTTAGAGCTACTGTAAGTAGCTCTTACAGCTACTACACTCTTTCTGGGTCTTGTACATGTACAGAGGACAGGCAATGGGAAGACACGAGAAGACAGCCATTAGCATCTGAGGAAAGAGGCCCAGAATAGATCTCTCTCTCACAGCCCTTAGATGGAATTAACTTTGCTTACACTTGATCTCAGACTTCTGGCTTTCAGCCACTGTGAGAAAATAAATTTATTTTGTTTAAACCATCCAGTCTGTGGTGTTCAGTAAGCTAATACAGATTCTCCTTTTCCTTGTCCCTTCAGATCTGGGAATACTAACTACTTTCTCTCATTGGTTTTCTTAATCCTGCATATGGATTTGTAAATATTCTTTCTTCATGCTTTCTTCAAAGAGATGAAATCTTTACATTCTCCAAGGAAATGGGAAAGGAAAGGAATCTTTACAATGTGCCATTTCATCTTGCTAGTGCCTTGCCTGAAATATAAAAATTGATTCTGAAACATACTTTTCTACTTTTCTGTAGCACTTTTCTCCTTATTCTCATCTTTCAATATCTCTTTTTATTATCTTTATCTTTTCCACTAAGGAAAAAATGCCTTTTAGTAAAATATGTCAAGTACATGGCTCACAGTAGGTATTATTATCAACATAATAAATATTAACCAGTGACACAAATAATGAGCAGCAGTATCACAGAATCCCATTTAATCAGTTGGGAATGTTTTTGGATAATGGGTCCTTCCTAAGACCCCTGGAATTAAAATTCCAGATCTCTCAGTATTGCTCATACCTCTATCGTGAGTCCAGAAATACAATAAGTCAACTCAAAATCAAGTGAAACAAGTAACACAGGACTATAGGAAGCAGATATAAATAGGCTGTCATCATGTATTAATGGGCAAGAACAGAGAGTTCCATAAAAATATTAAATATTCTGTGAGATTCTAACACTAGCTTTGAGGAGACCAAAAACTTAACTTGTAATTTAGTGGAACTGCCACTTATAAATTCTTGACATAGATTGTCTTTGTTTTGAAATTGGAGAATAGGTTCTGAAGCCGGATTATTAAGTTACTTGAAGACAACAAAATAAAATAGACAAAACAAATGGTTGAAATGTATGTAAGCAGTATGAGAAAATTTGTTAGAATAGTTCTGACCCTTTGATCACATACAGCCTTTAACTTCCAAAATAATAAGATACAGAGTTCTCCAAGATTTATTTTTGAGAGATATTTATACAAAAAGAAGGGAGGTAAAATTCCATTATGTTTGAGGTCTTTCTGGGAATAAAAATAGTGTTTTGTTTTGTTTTTAAACTAACAACATATTGTTAAAACTGAAGTTGAGCTAAGGTAATGAATATATTGTGAAAGACTGTTGAACAACCACAACATACAACATATGCATGTTTGGATGTTCTGGGAGAATGTACGATAACCCAAGATTGTTTGAAAATTAAGCAGAAGGGCTCAAAGTACCTGAATATATTCATAATAAGAAAAAGTTTACAAAACCTTGTTACTTTCCTAGAGAAAAGCTTTGTGATATGTATAACCTACAATTCTCTCTTCTTTTTTTCCCTAATTTTAACAAATCACATTTATTCAAAGCAAGAAATTTCTTACACAATTTCCTAGAAGAATTTCTTATTCTATTATTCCGATGCAGGGAATGAATATAGGGTGTGACCTAGTTAAATGCTCAATTTGCGTGAGTAAATGATATTTCACAAAAACTGATTAAAAGTTGTGAATAAAAGGAAAAATGACCACACAGAAATTTCAGTGTCAAACTTTCTACCTTATTTTTAGATTTTGGAAAATCAAACATGTTTTCTGGATGACTGACTTATTTGATTTCTTTATATTATAGTTGAAGTAAAGCATGTAATCTGTATATTTGCTGCCTGACATTGCCCACAAAAGTAAAGACTTCTGTGGATAGCTGTAGTAAATAGGATTTTGAATATTAAAATAAAGTTAGTTAAATTTAAAACAAATATTTGGTAAAACATTGTATCAAAACTTTGCACTGATATTTACTTAAGGTAGTATGAAGGACTTGATTAACCTAAGATTTCTCTCATTAAAGAAATAAACTGTTGGGAAAATAAAAAAGAATTCTTTAAAATATATTGATAAGCCTACAAAAATAAGTTAAAAACCCAAAGTTTTTATTGCCTATCACTATAAAAGTAAAAGATAAAAACAGAACAGTGAGCAGTAGGCATTTGGAGCCCTACATTAGGCTCTCTCCTCAGCGAGGAGCCTGCTTCTCCCTCTCCCTCTGCAGCTCCCCCCCCACACCTGCAATGGCTTGTGCTCTCTTACTCCTGCTCTCTCTCAAATAAATAAATACAATCTTAAAAAAAGAGAAATTACAGATGAATTGTTCATTAACAATAATGAATAAAATACATGTCAAACTCAGGTGGACCCCAGAGCAAGTAATCCATCAAGGAATATTTTTAATACAGAAAGGGACAGTTGTAGAAAAGAGTAGTTTAGTAATCTTGTCATCCACATTTAAAGTATACAAAAAGAATAGCATTATAATCAATGAAATAAATAATAAGAACAGAAAAATAATGGTAGAGGCAGTGAAAATCAAAAGAAGGAGGGAGAAAGATGAGGGGAAGGAAGGCAGTCTATAAGGGGGGAGGGAACCGCAATAAACTCAAAGAGGCAGAGAAGGACAAGGCGGGGTGGAGGGATTCAGGAGACAGACTGTATGCGGAGCAGAGGACAAGAAAAGAGAATACAAAAATCTTACACAGGTAGTTGAAAGGATTTGTTTCTGTTCATAAATTGAGAGGTAGGTATTATGGTATTATGATTCATATCTAATGATATATGTAATATTATTTGGTTCTTTCATTATACATTAAATATATATCAAAAGTAGGAGGGTGTCCAGTTCCTGTCACAACAGATCAATGAATATTGGACTAATTGACCCGTGGTAAACAGATACAAAACAAATATAAAGTGAAACAGATATGAAGTGAAACAAAACATATGAAGAAATATGTTTTAGCCATTGGGCAATCTGTGATCAGTGAGAGAAGACTCCACATGCTGCATATGCTGCATATTTATCTTGGTTTTCTACCTAAAGACAGAGCGCGATAGAGTCTAGCAAACTGATCCCACTGAGCAGAAGAAAAAAGAGAAGAAAGTATGGGAGAAAAAGCCCTGAAGTCTGCATAGGGATCTCTAGAGTTTTGACCAACTGTTAGGCCGCATATGTGCACAGAGTCTTTTGTATATTTATGTACAGATACAAATGTGTGCATTAAAAAGACTTTAAAAAAAGAAATGTAAAATTATTATTAAAAATTAAATTTGTAGAAAAATATAAAGATATAATTAAAATACTGAGTTATTGAAAGGAAACATTCAATATTTGGAGATACAGTTCACATTAATCTGTAGATCTAAGGCAATTTCCATTAAAACCTTAGAGATATTTTTAAAAATTTGACAAAATTACTCTATATTTCATTCATAAGTGGAGATACATCTAAAAACCAAGAAGTTTTTTGTATCAAAATAATGTTGGTGCCATTTGACAATGGGGCCAAGAATATTCAGTAGGGAAAGGATAGTTTTTTCAATATTTAGTGTAGGGAACAGTGGATAACTACATCTAGAAAAATAAAATTGTTCCCCTAATACCACCCACAAAAATTAACTTTAGATGGATTAAATACTTAACCATAAGATCTAAAATGATAAAATTCCTATGGGAAAAAATAGGAGAAAACTTCTTTGACATTTTTGGCAATGATATTTTTAGATTTGACACCAAAAACAACACAAGCAACAAAAACAAAAAACGTGGGGCTACATCAAACTAGAAGCTTCTGCACAACAAAAGAAACAATTAACAAAAAAAGCAAACTATGAGAAACTATTTGCAAACCATATATCAGATAAGGGGTTGATGTACCAAAATATAAAAAGAACTCATACAACTCAATAACAAAGAAAACAACATATTAAAAAATAGAGAAATTGAACATTTTTCCAAAGAAGACATCCATATGGCCCGCTATCACTGCAATTATGTAATATTTTCTGTCAAATTTAGCCAATGCGGTCGGGCAAGATGAAGTAACTAGAGTTACAAAAAAATTAAAGAAGAGTTCAAACTTTCTGTAGTTGCAGATCAGATGATTGGATATCTAGGAAATCAGAGTGTGATAGGATGAATAATGATCCTTATATATGCCCACATCCTAATCTGGAATGTCCCAATATATGACCTTCCTGGCAAAGGGACTTTACAGATGTGATTAATTTAAGGATCTTGAGTTGGGGAGATAATCCTGGGTAATCTGGGTGGCTTTAACACAATCACAAGGGTCCTTATTGAAGGGGCGTAGGAAGTATCAGAGTCAGATAGGTGCCAATGGGAGTAGAAGTACAGAGAGAAAGTGATTTGAACATGCTGTCTTGCTGGCTTGATGATGGAGGCAGGGAGTTGTGAGTCAAAGAACACAGGCAGTCTCTGGAAGCTAAAATAGGCAAGAGAACAGATTCTCCTCTAGAGCCTTCAGAAGAAACCGGTCCGTCAGTACCTGGATTTTAGTCCAGTAAAAGTGATTTCAGACTTTCGGCCTTCCAAATTGTAAAGAAGATGTATTTGTGTTATTTTAAGCCACTAAATTTATGGTAGTTTATTGCATCATCAGTAGGAAACTAATAGAGAATCTACTAGGCAACTACAATATAATACTTTTCTTAAGTAACAGATTATAAAACTAACCTCCAAAATAGGTAGTTATCACGTATGCAAACTATATTCAGATGGAAGGCATTTTTAAGAATAAAAGTGCTATTTTCCATAATAACACAAGAGTTAGGAGTAATATTATAAAAGCTGTGCAAAACCCCTATGATAAAATCTTTATAACAGAGTTCCAAAATAGACCTGAATGAAGAGAAAGATCAGAAGCCTCCCTTTATGAATCAAGTTTGCATGTATTGGTTCTGTGAAACACATTTTGATAATTTTTGTTAATTTTCTGTACTTTCTGTAGTGTCTACTCAACTAATGAGGAAATTCATATTCATCTGTTAGTGGAAGTAAGGAATGTCAACCTGACTGTGTCTTTCAGCTCCAACATCTCTTTGTTGCTAAATTCTCCATGTTTTAGCAGCTCAAGACACCTGAATATCCACATCCATTGACGCAGGAATTTTAATACCAGAAATGATCATAGTACCATGAAATAGAGTGTATGTAGATGGATGAGTGTTACCGTGTTAGTTCTGCTAAAATGGTACACCTCAACAAGTTGTGCAGAGTAAGGGCTGTTCTCAAGGCTGATAAATCACTAGATCCAGAGTGTGTTACTTAATGCCTTTTGTCTTCAGCTGTGAACTGAAGTTAAAAGTTCAGAGAAGAGAATTATCACTTGTTGCCTTAAACCATTACAACAGACACAGGTACACACACCTTAATGACTACTTACCTAAATTTTACTTATGGAAACCAAACTTGGAGAAGATGGCGTTAAGTTTTCTAAGGCAAAATATTTAATTAATGACAGAATTAGAATTTGGCTCAGATCTATCAGGGCCAAAGCTCATGTTTCAACCCACAAACTACAATGCCTGAATTTACTATATTCTTCCCAAACTATATCAATATGAAATATTTTTAATATTTTTGTGTTTTATTTTTTATTATTATATTATGTTTCAAAAAAAGTGAATGTAAACGCAAAAATGTAGAAGGAAATGCAGTCTTAAAGAAAAGGTAGTAGGATATTACAGAGCCAAGAGAAGCAAGGGTTTTTCACCAAGGTAAGGTGATCAATGACGTCAAAGGAGCATTAAAGTCAAACATATTAAAGGCAAAAATATCTTCATAAGAACAATGTGAGGTATCTTTAGTAATATTATTTACATTACCTATATTGATTTTAGAATACCTTCCAGGTCCACTTTTCCAACTACCATTCATATATTTAATGCAGTTTTGTCAGTAAGATTTTCTGCAAAATCATTTAAGGACTTCTCTAGGGTGACCTTATCTTCAGCTGTGTTTGTGTTGGAGACACTAAAAGGAATGTGCAGGTGGTTACAGTCTCATTATGGACTTATCACTAAAGATTGAATTTTGTGATGCTTAATATTCCAAAATATTCATCTCATAGTTTATGCTTGTAATATTTTGTTGTCTATAGATACATCAAATCATGAAGAGTTAATCTTCATAACTTGGTGAAGAAATGGATAGGACACCTTGAAAGTTTTACTTCTTAATATCATGTAGTATCATCATAGGATAAACAGTGTTTTGAAGAAGGGATGGAGAGAGACTAACCATTCCACAGTCTCTGGTCTGGGGTCTCAAAAGGTCATTTTTTTTTTTATCAAAAGTGAAAGTACTACATTTTAAGTATTAACTCACCAATGATGTTTGCTGACAAGAAGGCCATTGAGGTCTAAGTGATGAGAAATGAAAATATGAGCTGCTGAGTTGATTGAGAGGACAAGATATAAATTCAGGTTCACTAAAACTTGTTAGAGCAGCGAAAATGCTGGCTTTAGTGTGAAAAGTGCAATGGGATTTCTTTTAGATAAACCGATAAGCTGTCTTTTTTGTGTTTGTAGTAAGACAGATCTTTATTTGATCCAGATGGCACACTTTCTCCTGAGCATGTTCTAAGTTTTGACTAAGTTGCTGACCAAAAAAAGAACAAATTCCAGAGGGATTTGAATTAGTAAAAAAAATAAATAAATAAAATTGTTCAGTAAAAATAAAACATTAAAACATGGAATGATTTCCTTTTAGGAAAAACTGCATTTTTTTGTTGACATCTTTATTGAGCTATATTTTAGATGTCCTATAATTCACTCTACAATTCATTCATTTTTAGTATATTCACAGAATTGTGCCACTATCACCACTAAGTTCAGAATGTTTTAATTACCCTGAAAAGAAATCAGACAGTCTTACCCACATTTCTTCCATTCATAGGCAGTCTGGTTTCTTAGCTGTAGACCTGCTTATCCTCAACATTTCAAGTAAAAGGAATCATGTGTCTTTAGTGACCTGATTTTTCACTCAGCATGATGTTTTTAAGGATCATTCATGTTGTAGTGCATATCAACACTTCAGTTCTTCCTTGCTTCATTATTTTTTATAGAGGTATAATTGACATACAACATAGTAGTTTGCAGTGTACAACATAATGATTTGGTGTTTGTATGCATCACAAAATGATGAGAGTAAGTCTAGTTACTATCCATCATTCCTTTTATTGCTGAATAATATTCCATTGTATGATATATCAGCCACATTTTGTTTATCCATAAGTTGATGGACATTTGGACCGCTGCCACTTTTTCGGCCATTATGAATAATGCTTCTATGGACAGTTGTATACAAGTTTTATTGAACTTGTGTTTTTATTTCTCTTGGATATATGACTAAGAGTGGACTTGCTGGGTCATGTGGGTACTCTATGTTTAACATTCTGAGTAACTGCCAAACTGTGTTTCAATGTGGCTACATGAAAAGAAGGCACTTCTGATAGTTTAAAAATAATTCTGCAGTCTGCAAGATAAGTCAGCAGAGTTTAGCGGAAATTAAATGGAATGGGAAAACTCTGGATCTGGTCCCAGCTCTGCCACTAATTAGTTGTTTGACCTTAAGCAATTCATTTACATTCTCTAAAACCAAGTTTCTTCATTTGTAAAATAAGTGTGTTTCTTCAAACAAGCACAACTCTTGAATATAATTATAGCTGCTATAGTTGCTTTTCTTTTTTTTTTTTCATTGTTTCTTTAAATTTGCTCCGAGGCCTAATTTTTTCCTTGGCCCCGAATGAAAAACTTAAGCAGACCCCATGACATCTCTGACTATTATGAGGTATTGTAAAGACTTCTGGTCACTTTTAGTCACAAAACATGATCTCAATTCAGTAATCAAATTGTCCATTTTTATATAATAATCCAAACTCTGAACGTGATATGAATTAGAGGCTTCTCCTAGTTTCCTTTTAAACAAGGAGTGCTGTTGTTAGGGGTCCCTCATGGGTTGGAGTGTCAAGGGGAGTACAAGGAAAGGGGACCAGTGAAGTCTTTGTTAATGACTTGGCTTGAGGACTCTTTGAACTTGGCAGATGTTTAATAACATTTACTTCTGGTGATTTGTGTTAGTTACTAGCACTGTTGGAACAACGTATTGCAAACTGGATAGCTTCACCACAGAAATGATTTTCTCACAGTTGTAGAGGCTAGAGATCTGGTGGCAACTGACTTAGTTCCTCTGTAGGCGGTGAGGGAGACTGTTCCTTGCTTCTCTCCTAGCTTCTGGTGATTTGCTGGCAATCTTTGGCATTCTGTGGCTTGTAGCTGCTTCACCCTGATCTCTGCCTGAGAGAATCTTCATTTTCACATGGCATTCACCCTGTACCTATGTCTCTATGTCCCATTTTTTTTTTTTGAAAGAAGAACATCAGTCATATTGGATTAGGACATTCAGTAATGACCTCATTTTAACTTGATTGCCTGTGTGAAGACTCTCTCCCAATAAGAGAACATTCTAAGGTACTAGGACTAAAGACTCCCACATATTTTTTTTATAGGGGCACGTTTCAACTCATAATAATTACAAAATAGATGTCCCTTCTGTATAATGGAATTATTCTTAGGTGCTCTTTGCCATGTGACTTCATAGCAATAGCCAGCAGGCATTCCATTCCAGTGGCTTTGGGTTTGGCTGTATAGTTGGCTTTGATCTTTGGAAGGGGAAGTTGTGACCATGTCAAGAGTTCCAACTAGGGGCTTCACAGAGCATGCATGTTTCAGCCCATTCCCCGAAGATTTGACTGCCATGAGATTAGCACTCCCTTTGTATTGCTTCTCTTCCAATTTAGATTCTTGAATGATAAGGCACATGGAGACAAGAACTGAGCTCTCATAGTCCATCCAAGCTGCAGCCATCATGTAACAAGAATGAGAAATATGTTTTGTTATTATAAGCTATTCAGATTTTAGGGCTATTACTTGCCACAGAAAAATGTGACTCACAGCCTTTGTTTTTGGAGATAACCTCATTCCTGAGACATCTCACATGCACCTCCCTAATTCAAATGATGCTTCTCTAGGTTGTTATTGATTCCTTTCTCAGCCCCTATTCACTGCTGATATCACTGGTCTCTATCCTAGGTCTATTCTAGGCAGTCATCTTTGATTGACTAGTTAAGATCAGCCTACTCTGCCATCATTCTTTCTCTGGCTCATCTTTGCTATGGAAAATGCACAACATTCTTTGCCAGGACAAACTTTGGAAATGAAAGATGTTCAAAACATTTGATTCTTTTGTGATGCATTTACTAGCCAGCCCATCCTAGCCAAATAGGTGTTTTAGGCAAGCAAGAATCAGGCATCAGCCCAGTAGGTATCTCCAGTCTTTAGGGAATGCATAGTAAGTGCTCCAAGTTTGTGTGTGTGTGTGTTGTTGTTGTTGTTGTTGTTGTTGTTGTCTAATGAGTCTGTGGCAGCTGTGCATTCATGCAACTCAGATCTCCATCAAGATAGTATACTGTGAGCATCATAGATGATGGACAGCTCCAGCTCTTAACTTTTTCAGCCAGTAATGGTGCTTGGTGCTTGTATCAAGGTCCTCCTTTCTCTGGTTGTTCTCAGAAAGTGACTAAAGATGGGGGCGTACTAGTGCTAGTCCATTACTGCCTGACAGGGAATTCCTTTAATTAGGGTTGCTGGATAAAAAAACACCCAATTAAGTTTGAACTTCAGATCAATAGCTAATAATTTTTTACTATAAGTATGCATGTAATATATGGGGAATACATATATTAAAAATATTTATTGTTCCGAAATTTGAATTTAGTTGTATGTTCTGTATTTTTATTTGCTAAATCTACTTAATGACAGTAGTTGCTTAGACACACCCCACCATGCTGGCTGAAAATTACTAAGAAATGTACGAACTCTTCCTATTCAGTCCTTCTTTACCTGCCCCCTTTCATAAGTGTCAGACCTACATCATAGTTTGAATGTTGCCCTTCCTGTTCCTGCTTGTTTCCCTTTATCCTTTGCAGGCATCCCACATCAGAGCTCTGGCATGTCTAATCCCATCCTGGCATCTTCGCACATGACCTGAACTGACACACAGCATTTGATGAAACTTGTATCTTTATTTCTGCTAAGGATAATATTTTCACTCTGTGGATATTGGACTAGATGATTGCTAATGTTCCTTCAGCCACATCTTATGATTCTGAGTTTCTTCTTAGGTAGATAGATCATGCTATAAAAAATATTTCAAATTTACTGTACGAAAATAAAAGTGAGAGTTTCACTTGTTCAAAACTGATTTCTTACTCCTCTAGTCTTCCTCTGAAATTCTATAGAAATTAGCTATAGTGAAATGGTATAAATGGTAGTTAAATGAGGTGAGGAATTGGGTCACCCTTCTTCCACATCATAAAAGCTGCAAACTACAGCCTGTATTCTAGCTAGTGCTTTTCTAACTGTGAATGCTGAAGTGGTAGAAGTAAGATACTGAGTTTCTGTTAAACAGCTGTAATCTCCAGGCTTGAACTTCAGCCTGCTGATCAAACTAGAGGCAGAACTGGCTCTTCTCCAATCATACAACTAAAAAATCCCTGCTGTGCAAAAACCAGGTTCCTCACTTGGAATCTACATGCAGTCTTGCTGAATACTAGTGCACAAGGCATATGGGAAGTAGACAGTGGGGGACAGACACACTTTCTATTTCTTAAATTTCCATTGATATTCTCCAGTGAAAGATTTTAAGCAGGCTGAAAATGTGTTCTATCTGGCTCTTATCTTTGTGTTACTGAAATGGGCACTATGACTGGAGCATTTGTCATGGCATCCAATATGGGATGCTGGAAACAAAATCAAGGGGCCAGAAATCAAAGTCTATCTTAGGAGTGGGAAAACTTTACCTTATTTGGTGTGGTATTCTTGAGATGGTATAATATTTCTATGGTGCTATATAGTTCAGTAAAGTGGGAATCACAAGAAAGGGACACTAAACCCCATGAGCCTATGTGACCTCCATCATCTTTACCTCCTGATAAAGGAAGTAACCCCCATTTGGAACAAGTGAACCAACAGAACTACCACAAAGGCTTGCCCTATCAAATAATAACAACCACATCAACAATCACTATTATTATTACCATATGAAACAATCATGTTGAAAATGCTGTTGTCCCCAGTCCTATCTAAAAACACTAACCATTTGGTACATAAGATATCAAGAATACTAGGCGAGTATATGAACAATCTGAGGACGAAGAGGCTCCTCAAGTATGCCCCATACATATCAAATTAGGATGTTAAAGCAGTTGTATGATGGGGTGACCTCTAAGGAGTTGTCTCCTGGGACTCCATTATCAGGCAACACTACTGTTGCCTCACTCAGATCTCTCTTGCCAAGTAGTACCTCCAGTCCTCTGCTGTGTGAGTCTTGAGTATAGATAGTTCATGGCTCTATTCTTCTTCTGAGAATTGTCCTTGACTAAAGGGAATAAATCACTGAGAAGTGCTGGAGAGGTAAAGATCTCTTTCAGAGGCAGCTCATGGCCAGTTACCAATAGATCCGGTTATACAAGGTTATCTCCATTTCTTCAAGCTGAGACAACTCTGTGTTGTTCATAGTGGTTATTCATGCTCCATAATGCCCTACTAGATCAAGCTAAGGTTAGGCTTCAACTGACTGTACCTCTTTGCCTAGAATCTTTCTTGATTAAATCTGATTACCCATTCCTGTACTAGATTCAGCTGAGAGCAGTCTCTTCCTAAATCATTTGCTCAAGAATCCTTGCTTCAAGCTCTGCTTCTAGAGAACCTAAGACAGAGAGACTTATGCTCTCACAGCAGAAAAATGATGATATAGTGAAACAAGGCAAGTCAGTTATTTCTCCAATCATACTGCTATTGAATCCCAGCCCCTCTTATCACCAGGATTGAAGTTAGTATTTCCTCAATCATAAAACTTAAACATCTCCATTAATTCAAGGGTCAGGATTTCTCTCTAGGAATCTGATGACTGATAATCTGCCCCATTCCTCTGTGCGGCTTCGGAAAGTTAACAGGTGATGGATTAACACATACCTGATATTGTTTCTGGGTCTATGATTTCCCCCTAATAAATGCTGAACCAGTAAGTGCAATAAGAATCATAGCTTATGTGCCTTTGTTTGATCAAAAGGAAATATCTACCCTGTAGGCACCAAGAAACAAATAAAAATTGGAAGGAAGGTAACTGGAACTTCCAAACACTTTGCTTCTTTAAGAATGGATGGAAAGTATTGTAGATTAGATTATGCATATTCTCATCACCCTCAGTTTTTGTTTATTTTAAAACTTTTTAAGATTTTATTTATTTGAGAGAGAGCGAGAGAGAGAGTGGGAGGGAGAGAATATGAGAGGGGAGAAGGTCACAGGGAGAAGCAGACTCCCCGCAGAGCTGGGAGCCCGATATGGGACTCGATCCAGGGACTCTGGGATCATGACCTGAGCCGAAGGCAGTCACTTAACCAACTGGCGCCCCTAGTTTTTGTTTATTAATACAAAATCTTTCTCTGTCATTTTTTCCCCTTCTGCATTATCAGTCTGTCACATGCAGCTTAGCAAAATATTTAAGGTGCTAATACTCTCAGTAAACAAGTGAGACAATTGAATTGGAACTTAAATCATGATTTCATGATTTCCATAGAGTGGAAAATTTGAGCCTGGTTTTAGAAGTATAAGTTTAGAGAGAATGATTGGGAATTTTAGGTTGAGCTTCACTAATTAGGATCTGTGGACTTGTGTGTGGTAGAGAGGCTTTAGTAAGCTTTGTCAGCGACTACTTCTCTTGTATATTCCAGATAGCCCCTGATATTTGGTTATGGATGAGTGTGTAATCTCTTTGTACCAATGTTATACATGTCAATAAAAGGGAAGATGACCTCTTATAACATGAACCTCATGGCGGATACATCTTTTCTCCTTACATTATACCTTCTTGCTCAAACACTTACTAGTTTTAGGGAATTGACTACATTTCTTTGTGTCAGAAGTTTCCTTATTTGTAATATAGAGGTAATTATTTTTACCTTGAAGTATTATCAAGATTGAATTACACAACAAAATAAAACCCCTGGCACATAGGAATGGATGAATAAATGTTACCTATTTTTCTGTTTCCTTTTGCTTTTCATTGTCTTCACTTAACCTAAATTTTTGGCTTGGTTAAAAAAATCAAAACCTACATGGCTGCTTCAAACTATTTTGATAAAACAATGATGAGTGTTTAATATTTAATACCACTTTTCTCCTTCCTTTTTTATCATGTTATTTTCAAATATTAAAAAAATTAGTTATTTTCAGCATCTTTTTTTTTTTTTAAAGATTATTTATTTGACAGAGAGAGAGATCACAAGGAGGCAGAGAGGCAGGCAGAGAGAGAGGGGGAAGCAGGCGCCCTGCTGAGTAGAGAGCCTGATGTGGGACTCGATCCCAGGACCCTGAGATCATGATCATAGCCGAAAGCAGAGGCCTTAACCCACTGAGCCACCCAGGCACCCCTATTTTCCGCATCTTAAATACTATAACCTAGTCCATAATTTTAACTCTCCTTAGTGCAAGAAAAGAGAACTAACATTCTTTGAACAGCTATTTTTTTTTTTTGAACAGCTATTTTGAACAACTTTGAACAACTATTAAGGACTGATCTCAAAGTGAGATGACTTTTATTTCATAGCTTTCCTTAATCATGTATCATTTTTCAGAATTTTTAAAATTTAACTTGGTTTTATCCTCTACATTAGACATTATTTTTATTCTGTGATTCAGCCAGTATTTTAAACATTCATATTTACCATTTCCTTTCTTGGTTATTCATTCTTTCATGACAGACCTTCCACTAAGAATCATTTTCTTTCTCCATATATTTCTTATAAAATATTCCTTTAGGATAGCACTAAGGTACTAAGTTTTTTATTATTCTTTTGGCAGTATCATTATGTAGTTCTTACTTTGAAAGAATTTTTCTTAGTGTAGAATTTGAAGTTGATGGTGTATTTTCTTAGCTCATTGAAAATATTACTTTCTTTAGAGAGTGGTGAGTCTGTCATTTTTTTTTTCTGTATTACATTTAATTTTCTCCCTTTCTTTTTTCTTTGTTTGTTTGTTTGTTTGTTTCTTTTTTGTCTCTGGCTGTGTCATTGTTTTGTGTCTACATATAGAATTTTTAGGATTCACAGGACTTCCTGAATCTGAGAATGGCATTTTAAATCACTTTTGGGAAAAATTTCAGCTACTATATCTTCTATCACTACCAATTTTTCTTTTAATCTTTGTTATCGTCTCTAGAACTCTGATTAGTTTATAGTATTATAAATCTTTCTAGCATTGGAGTGTATCCTCTCAAAGATAAGAGGATAGTTCCTATCTTACAGTGCCCATTCTTTACCATATTTATTTCTCAGCCCACCAATACTCTCTTTGCTATGCCTGCCTTCTCATTAAACAGTTATTTGAATCAATATATTTTTTTTAAGATTTTATTTATTTATTTGACAGAGAGATAGATCACTAGTAGGCAGAGAGGTAGACAGAGAGCGGGGGAAGCAGGCTCCCCGCTGAGCAGAGAGCCTGATGCGGGGCTCGATCCCAGGACCCTGAGATCATGACCTGAGCTGAATGCAGAGGTTTTAACCCACTGAGCCACCCAGGCACCCCCGAATCAATATTTTTAATGACAATTTTTTCATTTATGTAGTTATTTTTTTTAAAAAGTTGGCCTGTTTAATTTAAATAGGAACTTTTTATTTGTAACTTTTCCAGTTTATTGTATTATTTTTAAGTCTAATAAGTGTGTTATACTTATTTTCTATCCTCTATCTGGTAATTCCAGTATCTGTCATCAGCTGTTTTGATTTTATAGAGCGCCCACCTACTGCTCTCCTCCTTATGGAATCTTGCACATGGCAGCCCCATCCGACTACTTAATATCAATGCGAGGTTGTCAATTCATGCTTCTCGGACTTTAATTTTGGGGAATTCCTTAAGTTCTGAGTTTAAAGTGAGTTCATTCAGTAAGAATATGGGTTTGCTTTTGTCAGGCTTCTAGTGGCCAACACCAAATCAAGACCAATCTACAGAATATTTTACTCAAGATTTCACGTAAGTAAGATGAATTCTAGGCATAACTTCTTGAATGGGGTTTCTTTGTAGAATTTCTCAGGGAGACCTTTATTTCTATTTTTCACTCTCCTTAGAGCCTAGGCTGAGAAAGGAGAGGGTATTTCTGTACTCTCCCTTCACAGAAGGTAGATGGATAGATAGGTAGGTAGATGGATGGATGGATGGATAGATAGGTAGGTAGATAGGTGATAGATTAATAGATGATAGTTCTATTTCTATTTTTTATATCTTTATTGTCCTTTGGGTTTTGATCATTATTTGAGAGAACTTTCAGATTTCTTTAGTTTTATACAAAAATCTCCCTTTGAATCTCCCAATATATATAGTACTAAGGTTTTAACCATTTTTACCTCCAACCCCTTTTATGGTTTCTTAAGACCGAGGATCTAGGAATGCTATAAATCTACTGAATTTTTTACTACTGATATCTACTGAAAAGGTTGGATTGTGCCCATTTATCTCCATTTGCTTGTCCATATTCATTCCTTACCCTTCTTTACCCTTTTCTCTTTTTTAGGCAGCAAACTGTGTAGGAACTATATCATCCAAGCTTCCTGCACATTATCTTCTTCTTGGGTTCAGATGAAAAACAGATTGGTAGTGGTTCAGAATATTGGACAACGGGATTCTTTCTTTTTGCTCATTTCTTGCAGATCTGGGCATAGTGTTGCATTCTACTTTTAAAACTCCTGCTGGGCAGCCCTTCTTCCATGACTCTGAACTACTTTTAGTCTCCTCTAACACCATTACCTTTTTTGCCTCTTCAGGCCCAAGGTTGGAAATAGTGTATCACTCTTGTCTGTCTCTAGATTCTTCATAGCCCTTTTTGTACTCTAGGAAAGGATCATACTCCTAGACCAACAATCTACTTCAGAGCCAATTTCAATTCCCTAAACCCAACCAATTTTGATAATTAGTGTCTCCATTAAATTCTGTACCTTCAGATATTTCATCTGTTTCCTGATGGGATCCCTACTACTACAATATGAATATTCTAATTTTGTAGGTGAGGGAAGCGAGGCTTAGAAAACCCAGTTGGCTTTAGAAGAGAGCAATGTGGTGGTTTGTGTGATTTCACCCTGGGTAAGCTGGGATCTCTGTTTCCTAGAGATCTCGTCCCAGAATGTTTTTAGATTAGAGTTGGCCAAACCAAAACTTATGTGACTTAGAAAGCAGAAGACAAGCAGTGGCCATTACTCTCTGAAGTTTGTGGTAGTCAGACATAACGTGGGTCAAATATAGGGGTGCCTGGCAAGGCCACATCTTATCCTTACTCTCTATTGCATCGCGTGGTACTTTTTTCTGACTCCTGACTCCTTTGACAAATTGTGGTTTCAGACCAACTGTGAGGTGCTTTACTCCAGACTCAGAGTAACTGCTACATAGAAGCAAAAACTTCCATTTTTCACTGTGAAGATGCCTGAAATAAGAGACCATAAGAAGAGAGAGGCTCAGCTATCACAGCCATTCCAACCCTACCAGACGAGGGCTCAGACTAGTGAGTGAGCTTATTATGTCCCCATCAGTCCTCATCAAGGGATCCAGAGAGCCTGGAGCCACATCAGTGATCCAGGCAAGACAACAGAAGAAACACATAATTAAATCTTGAGAAAAATGCAGTATTGTTATTTTAAGCCACAGAGTTTTAGGATTTTTTTTTTTTTTTTTTTTGGTAAACTGTAGAAATTGGTATATGAAAGTGGTGTGTTACTGTAATAATAATAATTTTTTAATATTGACTTTGGGACTTGGTTAAAAGAAGAATCTAAAAGCATGACACATGGACTGCTACCAGAGACTCAAAAAATCCTGAGAAGATCATCTGGGGCTAGAGAATAAGCAGTCTTTGTTAGTTAGTGGCAAAAGAGCTAGCCAAAATGTTGCCTGGTAATTTGGAAGATTGAAGCTAGTATGAACTGTTGGATCTGCCTAAGGAGCCTTCCGGGGAGAATGCTGAAATACCAGCTCATTTATTTTTGTATCCTGTGATCAGATATAGGAAGAAAGAGATGATCTAAAAATAGAGCTATACATTCCAAACAGAGTTGGTGAAATAAAGACCAATGCTTCCTGTGCTGGAAAATAAAATCTTCTCATTTCTAGTCTCCCAACCAGCAAAACATCATCAAAGTAAAATGAAACCTAGGGCTACAGATGAACTAAATAGGTGTGTTTATAAGACTTTCTGTTAATACTTACAAAAGATGTAAGGGGGTGTCAAGTAAACACTGTCAGCTAGAACAGTAGCATCCAAAAAATCTTAAAGAGTATTATCAAAACAGCTTCTCATGTGCCTCAAATGGAATGAGGTTATCTTGGACTCTTGAGCCCCAGTTAAACTGTTAGACATAATCCTGGGTGATGGGAGTACATCTCAAGTGACACTGGTAGAAGAGCTTCCTAGATTTCCAGCACCGCCCAATAGGCAGTGTGGTTTTTTTATGCAGTAATTAGTAACGAATACAAGCTGCTCCTCCTCATTTGAAACTGGATTTGTGATTTAACCGTAATTCAATAATCTTTTAAAAATTTATTTGTAGCATGCTAAATAACAACAATTTACACTATTAACCCACCGTGGAAAAAATATGTAACACCAGAGTATCTTGTATTTTTTGGGGGGGGATTGGCAGATGAAATATACCTGGGGAGAGTTTGGAATTACATAAGAAGATGTCGTATTATTCCATGTAAAGGAGAGCTAGATTGGATTTAGCTGAAAGCTCTCTATTGCTTGGAGATATTATTTTTTCTCTTCATTTTACCACTTTATCCTTTGTTTTTAAAACTCCTCCTCAAAAAGATGAGTGTGTTCAATACTTTTTTTTTAAAAGATTTTATTTATTTGACAGAGAGAAACACAGCTGGAGAGGGAACACAAGCAGAGGGAATGGTAGCGGGAGAAGCAGGCTCCCTGCTGAGCAAAGAGCCCGATGTGGGGCTCGATCCCAGGACCCTGGGATCATGACCTGAGCCGAAGGCAGACGCTTAACGACTCAATAATCTTTTGGAATGATAAAGTTAATATGACCTCCAAACCCCATCTTAGAATTAGAAAATTATTTTTCTCTTATTCTTAGGGTTAGTCTTTCTGGGACAATCTTACTCTTTAAGGGCTTACAATGTTGGTATCAATTATTTTTCCTCAGCATTATAGCATGAACTCCTCTTCAGAGAGGGAGATTCAGAATCACTGCCAGATGCCACCTGGGATAAGTGCATACACTGCATGTGCCATTTCAGAACTAGGAGAGGCATATTTTGACCCAAATAATATATTCAGGTTTTCATCCTGCAGTTACTAATATCATCACCATCACTCCTCTGAGAGTACCGAACAGCTGGCCCCGTCTCACTGCTGGTTGTCTGATTTAGGCAAGTCCTACACCTTTATTCCCACCTGAATTAAGGTCTCCTTGCCCTCTGTGGGCTCCCTCGCAGTGCTGGCCATGCTCAGACTTGGAGTTACACATGGCTGGCAGGTTGCCATCTTGAAAACAGTCCCTGCTCAGTGCTGCCAATCTCCATGTTATAGCTGCCAGTGCTCTGAAACTGAGGATTTCTGTCGAGAACAGTCAGCCAGTTTCTTGTCAGCCCTGCCCACATCTGTGGTAATACCATTCCTGGTTTAGCAGTGATTTCTCATGGTTTAGAAGAGAAAATAACAGTGGTCTTCTCTTTAGCATTTCTGAAGAATTGTTGCCTTCTACCAAGCCATGCTATTTAGAATCTAAGTATCAGAGTTACTTGTTTACCCTCACAAACACAACTGTTATTTATGGAGCAGATTTGGAGTAGTAGGTAGCTTGAGCCTAGGGAGATGTCCAGCCTCAGTAGGAATCTGTTTCCTGAAGCTCCCTTCTTTCATGTCCAGATTTCTTCTACCACATGATAAGTCTCGGGGGCCCTTAGTATCTAATTCTGCTGCTAAACATAGGTTTTGCCATTTCAGCTTGGCATATATAATCAAATACTATTGAAACTTAAAAGGGAAGAAATTAGAATGTCTCTCTCTTTTTTCTCCCTTTGATGACATTTGGTCTATATGAAAATTTGCTCTTCTTAAGCAACACTTCTGTTCCACAAATAAAGAGAACAGAAGTAATGTGGTCCTTGTGAAGGAAATAAAAAAATGGCAAAAAAAAATTATTCCTAGTAGATAAGCTGTAAAGTATCAAAATTGATTCATTTTCTCACAATACCCAGTTAGAGCCCACTCTTAAGTGTTTTATGCTCTTTATGGGCTTAAGATTTTTCTATCTATATCTAAAATACAAGAGAAAGAGATTCTTCAAGAGTCTTTTGAAGGTAGAAAAGATGATGTAAGGATTTCCTGTCATAAAACCTAGAGAGGACTGCTCTGTTTCTGAACTGTCAATCTAACGTTTACTAAAACATTTTGGCAGCCATTTCCCTCAGCGTTGTCAAATGTGTCATTGATAATAGTTTTGCATCATAAAGGGGAAAGGAGATATTAAGAACTTAATTCTTAACACTTGTCATTTAGTGGAATCATTGACAATTTAAAACAAGACGTAGTCTGATTCCCCTGAACGTGTAACCCAAAGTCTTACAGAGTGACGAAGTGTGTGATGGGGACAGGGGAGTGGGTATTTAATGAGGGTCTCTTATGTATTTGGTGCTTCTGTATTTCAGATTCTCCACAACCCTGTGGGGTCCAAATTAGTTATCTTCCAGTTCCATAAGAAGGAACGGAGGCCCAGAGAGGTCAAATAAATTTCTGAGGGTCTGGTATCTGTCAGTGTCTCTTAGGACAGGTGCTCAGGTCAAGCTAACTCTAGAAGCAGTGCTCTTCTCACTGAATCATGTTGCTTGGTACATGTTTGGGAAATGTGTAAAATGAGGGGCCCTGAGTGTGCCATCTCTCTTCATAAAACTGTAAGTAAATAACAAGTATGGTAATTAAGATTATCAGAAAATGGAGTGGTAGCTGAAATCCCTTAATGACAATATTATCATGTTCTAAACTATTGAATACTGTAATAGTCTAGACTATTGTGGGTAGGACTACTGCTGCCAGCAATACTATCATTTTATCCCCAACAGAAAATTATTTTTAAAAATGTGATGTGTTTATTGTAAAGCCCCTGGGCATATGTACAAGAACACAAACAGCATTTACATATCTATTATCTATTAACTGACACTGCATTTGCCAGGCATTTGACACAATTAAGCAAATGCTTGACTGAACAGATGGGTCTTATAAGGATCCCTAAGGGCATGTCTGCATTAACTATGCCAAGGGGGGTTAATGCACCCATTTGGCATCTGTGTACTTTTTCCATCAGCATATACACCATTGCTTTGCATGGTTGCAAATGGGTCCATTTTTGTCCCAGAGGACTAAGTGTAAGTGAATTGAGCTATTTCCAGTTTGTTCCATTTTTGTCTTCTGTTTGAAGTGTATCCCCAACAATAGTAGATTATACCCTGTGATTGTTTCTTGTATTCATTTACTTGAAAATGGCCTAATGTTTTTATTTGGTTTACTAGTGGTGTCAAGGAAATTGAACACTTTTCTAAGGCAAAGTACATAGCCTTTGAATTTTATACCTTGGTTTATATAGTCTCTACTGCCGGGTTACAATAGCTAGAGGAAGAAAAAACACAACTCAGATCTTAATAGTAATAATAAAGAATTGAACATCACTATACCTGACAAAAGAATTATTTGTCTTTCACTAAACTATTTCATGGCCTCTGAAATGGAAACACAACCCCAGACATTATAGGCTTAAACCAGTGCAGTAGTCTCTCTCTGTTGTCTTTTGGATGTATATATGTCTCTCTGGGAAATGACCTGAACACATCAATTAAACTTTTTTTTTTTTTTTAAAGCACTGGCCAGGTTCTCAGGGCCTTTTTCAAAGGTTCTTCTCAAAGAACCACAGTTCAGGACCTGCTCTGTGGGCAGTGGATGCTTTAGCATTTTGTATATCACAGAGATAGAGCTGTACCATGAATCAAAACACAGAATAAGTATTAAGGTTAATTATATACGAGGAAGCATAGTCTGTATTCTTTGACTTTCTCATTGGCCTAAAGCTGGATCAAAAATGTTGGGCACAATGGATTTTGTGTCGTCTGTTATAGCTAATGGAGCTCAGCACTAAAAGCAAAGCAGCCCTGAAGTATGAGGCATGCTGCAGATGATTATGTAGGAGTATACAATTAAACACCAACCAGAAATGATGAAAACTTCAACATCATTTTAGTACTGTAAGGCAAGCAAATATTTCAGTAAATGAAATTAGCTAATAGTCTTGTCAAATCAGGCATTGGGAATGGAAATTAGGTTATTTTCATTGTTTTTCTCTTTAAAATGATTCCTTCGGCAGTATTTTGTCAAAATATATATTTGATTTATTAAATGGGAGATAGTTTCACACTAGGCAAATTCCTTGGAACATTTCTTTTCACAGCCTCTTGCTTTTGTTTTCCTTATTTACTAAAAAGAAGAGAAAGACAGGAAAAAAAATCATTTCCGTGTACTTATGTGAAAATATGATTTGCTTGGCTGTACTGCCTAAGTTCTTAGTTCTAGGTATAGTGAAGTAGCCGTAAAATCTATTTCATTTAAAAAGTATGCTCTATTATGTGTAAATTATAAATCACTAAATTCTACTCCTGAAACTAATTTTATACTATATGTAAATAACTGGAATTTAAATAAAAACTTGAAAAAAGGTACATTAAAAATTATAGTGTACATATTTTATTTATGAAGGCTTTTTCCCTCTATTTTTAATTGAAGTAAAGCTGCCATACTATATTATATTATTTTCAGGTGTACAAGATAGTGATTTGACAATTATATACGTTATGAAATGTTCACCACGGTAGGTATAGTTACCCTCTGTCATCATACAAAGTTATTACAGTATTATTGACTATATTCCCTATGTTATACTTTTCATTTCCGTGGCTTATTTATAACTTGAAGTTTATACCTTTTTTTAAATTCAAGTATAATTAACATACAGTGTTATATTAATTTCAGGTGTACAATATAATGATTCAACAATTCTATACATTTCTCAATACTCATCAAGATAAGTGTACTCTTAATCCCCATTATCTGTTTCAACCAGACCCTCACCCACTTTCCATCTGGCAACCACCAATTTGTTTTCTGTATTTAAGAGTCTGTTTTTTGTTTGGTTCTTTTTGTTTTGTTTTGTTTTCTGTTTGCTTTGTTTCTTAAATTCCACAGATGAGTGGTGTTTGCCTTTCTCTGACTGTCTCATTTCACTTAGTATTATACCCTCTAGGTCCATCCATTTTGTTGCAAATGGCAAGATATTCATTCTTTTAAATTTGTGTGTTACCAGCTGAAAGAGGAACAGTGTTTATCTGAGAATATTTTCATTGTTTCTACTTGTCGTCCACACTATAAGATATTTCCTACTGTTTGAATATATTAGGTTAAACATTTGGAATTGCTGAGTCTAGAGTGAAAAGAGACCTCCAGGTTTTTCTACTGTTGCATGATTATTTGGGTAATCTGAAGCTTCTATAGTTTGTGAGTCACTCAAATAACTAGTTAGTGGTAATCTTAGAGTTAAAATGAACTGTATCAAAATGTAGCACTTTTTTTTTTCCTAGAAAAATGCTACCCTGAGTCCTAGATGAATTTGGATTTTATCTTTTTAATTAGTTAATACATAGAGCATAGTATCTGTAAAAAAAAAATAATAAAGATCATATATTGGTAAGAGCACCTAACTTAACAACTAAAACTTGAGCAATACATTTAAATATGCCTTTATACTTCTCTCCATCATATTAACTAGAATGTAGTACAAATTAAAGAATATGTCATTTCTTTACAGGTATCAACTGTTAATGTTATGTATATCCATCTAAGCCTCTGTGTGTATGAGTATTTAATTTTACAAAGGGAGTATCATACAGTAGATGCTATTTTGCCTTTTGCTTTTTCACTTAATGATATATTATGGATATAAAACCTTGTCTGTATTTATTTTAAAATAAATGTCTATTTTAATCTATATTTCTTTGTTAACTGATACTAAGTACTTTTATAGGATCAATTCCTAGATGGGACCTAATGCAGATATTATGCATCACAGACTTAGTTGGCTTGAAAACAGATATACGAACATTTCTTGAAGTTTAAATAAAATTCATAGTGGTTTGGTTTACTCTGACATAGTAACAGTATGACTAAAGTTCTGCTAATACTTTTATCTCAGTTCTTGGTGTAGGCTTTGTATTAAAATTTAAGACCCATTTAACAAAATACTTAAACTCATACTAACATATTTTAAAAATATTCCACTTGATCTCTGGATGCCAAGGCCAGAACTCCATGAAAATTAATCCACGGAGCCTCAAGAGCAAGTCTAGGGAGAGCTGTCAATGCAAATGCCCAGCACAGCCTGGCACTGTGGCTCTAAAGACTGCCCAGGGAGCAGAGGTTTTCAGTTATCTGACCTACCTCCTGCCCTGAAAATGCATCAGTGTCAGTCATGGCCCTGAAGAAGACAGAGCATTCCAGAACTCAATCTAGCAAATCACACTCAATAGAATGCTGATTTGCCTTGCAGGGATTGGATTGAAGATTTGCATTTCCTCTTTTCTGCTGTATTCCCTTACCTCTGTTTTCTAATTTACGCAATTACATATTTCCTATTTAATGAGCTCTCGGCAGAGAAGTTATACTACATAAAAACATGCATTTTTCTCTTAGTGTTTATATTGTCATAAGCTAATAATATAACCTAGTATCTGAACCAGAACTATTTTTATTTTCTTGTTTTCTTGTTCCATAGGTAACATGGACTAAAGAGTGACCCACAGCACCAAATTAGCTACAGTATAGTTTGTGCCCTGTATTTGAACTGTCACAAAGAAACTGAGTGGTTTTTTTTTGGTTAAGGCAAAATATTTACCATGAGTCATCAGTGTATACTGGATAGTAAGGCATTACTTGTTATAGATGGACACACATTGGTTATATGAGTATATGAGGAGTATTTCTGACAGGATTAGACCAGTTTCTCAAAGAAATCCAGACCCAATCCCGTAAAGCTGAGCTATGAGTAATTTCTTGGGTAATCAGCCACATAACTGCTTCCCTGCCCACCCAATCTGTCCTCTCGTATGTACATACATACACACTCAGCACACATACACACAAACACACACACAGAGAGAGAGAGAGAGAGAGAGAGAGAGAGAAGGTCCCAGTTATTTAAGAGTTCATGGAAATGTTCTTGATTAACTTTTAGGATAGTAATACCCTGAATCCCACTTTAAAACAAAACAAGACAAAACAAAAAACCAGTTCTTCATTTTATCCTGATTCCAATAATGCTTTCACTCGACCTAAGACTAAATTTGGGGGTCATCATGGAAACTACAAACATTGTTTTGTTTATGCTCAAATTTGTAATAGAAATAAATGTCCAATTGAAAGGAATTTGCAGTTTTATTTTCAAGTTTTATTTTAGAGACATTTTATGATTCTGTACTGGTTACATTCTGGTTGTATAAGAATTGTATAGAGTGGCTCTCAATTGATGTGACACAGAGCACAACCATCATATGCCCAGATTTCTCCCCCGTAAGAATTCTGAAGGCTTTGTGTACTGAGATAAAGCAAGAATTTGGTCTTCGGAGCTCTCTGCATCTTGATCAAAGATGTGCCTTGCCCTTTTATCACAAAGTGAGAAATTGTATTTTGAGAATGCCATAAAATACCATAGCCATCTTGTTTAAAATTTGTCAGCTGGCCCTTAGTCTTTAGTTTTCAAAGTAACAATTTGACTTTAATATTTTACAAACACATAATGCTTTACATAAAATGAAATAAGAAAACCAAATTGTTTCATTTAACTTTTCTTAGATCAGCAGAATGAAATAGGATTATGGAGAACTAAATAAAATCTACTTATTCTTAAGACTAAATCCTATCTTTCAGAAAGAATCTGGGCCACTGCAGTGACACAGATTCTCTCCATAGAAATTTTTTCTGCTTCCTCCCCAAAAGTTCAAGCTAAAACTACTCAGTCAAAAATTTTTTCCAAATATCAGGTAGAAGAGTTGGAGCATATTTAAAGGTAACATAAAGAGATGTGATTTATTCTATTATCAAAATATGATCATTTCTAATCTGTAATTTATTTCTAGCTCTTTAAAATATTGTCTATACTTGAGATTTTTGAAAAAAAATATTTACTTTTAAAATGGTTGATGTTTTTAACCTCAATATGCAATATTTAAGAGACCACTAAATTTAATGTGTTTTAATGTCACCCCCCAAAAAGATGTGTATTTTCTCCTGTGCCAATATGAGAGCTCTGGAACGGAAAATGTTACTCTTTACTTACAGCAAATCATAATTATGCCAACTTCCTTTTGCCCAAATTCTTATCCCTTGGGTGGCACAATGAGAACCAGATGTGATCCTACATATAGTGGGGTCTGCTGCATCTGAGGAGCCCCCAAAATGAACTCAGGCAATTAGAAAGGAAAGAGAAGCAGCTGTCCCCCCTCCACTGCTGAGGCTCCATAATGGGGAACTGCTTCTTCTCTCTGGGGAATGTCAATAAGTTTCTCTGGAGGAAAATTAGACTAGTGTCTCCCAACTTCACAATGCAGGGAATGTCTACATGGTTCCAGGTCTTTTCTCCCTTCAAACATAAGCATATATACCTCTTGGGAGGTAAATCTGAAATTCTCACTATCTCTCAGTCGTGACTTAACACCCAGGCTTGTTTTTAAGCCCAGATCCCAGGTTCCAGTAAAATTTTCTTAGAAAGCTCTAATTGTGCAGAAATATGAAAAAAAATTTCTACAGCACCTCATTTTCTGGGTAGTAACTTACTGTGTCTGCTTGGCTAGCAAATTTGTGGAGCAGCCTTTAAAGACTTTTCTTTTTTTTCTTCTTTTTCTTCTTATAGAGTTAGGGCAGATGAGATAGCATTGTGGATATTGTTATCAAATGTGTGGAATAATTGCATAGTTAGCTAAAATAAAGCAGGTTGAAGACAGTGTCCATAGGGCACTGGTTGATGGCAAGGACCATCAGGGTTTAGCACTTGGTCCCATCAAGTATCAGGGCTTGGTCTCAGTATTTTTGTCATCCAAGTAAGCAAGTGGTCACAGTCAGCACAACCATCTTGAGAGTGATTGAAGGGAGGTAGAAGGAGACCAGACTCATTTTAGAACACAGCCTTAGCATAAGAGGCCATTTTGGATAATAGTGGTAGATGTTTTTAAGAGTTGTCTACTGTCATTGTACATCATGGGTAAATGGGTAAGATGAAAATAGACATTAAGTGCTGTGGGAACATTTTTTCTATTGACATATGGCCCACCATGAGGTCAGTTATTGACCAGAAAATAAGTTCCATGAGGTTAAGGACTTTTTTTTAACTGATATATTCTTATCATATATATTCTTATCACGTACAGAAAAGTTTTCTTCATAGTAGGCTCCCAATAAATGTATGTAACGTGAATGAATGAACTAAGGAATTAGGAAAAGCGAGAAGAACTCTAGAATCATCTGAAAGATGCTAATGTTTTGATATCACCTGATTTTGATTACTCCTGGTGCTTAACAGTTTTGTCTTTATTAATATTTTATCCTTCCTTTGTTATATATATATATATATAACATATAACATAACATATAACATATATATACATATATATACATATATATGTATATTAATATACGTATATATATTAATATACATATATACATATATATATTAATATTTATTTGACAGAGAGAGATCACAAGTAGGCAGAGAGGCAGGCAGAGACAGAGGGGAAAGCAGGCTCCACACTGAGCAGGGAGCCCAATGCAGAGCTTGATCCCAGGACCCTGAGATCATGACCTGGGCTGAAGGCAGAGACTTTAACCCACTGAGCCACCCAGGTGCCCCAGTTTTTTTTTGATATATATATTTTTAAAGATTTATTTATTTTTTTTGACAGAGAGAGAGAGGGATCACAAGTAGGCAGAGAGGCAGGCAGAGAGAGAGAGGGGGAAGCAGGCTCCCTGTCGAGCAGAGAGCCTGATGCCGGGCTCGATCCCAGGACCTTGAGATCATGACCGGAGCCAAAAGCAGAGGCTTTAACCCACTGAGCCACCCAGGCGCCCCATATTTTAAAATATTCTACATCTATAGACAACTTCTTGCTTTAATGAATTACAAATACTCATTTGTAATAAGCTCATTTCTTAAACTATGAGGCACACAATGACATCTATGTGGCTCCGTCGATTATGCATCTGTGTCTGCCTTCGGCTCAGGTCATGATTCTTGGGTCCTGGGATTGAGCCCTGCGGGAACCTGCTTCTCCCCCTCTTCTCTGCTTGTACTTTCTGTTGCTATCTCTGTCTCTGTCTCTCTCTCAAATAAATAAATAAAATATTTTTTAAAAAATAGGTACTCAAGGGCTCTGTTTTGATACTATTTTCTCTCTTCACCGCTTCCTTGGACTATTCATCCCAGTCCTTTGCCTTAACTACTCACTACATACACATACTTTCCAAACTCGAACTTTACACAGATATCTCTGCTAAGTTGTTCCTTGATTCTTTGTACTCAGTGAATAAAGCTGAATTTATCATCTTTCCTGCCAGTATGCTTCTTGTCTTCCTTTTGTGACTAGAACCAATATCTACCTTGGTACAGAAGCCCAAAATTAATTCCCCTTCTTCCTCTCTCCTCCATTAGAGTCTCTATTATTCCAAATCAATCATTCTCTACTTTCCATTGCTTTTGGAATCTTCTTTTGTCCATATCAACAAGGGCCCCTTGGTTTCTAGTTTTCATATCAACAAGGGCCCCTTGGTTTCTAGTTTTCCTTGCTTGCTTCCCTTCTATATACTTCTGCCAAAAAGATCATGCTGAAAGATAAATATCAGATATTTTATTAAATTTTAATTAATAAATTTAATTAATAAAATTAGCTTTCAAGATACTTCTCAGATATTCATAGTCTGAACTTTGTATTTCTTGAAGGCAGATTTTACACTCTATCTTCTTACACATATGTTGCCTCTATCAGTAATTCCTTTATCCTTTTACTCAATAGTCAAATGTTCATTTTTTTTTTCTCATTTAGCAATCGCTAAATGAAGACCTATTATGACTCAGGGGATTTTTCTGGGAGCTGGAGATATAGCAGAGAACAAAACAGTCATAGTCTGTTTCTTCAAGGAATTTGCAATACAGTAAGAAAGATTATAGATAAGACAAATAATTACAAATGTAATAAATGATATAGAGAAGAATTACACACTGTCTATAATAGGAAAGCTTGATGTAGTATGTGAAGGAATGATATCCCTGTGGAAATGAAAGTATTCTAGGCCAGAAATAATAAACAGTAAAATAGGTATGGTAAGATACTATAATAATATTTTAAAAATACTATTTTAAATAGTATTTTAAAAATAGTAAAATAAGTTTGGGAGGGGTGGGGGAGAACATCATTCCAGGAAGGGTAAAAGATGATGAGAAGACCCTGAAACAGGGAGAAATGTTTTTACCTGAAACGATTTAAAAGACTAAGTCCGTAGAGAAGATAACAAAGGGAATGTGGAAACAGTCCATCCATGCCATACTGTTCTGTGTATCCCTTTCCCTCCTTTGTTGGACATGTAATATTTCAAAAACATTTAAAACGTCACCATCTCCTCTATGAGCACTCAATTTGATTTTTATCTGTTTTTTTTTAAGGCTCTTAGGTCACCCTGTGAAAACTTCCATTATACGCTTATTTTCTGTTTCTCCCCTACTATGATTATGAACTCCTTGTTAGAAATTACCCTCTGCATCCTTGAGGCTCTGCACAGCACTTGGCACATAGTGAAAAGTCCATGACTCTGTTTCATGAAAGAATGAATGAATGAAAACTGAACGAAAGACTATAATGTGGTGAGCAGGGGCACTGTGAACATTTGACTGTCAAGTACTATACCTAAAAAATACTTCCAACAGTCCCTCCTACATCTTGACGTAAGTGACAAGAGATGCTGCTGCAGTTAATTGGTATTAGAATCATACTTGTCCATAGTTTAAACAGTGCATCAGTCTGTCAATCTCCCTGTCATATTTATAAACATCTAAGCTCCCCAAATGTTCAGAATCTCTCTGAGAATCAAATGGAACAGAAACACAATTCTCTTTCCTTCAAGGAACTCTATAACAACTAGAGAAACTCTTTTATATGGATCTGTGGGGACTATGTTATTTCAAATATAGTTTTACTCAGAACCTTGGAGAGCAACCGTTCAGCAAGAAAGTGCCCTGTAGAGAAATCGGTCTTCTCTTCAAGCTGCCCCAGCTGACATTATCAACTTTCCAGGTAGGTCTTACATATATCAAAACAAACAGAAGAACTTCATTTATCCAGAAATTATATTCTGCGTCTCACATTGACTTGCCCTATTTTTTGAACTCATTAAATTTAGAATTTCCTTAGCATCCAAAGTAGCTTATTTTATATTTGTTAATAAAATCCTATTGGTACTCTGGATTCATTCTTTACATGAATTTTTTATACATTAATAGGACTTTGATTTATATGTAGGACTCACTGACCATTTCCTCTTTTTAAGCAGGGGTATGGTAATCAATCATGGACCGTTCTAAAAACATTTTATAAAAGCACTACAAGGTCCCAGCGTAGCAGAAACTCAGGAAAAAACACCATCCCACAACAAACATTCAATTTATACTCTCTAGCCTTTATAAATGAAATCTTAAGGTGTTGTTTAAAGATGTATATTTCAATTGTAAGTGCATTTATCTCCTTTATACTATGTGTGTGGTTTTTCAGTATAAACAATCATGAATTCTCTTAAACTTGAGAGTTTTGTGAATAGTTTGCATCTCTAAGGGAAATGCGAATCATTGACAAGATCTGCACAGCTGCAGCCAATTCATACTACAAATAAAAGTTTTATTGGGCACAATTTTGGATTATCTATTTAGGTAGGATACAAGTGACTGGAATGGTGGTATGAATTCCCAGTTGGGAAGAATGGGATTTTAATAGATTGTAGGGGCAGTACCTTTATATCATATGCAGTGAATTTGATTCATTTTTAAGTACTTAACAGAGTTACTTTTATTTTTTAAAATATTTAAATGTCTTAAATCTATACATGAACATATATATAAAATATATGCTCAGATATACATATAAGTGTATCTTTTACAATTAACTAAAATTAGTCATTTTTCTAGACTAGGAACTTATTTCCATTTCTACTTTTATTTCTATTCCTGTTAATGGTGGATATTATTTATTGAGCATCTGGTCTACTCAATTATACTTTACATTTATTATCAAAATTAATTCTTATGACAAGTCTTTGAGCTAGATAATTCTATGCTCATTTATAGATGTATAAATTTGGATTTGGGAGGCACTTGGCAAATAGCCAAAAGTTATATAGTTATGTGGCAGGAAGTAGAGCTAGGTTTTACACAGTTTTCCGTCAATGGGAAAATTAGGAATCGTGCTACTCTTTATAATTGTTATTTACTCTGTGGGAGGTACTTTTTCACACATTATCTAGAATATTATCCTTGGCATTTAAGATGAATATTGTTATTTGCTTATTTATGGATGAGAAAATTGAGGTTAAGTCAAGCAAATTTCACACACAGAGTATAAGTGACATTGTGGGGATTCAGATTAGGTCTATCCAGTTATAAAGACTGGGCTCTTCTAGACAGTCCACACTCACTGGATGGTTATCAAGTGTTTCCTATATTTCCAGAAACCGTACTAATCACTAGGAAAACATAATACACCAGTTCTACACATTTCTGCGGTATTGAAAGTAATCTAGTGATAACAGTTACTCTATCACTAGATTATTTTCAATAAATCTATTGATACTAAATAAAACCAATTGATACTAAATAGATATATTGATACTCATGGCCCAAATCTTACCGAATTTGAATCTCAGGATGTCATTATAAAATAAAGGAAAGGGAATTTGAGTTTGTTTGTAAGACATGACAAGGCTTCTCTTATGAAGTTGAAATTAATATAAATTCCAATGGATGTGTTTAAACTAGCCTTACAGAAAGGAGAAAAGGAAAAGCATTCACTGTAGAAAGAGAAAAAAAATGCCCATTTTGGGATTTTAAAAATATATAAAATAGCTAGTTCATGTAGCAAGGGAAGTACAGCATGAATTAACCACAGAGGAAAAATTGGAGATCAATCATGCAGGATGTTTGTAGGCTATTCTAATAATTTGAATTTTAATTTAAGAGCAGCAGAAATGAATAAATATTCATGTTTGCATTTTAAAACTATCAGTTTGTCTAAAATTTGAAGAAAAGATTAGAGAAGGATAAAGTTGGTGATTGAAATTACAATGAGGCTAATGATTTATTCCAGAATTCCAGAAGAAAGAGAATGGTTTCTTGAACTAGTATGGTAGCTGTGGGGATGACTATAAATGGATTGATTAAATTCTTTTCTTAATTCAATAGACTTTGGGGAGAGCCAACTATATACCAGGCATTATTCTGGTTGCTTAGAGTACAGTAATGAATAGACTTTTATTCTGGATGATTTAGGAAGCCATTAGTTTTGTGCAGAGGGTTGATATAAGACATATATTTACTGGAGTTTTATTAGAGTTTTGTGCAAAGGGGGGGTATGTGACATATCTTTACTTTTTACTTCCAAGGCTCTGGTTTGAGCAGGTAGATATATATTGGCATCATTTCCTAAATAAAATATGGAACATTATAAAAGGCATACTTCAGGTAGGAAAACAATGAATTTTTTTATT
>CM053618.1:17563918-17621457 GCA_028646535.1 Procyon lotor
GACTAGAAGTTCCAGATTTTGTGCTCCGCGGCTCTGCGGCTGCTGGGAGCCGGCCCCTCCCCCCGGCGTCTCTCTTCCCGTGGCTTTAAATTCACTTTTTCCACTCCTACCTTTCTGAAAGTGGTTGATTTTCTGCTCCTAGAATTGCTGTTCTTATTCTCTTCTCTCTGCTGTTGTGTTTGCTGGCTTTTAGAGTGGTTTTCAGCCTCTTTCTGGATCCCAGTGCTCTCTGTGCCTCCTACACCTCCGCCATCTTGCCTTGGTCCCTCTTTATCACTTTTTCCTTCACCTTATTTTTGAGGTGAGGTAGGAGGGGCCAATTAACAGGGTTTTTTTTTTTTTTTGTCAAATTCTAAGCTTTGATGTTTAGTTTATTAATTTTAATAACGTTTTAGTTCATCATTCCCTCTTAAGTCTCGAACCTCCTATCTAAAATCACATTTATTCTATTTGAAGTGTACCCTCTAAAAATTACCTTTAGTGAAATGTGTTTTTGAATAATTGTGACATATTTTTGCTGGCTGTAAATGCTAGCAGTATTAAAGTGACTACTTGGCTATGATTTGGCTTCCTTTTTCACAAAGTGTCCAGTTAATTTATTTTTTGACTGCTTTTATGAAATTCTATTTGCTTTTTTGTTTTATACCTTTTTTATAATATTTATGGAGCTGGTCCCCCCCTAGAAATTTTACTCAATACTTTAAAAATTTGTTTGGTTATTTGTTAGTCTCTGTTTCTGACTCATATGTTGAATTTTGAATTTTTTTTACTTCTTTATGCATATTATAGTATCTTTCATTATCTGTCTATAAATGCCATCATCTAAAGTATTTGCACACCTGATTCTGCCAATGTTTTAAAATTTTATCAATTTTTAAATTGAACTATTACATACATAGAGAAAAATGCAAATATTACAAGACAGAAGAATGATTTTTTACAAACTGAATTAGCACGTGTAACAGAACCTCAAGAAATAGGACGTTATTGGCACTACAGAAACTCCCTCAGTACTCTCTTGATATGATCCAGCTTCGCTCTCAGGGTGCTACTTTTCTCATTGCTATGCCATATATCAATTTTGCCTATTTTTATTCAAAAATCCTTTGTGTCTGTATTTTATCTTTTCTTTCTTTTGTGAGATTCCTCCATGTTGTTTGCTACAGTTGTGGTCCTTTCATTTCTGTGACTAAAGAGTATTTCACTATGTGTATAGAATATATTATAGTGCTGATGGACACTTGCATACTTTCTAATATGTGGCTATTAGAAATAGTGTTGTAGTTTGTATATGTCTTTAGGTAAACTTATATATACATTTTTGTTGGGTTTACACTAGGAGGAAAACTAATGAAACATAAATCGTATGTGTGTCCAGCTTAGTAGATACTTCCATTTTCCCAAAGTGGCTAAATCAATTGACAGAAACAATCCACACTCCCAATAGCATCATATAAGAATTCAAATTGCTCTACAACCTTAATACTTACTCTTTTCTATAGTTTTAATTTTGTCATTCTTTTTTTTCCAAATAAACTTTTGTTCATTTTAGAATCGTTTTAGATTTAAAGAAACATTGGAAACAGGTTCTGGTTCAAGATGGTGAAGTAGGAATACTTTGAACTCACCTCTACCACAAAATACACCAAATTGCCACTATTAATAGAATATTTCCTCCTGAGGAAGAACTGAGGGCTGACTGAACAACCAAAGAAAGAGAGGGTGGCAAGAGAACAGTAAGAGTGATGGAGACACACTATGGTTTAAAAGGGGAAAAAATTTAAAAAAATTTTTTTTATTTAAAAAATAAATAAATAAATAAAAGGGGAACTAGCATATGTAGCCACAGCTCCAGGAAGCCAGCAAAAATCACCAAACATACACAGTCTGCATAGTGGTCACCACACACAAGACCACTTCTTCAACTTCAGAAGCAGTGTATCATCTAATCCATAGAAACAAACACAGAAAGTCAAGCAAAAGAGAGAGATATAAGAATATGCTTCAAAAGAAAGAACAAGGAAAAAAAACCTTAGTAAAAGATTTAAATGATACAGGGATAAGCAATATACCTGATAAATAATTTAAAATAATAAATGTAAAGATACTTACTGGAGTGGAGAAAAGAATGGAAGAACTTAGTAAGACTTTCAATGAGAGAGAAAATCAAAGTTGAAGAATACAATAACTGAAATAAAATAACACACTAGAGAGAATCAAAGTAGATGAGAGGATGCAGAAGAACAAAGCAGTGATCTGGAAGACAGGGTAATGGAAAGCACACAAGCAAAAGAACAAAAAGAGAAAAGAATTTTAAAAATGGGGATAAATTAAGAGATCTCTTGGAGAACATCAAGCAAACAAACATTTGCATTATAGGGGTCCCTGAAGAAGACACAGAAGGATGTAGGACTTACTTAAAGGGATAATAACTGAAAACGTCTCTAACTTAAGGAGGAAAATAGAAATCCAAGTCCAAGAAGGACAGAAAATTCTAAACAAGATGAACCCAAGGAGATCCACACCATGGCGCATTATAATTAAAATGTCAAAGGTTAAAGATAATGAGAGAATCCTTAAAGCAGCAAAAAAGAAAAGGTAACTTAAAGGGGAAAACCTATAAAATTTATCAGCTGATTTTTCAGCAGAAACTTTGCAAGCCAGAAGGGAGTACTGTGATATATTCAAAATGTTGAAAGAAAAACAACAACAAAAACCCTACAACCTAGAACAATCTACCCAGTAAGGTTTGGGTAAGGTTACTATGGAGAAGGAGAGAGAGTTTTCCAGACAAACAAAAGATAAAGTTTATCATCACTAAACCAGCTTTATAAGAAACGTTAAAGTGGAGGGGGGGTGGGGTGGAGGTGGGGTGGGGAGGGGCACCTGGTTGGCACAGTTTGTTAAGCATCTGACTATTGGTTTCAGCTCAGGTCATGATCTCAGGGTTGTGAGATTGAGCCCTACATCAGGCTCTGTGCTTAGCATGGAGTCTGCTGAAGATTCTCTCTCTCTCTCTTTCTGCTCTTCCCACTCATGTGTGGTCTCTCTCTCTCTCTCAAATAAATACGTCTTTAAAAAATTTTATTTTATTATTTAATTTTTATATTATTTAATTTTATTATTAAGAAGTATTAAAGGGACTTCTTTAAGTGGAAAAGAGATGGTTATAATTAGACATAGGAGAAATATGAATAAAAAGATGTAAAGTATGACAACATATACATAAAATCTGGATGATGGGGTAAAAAGGGAAGAGAAGGTGAAAAAAATAGATTTTTTCTTTTTCTGTTTTTTCTAGTTTCTTTTAGAACATGTTTGAACTTAAATGACCATCAAATTAATATAGCCTGTAATTTACTTAGAATGTTGTATATGACCCTCATGGTAAGTACAAACCCCAAAACTATGATAGATACACAAAAAAAATAAAGAGAAGGAAAGCCAAATGAAACAAGGAACACTTTTGCTTTGTTGGTGGGAATGTAAATTGGTATAGTCACTATAGAAAACAGTATGGAGGTTCCTCAAAAAATTAAAAATAGAAATACCATATGATCTAATAATTTCATTATTGGGGACCACCTAGGTGGCTCAGTTAGTTAAGTGTCTGCCTTCGGCTCAGGTCATGATCCCAGAGTCCTGGAATCGAGTCCTGTGTCAGGCTCCCTGCTCAGTGGGGAGTCTGCTTCCCCCCGCACTTATGCTGTCTCTCTGTCTGTCAAATAAATAAATAAAATCTTAAAAACATTTCCACTATTGGGTATTTACCCAGGGAAAATGAAAACACTAACTCAAAAAGACATATCCATCCCTATGTTTATTGCAGCATTATTTACAATAGCCAAGACATGGAAGCAAACTAAGTGTCTATCAGTAAACTAATGGATATGGAAAATATTGTATATGTATAAAATTGAATTTATACTTCTATAAGAAAGTATGATATCATGTCATTTGAGACAACTGGATGGATCAAGAGGATATTTTGCTAAGTGAAATAAATCAAACTGAGAAAGACAAGTAGCATAGGATTCCATTCATAAATGGAATATAAAAAATGAATACACAAATGAATCAGGACTGTAAGTAGAGAGAACAAACTGATGGTGGGCAACCCCAGAAGGAAGGTTGGTGGGGGGGTTGGGCAAAATGGTTGCAGGCGAGGAGGAGATATAGACCTCTAACCAGAGGAATGAGTAAGTCATGGGAACAAAAAGCAGAGCATAATACAGTCAGTGATACTGTAATAGTGATGTAGCTATCCTTATGGTATGGTAGCTATAGTTATGATGAATATACCATAATGTATAAACTTGTCAAATCACTGAGTTTGCACACCAGAAACTTATGTAGCATTGTGTGTCAACAATATTAAAAAAAAAAAAAAGGAAATAAAGAAATATAGAAAAGAAAAAATTAGGAAGATAGTACAGAGTTTAAATGTACTCCCCTCCTAGGCTGCTGACTTTTTTTATTTGGATTTTGCTCTTTGCAGCATTTTGTGTATGTGTATGTGGGGTCTGGCATTTTTTTTTTTTCTTATCTTTCAGATTTCTTAATGTTGTTCTCATCAGAAAGGTCAGACAAGGAATCTAGTCCTTTGTGCTGCTAGACATGGAAGTTTAAATTTGTTCTTCAATTCACTTCAATATGGTCTCAAACCTACCAGGATCTTGTTATCCAGCCCAATGAAATACTTCTTTTTCATATCTTAGCTTTTACCTAATAGGTTTTACCCATCATTTACTCCTCCTTTCTTAAAACACTCCTATCCCTTATCTTCTATGGTTTTCTTCCCACCCCTGGCACCACTGGACACTCCTTGGCAGACTCTTTTTGCTGCTTCCTTTCTTCACAATCAGATCACTAAATTTTGGAATGGATCATTCCTCATATGTTCTGTATGCCATTCTGCTCCAAGTTTTTAAATAGTCTGTATGGTAATCACTTTCAGACATATCAAGCACAGATCACTTTGCTAAACTCCAATTTTTTAATCCAACTGCGTATAACATCTTTCACTTGGATATTTCAGAAACTTCTCAAACTTACTATATACAAAAGGGAATTCTTGAATTTCTCTAGTTTCTCAGTTTAGGAATTTATACATGCCCTCTTTCTGGAACACTCTGACTCTTTGACTCTCTCTAATCCTCAGGTCTTATTTAAGAGATTGCCGGCACAGGTTGGCTTTTCCCTCCCTACATAACTTCCAAATCTGTGCTCTCTATTCTATTACTATGATAGTTTTTTTATGGCACTTCTCATAGCCTGCTGTTATTGTACCTTTATTTCATTATTTTCTGTTTGACATAGTCCTAAGGAAGCCCCATGGGACCAGCTTCTTACATGTCTTCATCATTGCTGTCTCCCTAGCACTTGCCACAATCAAAATTAATAACACCTGGTAAATACCTAGTGAATATTTGTTGAGTAAATGCTGCTCTTATTTCTTAAGTCTTTTATAATATGCAGTAAAGGATGTCAAAGTCTTAGCAACTTTGGCAGGAAAACAAAAGCAGGAAAACTAAGATTTTACTAAATATGATTTTGCTTGGAGAATTTTAATATTTTAAAATGCATTTCTTATTCTGTCCTGGCTTTCTCCAGAGTCCTAGGTTTTGCCTGTGATGACATGTTACTTAGAGTACACAGGCGGAAGTGGTGTGACTTGAATTCAACTCAAGGGATTTTGGAAAATCTCAATATTGCTTTACACAAGTCTATGCTAGATAAACAAGAGCTGTGGTGGGGGCATGGATTCTATTTATTAATAAACACTCTTGTGAGAAAGCATTTTCATTATTTGTTTCCATCAGAAGAGAATTTCAGAAGTGACTGAGTGTCAAAGATAATGTGTGCATTTCCAGGTCAAAGAAAAATTCAAAATAGCTCTTTCTTATTCTAATCACGAGGAGTCTTTCACTGAAATTTAGTGTTTGAGCAGAATTGGATTTTACTCTTTAAATTTACTAACACATTTTCAATTTACTTCAATTTTTAGAAGGGAGTTGTTTTTCTTTGTGACCAAAAGAGATAGCTAATCTCTATAAAGATTGGCTTAAATTTTAGCTGGTGTGGAAAATATACTTCCAATGCAATGAAATAATTTTATATCAGTTTGCATTTTGCTAAAGGGAAGCAGGGAAAAGAGGAGAAGGAAGGAAGATGAGGTGGGATGGAAAAACTATAATTTTTTCTAATGAGACTACCAAAGTTATTTCTCAATCAAAAAAGAAGGGATATCAGTTATATTAAATCAGTTTTATTGCATCTGGTCCTGATGTTTACTATATTTCAGCTCATTTTTGCAGGCAGAAAATTATCTGACCATTAAACGTGTTTTGTTTCTCTGTGTCTGGGTCTGTGGAAAAGGCATAATAGCTATTCTCTCATCTGCTCTCAAATGCACTATTGTTAATTAGAAAAAGGTGAAACTCCATGCCATCCTCAAGAATCAGTACTCATATGTTAAATACAAATTAAAGTTATATTTGTTTTATAACAATTATTTCAGTTACAAAGTAATCAGCAAATTCAACCTTATTTATAATTTCTTACATAAAAATATTCTTTATCAGTTGTCATTGATGATTAAAATTCCCAGATGAGTTCAAGTAACCTTGTTTAATGCATCATATTGCTTTCTTTAAATTGCCACACTAAGGTGTTGGCAAGCTACCTGGTCAACAACGTGCTTAAGCAGGCATTCTGAGCATGAAGATAATAAAATTCTGCTTTGAGCATAATTAAGAAGTCACAGGGGCTGTCCAGGTTAATCATAATTGTCTGAGAGGGCATACAGATACAGAGTGTGCATATTTGTATTAAAATATTTCCTATTACTTATTAAGGAATCTGCAGTGATTTTACTGGACACACCGATTTTTGAGCTCAAGTGAGAAATCTAAAAATGAAGTTACAGAAAGTATGGTGTAAAAGTAAAGAATTGTAAGAATTTATATACTAATTAAATTACTGCTGTATTGTTGCCAGTTCCTTCTACATTATTGTGTTAATCAGGAACTAATCTGCAATGATTAACATTTTATTCTATTTTAATATGGCAACAAAACATGCAGAATTATTTTTGTAATTCAACAGTGATTATATGGATTATTATTTTCAAAACTCCCAACACAATTTTCAAGGAGTGTTATTTTTTAATTCCTACAGAAGGGCATTTATTTTGGTAATTTACTAAAATAATAAAAACTTTCCATTTATGCACGCCTGACGAATATGACCCATGTGATTGCCTAATTTTTTTTGAATAATAATATTAATATTTGGTGAATGAATGGACTAATCATTTTTATCAAATGACTAATGATATGACTAGATCCTCCTAGAGCTCTGTCTTCTTTTCTGAGAACAGTTCCAAATAATCTATGGGATCCTGTTGCCATTGCTTCATACATGATTAGGCTTTTGCACACAAACACATGCACACACACACTTAGGTTTTTGGTTTTTGTTTTCAGACATAGGAAAGTGAAGCAAATCTATTTTGTTATATGTATATGTCATCTTTTTAAACAAATATGATTTAGAATAATAAATCAAAATAATTTATTTTAGCAACTCAAAGTATGCTCTAGGACAAATAGAAAAGGACAAAAATTTTTGTGGGAACTGTGCATAATATAATATAATGAAAATAAGCTGAGGATTTTAGAGTGGAAAGAATTTAGAAATATTCTAGATTGGTCTTTTCATTTTAAAAATGAAGATAATGTGGCCTATAGAACTTAATTGCTTTATGGAAGAAGAGACAGCCATCTGAAAGGTTATTTGAATTTCAAGTTTCATACTATTTTTCCCTATTGTTCTCTCTTGAGTGACTTAATTATTTTATAGCACTAAATATAGCACTCAGTATAGGCTCATTCATTCATTTACTCATTGTCTTTTTCAACTAGGATATAAGTTCCTTGAGGGCAGAATTTTGTTCTTGATCACTGTATCCTCAGTGCTTGAATAGAGTCCTGCAAAAATATGGATGTAGAATGAATTAACTAATTATGAATATAACTTGTCATTCACTATTTAAATTATTGTAGTCTGACTTCTGTGACCACGCTAAAGATAGTTCTGTGGCAGAGTTCACCATAGAATTCATTTCAAAATGCAAATAATCACTTTTTAGGGTTTTTTCCAACATAGTCTTTGCATTATGTATTATGGGAACAGCAATTTTCATAAAACAAAAGGCATTAGTTTTTAGTTATCTCTGAGTAACTCGTGTGACCCGGTGTGAAAGTACCACCATAGTCAGGAGACAGTCTAATCACATCACCCTGTCAGTTTTCCATATGTTTATTTTCAATGAATCATCCTCTCCCCACAGGTAAGCACTGCTGTGATTTCTATATATAGAATTCTATATAGGTTAATTCTGTCTGTTCTTGAACTTTACTTAAATGCAGTTATAGGGTATGTACACTTTTGTATCTGGATTATTTGGATCAGGTTAATATTTTTTAGATGAATCTGTGATATGACATGCTTCAGTTATTTTTGTGTTTTTATTGGAATGTAATATGTCATTTCATGAGTATACCAAATTTATTATTTATTCTCCTGTTGATGGACACTTGGGCTCTTTTGAGTTTTGCCCTGAGGTGATTAAAGCTGCTATATACATTCTCAGGGAAATATTTTTATGTATATACATTTTCTTTTTTCTTTCTCTTTCTTTCTTTGATATGTTTTTCTTTCTTTCTCTTTCTTTCTTTTGTTCTTTTTTCTTTTTTTGAGGGGGGAGACAAATGTCTCAGTGAGGAATTTTTAGGGTATAAAGTGGTTTTATATTTAAATTTAAAAGGTATTGTCAGGAAAAAAAGATATCAGAGTTTTTTTTAAAAGATTGTATCATTTTATATCCTCACAAACACTAGTGAGGGACTATCAATTATTTCGTATTTTCTTCAATCATCTTTTTCATCTTAGTCTCTTAATTAGATGTTTAGGGACATCTCTCTATTTAATTTTTACCACTCATAAATTTTTATCACTCATATGACAAATGATGGTGAGCAACTTTTTTTTTTAAGATTTTATTTATTTATTTGACAGAGAGAGAGATCATAAGTAGGCAGAGAGGTAGCCAGAGAGAGAGAGAGAGGGAAGCAGGTTCCGCGCTGAGCAGAGAGCCTGATGTGGGGCTGGATCCCAGGACCCTGAGATCATGACTTGAGCCGAAGGCAGAGGCTTTAACCCACTGAGCCACCCAGGCGCCCCTGTGAGCAACTTTTTTAATGCTTATTGACCTTTCATACATCTTCATTTTTGAGCGTCTTTTCAGATTGTCTAAACATTTTTATCCGGTGAGTGTTTTTCTCTATTATTGATTTGTAGGAGTTCATATGTATACATATATATTTCATATGTTGTTTTTATATGTTCTTCATTGTGGCTTTATTTTGCTTTTTAAAATTTAATTTTAATGAACCCTATTATGTCACTTTTATTTCTTCTAACTTTTAGCTTAGAATTCTTTTTTTTATCTATTAAAAAGCCATCTATCTCAAGGCTTTGTGAAGATATTCTAAGTTGTCTCCTAGATGCACTATATTTTTAGTTTTTGCGTTTAGGTCTCTAAATCTATTTTAATTAGATTTCTGTGGATGATGTGAGGTAGGGGTTAAAGCAAATCTTTCCCCATATGGATTTATAATTTTTCCAGCATGATTTGTTGGAAACAGTATTATTTTTCCACTGAGTTACACTGATACCTTTGACAAAAATCAATTGCCCATTTATGTGTGGGTTGATTTTCATGCTTTCCATTCTGATTCATTGATTTAAATGTTTATCTTTAAGTGTATATAACACAATCATGAGAGCTGTAGTTTTATGATGGCCTTTAAAATCAGGCTACAAGACTTTCAATTTTATTTTTCCTTTTCAGAATTATTTTGGTCTTTTAAATCCTTTGCATTTCATATAAAATTGAGAAATAGCTTGTCAATGAAGTCTGTTGATTAGGATTCCATTGAATCTTTGTAACATTTTAGAGACCATTTATATTTTAACAATGAGTCTTCTTCATAAATATAGATAGATTAGGGTATTAGAAGCATTGTGTTTAATATATAAATATTTAGAGGTTTTAGAGATGTCTTATTCATTTTACGTTACATCTATTTTCCAAGAAACATGTTCTGTGTGATTACATTCTTCAACATTTTTTGATAATATTCTATGACTTTGCATATAGTCTGTTTTATATTCCTTATGTATTTAGGGTGAACTGAATGTGAATCCTGCAACAATTTTAGAGTCTAAGAATGAGGATGAAGTCAAATTGTTTGATAGTGTTGTTGAAATTTTCTAAAGCGAAACTTTCTTAAACATTTTGTTTTCTACTTACTAGTGGGCATAAAAATAAACCTCTAAATATGTTTGGAAGATGATTGTGGATTTTTATATTTATCCCTTTAGTACTGACAGTTTTTACCTTCATGCATTCAGAAATTCAAAGCTCTATTATTAGGTGTTTCAGTGTGAATAATTTCTGTTGACCTGTCTACAAGTTCAGTGATCCATTCCTCTACAGTTTCCATTATTATTAATTACATGCAATAAATTTTGGGTTGCACATATTATGTTTTTCATTCCTAGTACTTGCATTTAGTTATTTTTGAAATTTTTATATCTCTCCTGCAATTTCCCATTTCTATAACAATTAAACCTATATGTTTCTTCAAATTCTTTAACATTATTCTAAACATGATATTAACATTAGTTAATGATTATTTAAAAATTTTTTTAGATCTTATTTATATGAGACAAAGAGAGAGAGAGAGAGAGAGCGCGAGCATGAGCGGGGGAGGGGCAGGAGAGGGAGAAGCAGATTCCCCGCTGAGCAGGGTTCCCAACGTGGGGTCCCATCCCAAGACTCCAGGACCATGACATGAGCAGAAGGCAGTTGTTTAACCAATTGAACCACTCAGGTGCCCCCTTAGTTAATGGTTATTTTAAAGTCCTTCAGTTGGGGTCATTTGTGGGGGCTAATTTCTGTTTCTGATTATTTTTGCTATATGTCATAATTTTCTGTCTTCTTGCAAGTCTACAAACATTTGATTATATACTTATTATTTTAAGCTGGAGAATCCAAAAATCCAAAATCTTTCTCTAAAGAGTACTGTGCTTTATTTTAGTAAGTACTTATATTAATGATGGTCTACTTTATTTCATGGAGGGCTGTTTGTAACTTGATTGGGGCAGATTTTTTTTTTTTTTTTTTTTTTTTTTTTTGGGTATTGCCTTTATTCCTAGAATATTCCTTCCAGGGTTTCAATGGAAAATGCAAAATAGTTACCAAGGCCATCCAAACTGACAGGACTTGAACTCCAAATGTAGTTTTCCAGCCATTGGGCAATTGCTGAAATCTCTCATCCACTTTTTAGGGTTATTTGCTCTTGTTTTTTCCTGGCTATGGGGAGCCTTCCTTTATATGCGTAGTTGAGAAATCTGGAATTCTTTCCTTTCTTGTGTTTCTCCCTTAGGCTTTTATCTATTCTGGAAACTCCACCTGTGGTAGATGGCCATTTTCTACCAGATCTCTATTCTTTGGGTGCCATGTGGGCTGAGCAGTACCCTCACAATAAAAACCTGGTAAATGGGATCTTATCACTGCTTTTCCTTTCTTTCACGGTTTTTGTCTGTTCCACTTTCAGTCTGTTTTTGATTTCTCTCCATTGCCTTTGGGCTGTATATGTATTTATATTACATAGTCTAGAATTTTTACCAACGTGAGGGTTAGAGTGATATAAACTATGTTGCCATTACTTGAACCTGGTCAGCATATAGAATATGTTTTGAAACTATGACGTATTTGGTTTCTGCAACCTAGAGTTTGTTCATTGTCCTTTGGATCTTCCTTACAGTCCTCAGCAGCTCGTTTTCATCCACCATTCCTCTAAATATTGCTGTTCCATAGGCATCTGTCTTTGGCATATACTTTGTATGTTCTTCCATGGCTTTTGTATCATGTAAAAGTGTTATTGTACCCAAGTATATCTTCTTCTGTTTTATTCCTTTACTCTTTATCAGTTGTCAAAACCATTTACTGCACTTCTCTAGTAGGTTTGTTTCTCAAATTCTTTACTGACTTGGGCCAAATTCAGTGTTAGATGACCAGTAGCCACTATCATATTTTTTGGATTGGAGGCCTTGATTATTGACTACTACCAAGATGCACCTCAAAATCTCTGAACTCATAGAGACAGGTATGGGTTTGGGGAGGTGTGTGGCATTTTAGTCTATGTCTGACTTTCTTGATTCCATCTCAATTTTTCCCTAAGACCATAAGATTCCAGAATCTTGAAGCAAGAGCAGGTCACAAATTCTAGGAAAATAAACTTTACTCAATTTTATGACCTGTAATTTCCTCAATAATACAAAATTACTGTCTGCAGATATCCCCAAGTCTTACTTCTGTAAGACTCCTAAGAAGATACCTGTCATGTTTCCTTCATATCTGTAATAATTTCCTGTGTGAAGCCCTCAGTAGGTATTTGTTGAATAAGGTAATTCATTTGACAAATATTTTATTGAATATCTACCTTGTATAGGTATTAGGAATAGGGCAACGAGGAGAAAAAGACAAGACTCTGGTCTGTGGTATAAATGACAGTATATATGTGCCTACATTTATAACTAAGGAATAGCTTATGGAACTGCTCCTGCTTTCTTGATCACACTGCCTGAATGATTCTGTCTCTGATCGTAGCTTTCACTGAGTGAATCTCATCTTCCAAAGCTCATGGCCATTACAAGAACTTTATGCCTAAACGTTGCTTAAAGAGTCAGCTTATTTTTACCAAAACATTCCACAATTATCATTGAGCATGTTAAGTCAAATGCATTTGACATTGCCAAGTACTTCATAATTGACATACCTTTACAATTGCCTTTCCCGTAACTATCATTCTGAACATCCTTTTCTAAAGATTTTTATGGTCTGTAGAATGTGATTTGAAAATCACAGGAGTATAAAGCATTTTAAAATATTTCATGGATAATATATTATTGAATTGAAAATATATATTTCTGGAAATGATGTCATTTGGTATGAGAGTTTATTTTGTGCTAATACAAGTGAAGGTAACTATCTGAGTTTTCATATGTTTTGAAATAGATTCTATGTAGTTGACTACAAAGAACTGAAAGGTAAATTGAAAGGACCTGTATCAATAAATGTAATCACTCTTTTATGGTAAGGTGGCTTTACACTTTTGTAAGTTTAGTAGAACCGTTGTTTTTTCTTACTCCAAGAACCTTTGCTACACTGACTTGCCATATTTTTAAATGGAAAATTTTCAGTAGAATTTTTTTAAGGTAAAAGAAGAAAGATATAATAATAAGTAACATTAATCAAATACCTCTAGTATATGAGAATGTTTCATTAGTTTTTCTGATTTTGCTGGTAGTTTAGAGAATTGGGCTTTTGAGGAAAGAAATCTCAGATTCAGATCTTGGCTTTGCTGCTTCCTAGCTGTGTGACTTTGGGCAAATTAGTTAATCTAACTAGTCCTAAGGTCTTTTATTGGTAAAGCATGCCTAAAAAAGACTCCAAAGGATTGTTATGCTAATTATATAGAATAAGGCACAGTGCTCTACACAGAGATGGTGCCCAATAATTTTTAGCTATTTTTATTACATACAACATTAAATGTAGGGTATTGTTTATCTTCATTATAGATGAAAAGACTGAAAGTTAGATATACTAAGTTACTTAAATAATTGTACCCAACTACTGAGAGTGGAAATTCTAAGTCTAAATGTTTACACTCTCTTATAGCTGATAACTGACTTCTGTTACAAGAGTAGAGTTTTTTTTTTTTTTTTCTAATTAACAAATCTGAAAGGTGGAAATATTTATATAGGAATGGGAAACCATTTTAGATTTAACTGCTGATTTGACATGGCAAATGCTTCGCAACCAATGAATTGAAACCTGTTTCAACACTAAATCACTCACAGAGTGTCAAAAGTAAAATTACCACAACTGCCCTTGATGAATTGTGATATGTGAATTGCGTGTATACAAAAAGACACATGTACATACACACACCACCCCCACACACGCTCTGATTTTTAACATTGGGCTGCCAAATGCGTTATAAGTAAAATGTTTACCCACATCTATTTTTTAAGACTTCCTTTTTTAAAAGTAGTTTTACAAACACAGCAAAATTGGAAGGGAGGCACAGGTGTCCCCTGCCTCATACGTGTGTAGCATTAACACTAATGTTATCAACATCTCCCAGTGGCACTGTACATTCGTTAAAACTGATTAACCTACATGGAAACATCTTAATCATCCAAAGGCTGAGTTTACCTTAGGGTTCATTCTTGGTGTTGTGCATTCTATGAGTTTAGAAAAATGTGTATTGACCTTGATCTATTATCATGATATCACATTGAGTATTTTCACTGCTCTAAAAATCCTCTGTGGTCCACCCCCCACATCATCTTGAAATTGGAATGTGAAATTTACAGTTACCTATCTGTATTATTAATTATTAATTAATAATAATACTATAGACTGATAACTTCAGAAATGGTGTTTATCCCTTTAATTTTTTAATTTTAAGGTAAAATTGATTCGCTTTCAGGATACATTTTATGTCTTATTTCTGATATACTGAATATAAATGTTATTTTTCTTCAGAGAATTCCCTGCTAATGTAGAGTTCTTTTTTGGTTTTAATCTATATCAAGAGAAAGACATGCAGTATGCTGCTATTCACAACCATTTTTTCTTTAACAGAAAGAATAGGTAAGAATCCTCATCAATCTTCCTGTCCCCACAATTCATTATAATGTTTTTTTATTTGGTTCACTAGTAGAGGTTCTACCAGACCCCATGTACACATTTTTAAATTGCAATTTGAATCCTTCATAGTAAATCATTTTGATAGCATATCTTTCCCCTTTGGAGATTAAAAAACACAACTCTTGACTCAGTTTGAAACAAATAATCCTTTTAATGAGAAGATGAACTCAGCTGCAACATTTGATTTTTTTTTTTTTAAGTACAAAGTGTGTTAATTAGAAATGAGTCAATGGTAGCAGGAAGAGTTAATACCAAATTTAATTACATTTCCTTGAAATAATAGAATTGGGTAGCTGGCACACTGTAGTCTTCCCGTAATGCATTAAGAACAATTTTTTATTAGTAGTAAGAATTTACAATAGTTCAAAAAATAAATTATCTTGCAATAGATGCATGTTTTCAGATTTAATTGAAACAAGTGTAACATTTCAGAATTTGTATGATATATTTGGAACTTTTTCAGAAGATGAAAATTTTTGTTAAAACTATAAAGAATTTAAGACAAAAACCCGAGTTAGTAAATAAAGCATCTTATTAGTTAAAAATAATCTTGAAACATTTTAAAGATTATTTTATTTTAAAAATTATTTTAAAGATTAAACATTTTAAAGATTTTAAAAATGACTGATTTAAGTGCTCTATATTAAGGACTAAATTAGATGCCAATAAAATTATGTCCTCACAGGTCCAAACATTCTACATACTCTGAATTGTCTTTAGATTGCATTTAAAGAAGTAAACTTAAGGATTAATGTCATCTATGAAGATTTTCAATATTTAAAATCTATTGGAATGTCTAGTTCAGTGTTCAGAATTTGACTTTATCAATTTTTATAAGCCCTTTGTTTTATTTATTTACAACTTAGGAGAAAAAGTATAAGAAAATTTATACTTATTCCTTCTTCAAAATAGCTGTTTTTACTATACATTTCAATTAAAATTCAATTCTGAAGTATTGCAATGTTTTTCTCCTACCAGAAATATTTCTCTTAAATTTAGGAGAGCTGAAGGTGAATTAAATCTCCTCTGCAACATTAGCCAACGTTCCTGGTAGGGTTTGGTTAAACATTAGTGATGGAAAGATACATTGTAAAGGGTGAATGGATATACATTGCATAATTTCAAATCTAAATGACTTAAGAATGAAGAACATATTAATGTGTGTTATGACACTCAAGATGCAATAGATAGTAGAGATTAGTAGAAAAAAATATACCCATTTAAGAATATATTTTCTTGACCAGTATAATGTGAAAAAGATTAAAATACTTTCCATTATAAAATAAATGAATGTGTAATGTGTTGCCATGAGCATTACATTAAAGGTTCTTTCCTTGGATAATGTGTTCTCATCTGATACTTAACTCAGATATTTCTTAAAATTGATATGTGGTGTTACTCATGTGCCAGCAATAGTGATAACTTTTTAAATTTTATTTTGCAATATCTCCCAAGTAATGTATATTTGGACCATACAAGTTCGAAGCAGTGATCTGACTATGGATGGATAAAAATTCAAAAAGAATTTCTTTTTGCCTTAGGAATTAGAGAAATATGTTTTTAGGGCACTCTTTTCAAAACTACCACAAAAGTAGGGCCCAAGCAGCTCATCAATACATACTTGGCTAGGGGCGCCTGGGTGGCTCAGTAGGTTAAAAGCCTCTGCCTTTAGCTTAAGTCATGATCCCAGGGTCCTGGGATCACCCACTTCGGGCTCTCTGCTCAGCAGGGAGTCTGCTTCCCCCTCTCTCTCTCTGCCTACTTGTGATCTCTCTCTCTGTCAAATAAATAAATAAGTAAAATCTTTAAAAAAAATACATATTTGGCTAACATTGTTTCATGTAAAACAATGCTGACCTACAATGAGATTTTTAGGTTTAAAAGAAAATGTTAAGTGATTTATTTTCCTTTATTCTTTAATTTGTTCTTTTAATTTCTTTATTCTCAAGGACACTTATCATGAATAATTAAATGATAGCCTTTAATTGAAACTCAGGTTTTAAAAGTAAGAGAATAGAAGTTTCAGCTAATTGTATTTCTAGGTTTATTCAGTTAGGGAAATATTAAATTTAAGTTTACAGGATTTGGAAAAATATATATATATATATATAGCTTATTATATGTTATTATATAAGTTATTATAAATAAGTATCCACATATATATACACACACATATAAGAACTGTACATGTATATACACACAGATTTGACTATTTCAAAACTCATTTTCTTTAGAAGTTAATTTTCCATGTTCTCATAAGTAGCAGTTTGCCCAGCAGTCAAAGAGATAATGAAATAGGAATTTAAAAATGAAAGTAAACTTTGGCCTAATACTTGGAAGGCCATGTTCCAGTCCTGATCATGGGAAACCTCTGTAAATGTCCTCATAGAGATAATTTCACTCCCTAATTTATGGCTTATTTATTCATGCAGAGGGAGATTAGATTAGACTTCTCCACCAGCATTTTAATGACATGGAGTGATAATCAGAATTAAATAATTAAAAAAGAAGTTCAAAATTGTTAAGTGCCCAATGAATATATGGCTTCTACTGCGAGTCCCTACCATAAAAAATTGTAATGTATTTATTCATATTATGCTTTGCTACTTTGTTTCAATATATCATGTAAAACATGAATGGTAACATAAACACATTATAAATAGGAATATAAGTTGGAAATTATAGCAAGAGAGATTAATGTCCCCTGTTTCTACCCTTTTCACTAAGAATATCTTAAAATTACAAACATGCCATGAAATAATAAAATAAATTTATAGTAGCTCTGGAAATTTAGAAAAGTATGCTGTCAGGGGACAACTGGATAGCTCAGCATGTGGCTCTTGATCCCAGGATCATGAGCCCCATGTTGGGGGTAGAGATTACCAAAAAACAAAATAAAACAAAACAACACTTAAAATAGCCAAGTAACTCATATTTGGGGGGGAAAGTATGCTGTTAACAGAAGAACATTTTTGAAGAACTCTTAGAAAATTGAAAGCAAGTGAAATCACATTGCAGGAATGTTGGAAAAGCAGAGAAATCCACAGGTCAAAGATGTATAAAGCTATTCAAAAAACATTCAGGTTCAGAGACAGCATACACAAAAAGAACCTGGAGGTTCAGGACCAGTTGTCAAAATAATTAATTAGGATTATGTTAAGGGCAGATACGTACTGTACTCACCTTATCATGAGCAGCAAGCAGCAATATTTACTCCGAGGTTTTGAAAACCACTTTCAAATTGTGAACTACTCTCTGAGAAAAGCTCTGAGTATAAACATTGGGGTTTGAGAAAGAAGCAAAGAACCCAAAGTAACCCAGATGACAACAGAAATAGAGGAATGATTTAGAAAAGATGGACTGTGCATTCTGCTCTTGGCCATCGAGCTTAAACATTATGTATCACTTAGACTAATTCTTATTATGCTGAGACTGCAGAGCTACACTTTTGTTATATTCCTTCGAAGAAGAACTTTTATTCATTAAAGATAAAGAGCCAATGAAATTAAGGTCACGTCTGGGTGCCTCAGTTGGTTAAGTGGCTGACTCTTGATTTTGGCTCAGGTTATTATCTCGGGGTCCTGGGATCCAGCCCCATGTCAGGCTCCTTGATCAGCAGGGAGTCTGCTTGAGGATTCTCTCTCTCCCTCTGCCACTCCACCTGCTCATGCTCTCTCTCAGATAAATAAAAATAAACCTAAAAACCTAAACCCCCCAAAAACTAAAACCACAAATACTTAATATTTGAGGAAAAAAATCCAACACCATAAAAATCAAGACACCAAATTCAGGAAAAAAAAAAAAACAAACTATGGCATATACATCAGTCATTACCAGACAACTCTAAATTTTCAGAGGCTGAGAACAACAATGTCTACAAATAGGCAGTGTGCAGTTTTATATCTGGGGTTTCTGATCTTTCTCATTGTGGAACACAAACCAATGGAACAGCCAGTATCAGAACATTTCTACTAACAATTTCTAGGGAAAAGAGGGAGAGTAGACTCATCCTTGAGTATTACCGATGCTATTCAGCTCACATTTTATTGGCAAAGCACGTCTCATGGTCACATTTCACTTCAAAGAGAGTGTGTTAAGTGCAATCCTACTACATACCTGGACAAAGGTGGGGAGGGGGAGAATACTTGTGGACAGCTCTAATGAATAACGTAAGGAGTATAGTAAAATATCCTAGCAATAGTATTACCTCCACTAAAAAGAAGTCTCATCATTCAAGACCAGCTGTTAAAAGAATAAGCCTCCTTAAGTGGACACAGAGAGAGGGGAACCCACTTTGAAAGTTATCTTTAATTCTATCAACATAGAGGTTCTACAGATTCTCTAGGTCAAGGTGGAGGTGGAAGGATTTTGGGTATTACCAGGGATTTATTCAAAACCAAATATTTATAAACCAAATGTAATATAAGCCAAATACTTATATTACTCTATTTAGACTAAATATAAGACTGTCAATGAGAATGCTTCTGCTGAAAAATGACTAACCTCATGTGATATTTATATCAAGCCTCTTACTAATTAAAATTATTTTTTTAATATTAAATTTCTTTTATCTTTCTTTCTGTATTTAGATTGGGTAGAAATATTTTACCATAACATAAAAAATATTACTTCTGTAAAATATTACTTCTGTTAAGCTTTCATGATGGTGGCAGCAATGGCTTATTTTATTGCTGAACAGGACTTTCTAGAGCAATTGTCATTGAAGTTGATCATACATTTCTGTTCCTCTTCAGTCTTGTCTTAGGAAATGATGTGACTACAAAGTAGAAAACTACCTTTTTAACAAAAATGTATCATATTTTTGAAAAGATAACAATTCTGGAAATGTATTAAAGTTGTTCTTTTGTTTTGCCTTTTGCATAGTGGATCCATAACATCTTTATCTTCAGAGGCATTTCTCTAAGAAATTACTGGATGGTTACTGAATCATTAGAGAGTGTAAAAGAGACTTGAAATTTTCAAAGGTAAACTCTTGAAAGTTTGATCTTGTTAAAACTATACTCAATTATTTTGCAAAATAAGTAAAGCTATTCTAAGGGATGTTGAATCTTAGTATAATCCAGAAAAAAAAGATTTATGATTGGATTAGGAATCAGGAAACAATAGATGGAAAATCTCTGCCAGAAAAGGAGAAATACCTGAATGACTTCAAAACTTGTAGTTTGTAGGCAGGAGAAAGGAAAGAGTTAGAGAGAGGAGATACAAGAGGTGATTCATATTATTCTTTCCCTTGCCTTTCTGAACTGGAGTCCTTCGTGGCTAGATCTGTTAGACAGGTTGAAGGGAAAACTAAATGCAAAAGAGTTTTATCACACTTCCTTTTTTGAACCCTGGGAGGAGGTGACCCTACAGGGTAATTCAGCACAAACACAGTGTGTGGAAGTATAAAACACATCTGTAGTGGAGAGAGAGGATTATCCAGATTAACCTCAGTCACTTCTATGTGACACTGAAGGGACTGAGAAGTTTCTGCTAGTTTATTGCAAAGCAGGGAAAGGATAGATTATATTGAATATCACTGAGAATCTGGCCAGAGAGCTTCCAAATGTGTTGCCAAGAAGGGTACACAATAGCTTTGTAACCAATAGTTCAGGACAGGCTGTCTAGACTAGAAAGTCAGGGCCAGACTTCAGAATACTGTCCCAGGCCAGGGGCAATGTATATAACTCTGAGTTAGGAAATACTGAGAATGAAGCCGATTAACAAAAGGAGACTGTTAGTTCCCCAGCTACCTACTTTAGGAGCAGAAACCATTAGGATTCCCAGGGATGGGAGCACACTAACCACACATCAGTAAACACCAGCTGGCACTCTCCCTAAGAAGAGAACAGCTGTGCCTCAATAGAGTCCAGTGCAAGAGCCAACATGAGACTCATTGTAGGAAAGAGTAAAGGGAGAAGGAGTCTGATCTCATCCCTCTACTTTATCTTTTTATAACTTTAAATGAGAACATATTTTAAAAGTTGGGCAAAGCTGGAATAGTGTTAAATGTTACGTGTACTCGATGGGATGATTAGGTCATTTATAGAAATAAAGAAACTGCCACATATCTATGTAGGACTATGAGAACATTTCCAATGCCACTGCAAAAATGATGATAAAAATACGCCATTTATCATTTATTTATTTATTTATTTATTTATTTATTTATTTATTTCCCAAATACTTTTATGAATCTTGTAACACTGAAAAAATGTTATTTTTAAATAAACCTGTGTCTTTACAATGAGAATTGTTTTAAGTTAAACCTTGTGGATAAACACATTAAAATACTTTCATTTCAAGGAAATTTAATAATTATAAAATAGAACAAAATAGTAAAGTTTTTATGAACAAAAGTGCTAATTGTAATAATATATAACATTAACTTTAAAGAAAATCAGTGATTATGGTTTGAAATATATTTAAATTCATAGAAGCAGAACTGCTATTTCAAACTTAAAAGTCATATGAAATTACATTCTTTTAACTAATAGTTTAAAGATGTGGTTTGACGTATAATTTTGCTAATTCGAGGTACTTAAAATGGCAAAATCTAAAGACCCTAAAGCTAGATCAACTGCCTCTAACTAGTTGTATGAATTTGGTTATTAATTAACTTTTTGTTCTTCGATGTCTTCATATGTAAAATGGTAGTAATTGCAGCACTTCACTGGATTGTTTTGCAGACTAAAGTTAGAAATTATTCTAAGCTATAAAAAGTGATTAGAATAGTGCTAAGCACATTGAAAACACTATACTATCTTGTATTATTGTCCTCAACCAGTGGCCATCAGAAAGACTCCATTTCAAATAATGGATTTTGTAAATTTCTGAAATACTAATTTCAAAATCCGATAGTGTTAGGAATTCTTTTTCTCATTTTTGGTCTTTGACTTATTTAAAATCCAAATTCCAAATATAGACTCACCAGGCCAGTGCATCATTGTTCCAGTTTAAATTTTGTTTCTAAGTGATTTTAGCTCTGATTTTTGAAGTAGCTTATACAAAAATAGATGAAAAAATCACACGCATTTTTGGTAAGCTGTGATATGTGTTTTGCAGACTTATTTTTGAATATATTATTTAGAATTATTCAGGAAGTTTGTGAAATATTTTCATACATCTACTGCTAATTAAAAGCTAATATGAAAGCATCTTCTACTCAGGGATTTTACAAAGTTCACTAGCAATAGGCAGAATCTGGACACTAATAGCTATACAGACTTATCTAGGCATATGCAAGCTTAGAGCTCTCTGATAATTAAAATCAACACATTTATAGCAGGGGCCCTGCTTAATTATGGAGGAGCAGAAATACTTTCCTTACCCTCAACAAACCTGTTCTATATGGTTAACATATATTCTTTAATGTAGTATTAAAACTTTTCCTCCACTTTTAATGCCTCTGCTTCTGCTTAGAATAAGAAAGTAAAAGGGAACATCATTCCCAATGTAGCAACCTGGAAATTAAGGTAACTTACAAAATCACAGTTTCTTAAAATCCTTCCCAGAACTGAGGACATAAAAGAAACATAAACGAACAAAATCCAGTAAGTGTGACGCACTCCTGGGAGAGAAGAAACCCAAATCTGCTTTTAACCTGGTGGGGCAGAGATGGCAGGAGAAAACATTCATTCACGAGGGCAAGAAAAAACAGGAATTTGGAAAAAAGATCTATAGCTTAGTGAGGGCTAGTATAGTGATTTAGAATCCCTAAGGGCACACTGGCCACAAAAACAGCTTGCACCCAACCACCAATTCTTTCCCACAGGACTTCCTCAGGGTGTAGTTGGACTGTTGGGACAGAGCAAGAGGTGAGAGAAACCCTCCCTGCCCAAGTGCTCCAGTTTTCAAGGTAATAGCTGCCTAACTGACATACGACCAGGAGAGCTCAGAGTGACCTTCCTTGAGGTGGAGGCATATTCTGGCCAGCTGAGGGTAGGGCAACAGGGAGAGAAAACTTTTGGATTCTGTGTGTCATGGAGTACATGACAGAAAGTCTAGCTGGGATAGGGGCAGGGTGCTAAGACATACCTCCTGAGTTGGAAGCTTAGGTGTTTCTGCTGAATTCTGAAGGCAGAGAGAAGAAATGAGAAAATCCTCTAGGTCCTCTGGGTCTTCACCGAGTAGTGAGTCTGGTTGCTGGTGGCTGGGCAAGGGGCAGGGTGCTAGAAGGTGCAAAGTCAGGTGCAGGTATGGAGGGTTGCTTATGGCTAATGATGGGACAGTAGAACTAAGGTTAGTCCCCTAGGCCCCCATACAAGTTCATACTTGAAGAAGAGTTGAAAACTTATTCTACACTTCGATGTCTTTCTTACTTAATGTCATAAATTACATTTGAATTTTCACAGAGTGACACGTAAACTCCATAATCCTAGGGACTTGACTCCTTCACACCAATTCCTTCCAAACTGAGGTCATACTGTTTGTCTTTCTGTTTCAAAAGCCCATCCTTCTTGTTGATTACCCAATTAACTTCTGTCTTCTGGTCTGTATGAAACCTCCATTTATTTAATCTTATGCTAAGCTGTCATAAATATAAATAATTACATTTGTATGCTCATGTGATGACCATAAAAAATGATCATAATGAATAATTAACTCATTTCCAGTTCAAGTTACTACCTCTGCCTTCCCACATTATCTTTTATACTTCACACAATATATCTCACTTTTTCCAGAACAGTAGTACTCCAGCATTCTATATTTTGCTATCTTTCTATAAATAAAATACAGAAGACTATAGGGCCTCCAATATAAGGGAAGGATCCCTCCATTGCAGCTTTGCAGTTATTGTTGTATCAGATCAAATAATTGTGTGTACCTCCTTTCACTGGGGATGGTCTCGTGTGTTTCTTAAATTATGATTTTTACTAATCATGGAATGTATATTCCAAGACAGCATCTTTTAAGGGGAAAAAAGCAAACAAACAACCCTGATTTTAAGTCCTGGTTTTGTCGTATTTTCTGCTAGCTTCAGCAAGTATTTTTCATTTATATGATTATAGTAATAATCTTGTTGGGCGCCTGGGTGACTCAGTGGTTAAAACTTCTGCCTTTGGCTCAGGTTATGATCTCAGGTCCTGGGATAGAGCCCGCATCAGGCTCTCTGCTCAGCAGGGAGCCTGCTTTCCCCCTCTCTCTCTGTCTGCCTCTCTGCCTACTTGGGATCTTTCTCTCTCTGTCAAATAAATAAATAAAATCTTTAAAAAAATAATAAAAAATAACCTTGTTCATAAGATTTTGATGGATGCAGAATGTAAATGAATGGAATTTTTATTCTCTAAGTACCATGTCTCTTAAAGATACTCTGTTATTACTCAGAAAGTTCTTCATACTGATCCTGCACTTTACATCTTTTTTTTTTTATTATACTTGCTTAGAATCTCCAGAATTCTAGGGGACAATACTTATTAAGTATATTCCCTTTTCAACAAAGCAGTGTATTTAAAGACTATTATCGTACCTATTTAAATATTCTTTTTCTCTTGCAGCCATTGAATTCCTTTATACCCCACCATTCTCTGCATTACTCATTATTTTAGGTTCTCTGAACTAATGAAGAAATCTTACAAGGTTTATAAAATCTTTATTGATTGCCCCAGGTGAATCCCTCAGCTGTTGAATTTTTTCACAATAAAAATTCAAAATATAGGTCAATTTTTTAAAAAAGACATGATTTTTTAGAGCAGACATAAGATCACAACAAAATTGAGAGGAAGGTTTCAGAGATTTTTTATATATCTGTGTCCCCATACGTGCATAGCCTCGCCTGTTATCAACATACCCACCAGAATGGTACATTTGTTACAACTGACCAACCTACACTGACATATCATTGCCACCCAAAGTCCATAGTTTACATTAGAGTTCACTCTTGGTATTGTGTGTTGTATGGGTTTGCACAAATGTATAATGACATGTACCCATCATTATAGCGTCATACAGAGTCTTTTCATTACTCTCAAAATCCTCTGTGCTTAACTTGTTCATCCCTCCCTTTCTTCTAACTTCCAGCAACCACTGATTTTTTTATTGCCTCCATAGTTTAGCCTTACCAGAATGTCATATATTTGGAATCATATGCTATGCAAACTTTTCATACTGGTTTCTTTTAGTTAGTAATATGAATTTGGGTTTCTTTCATGACTTTTTATGCCTTGATAGCTCAGCTCTTCTGAAATCAAGAAATGCAATTGCTGGATCTTATGATAAGAATCTGTTTAGTTTTGTAAGAAACCACCAAACTGCCTTTTAAAGTGGCTATACCATTTTGCATTCCCACCAGCAATGAATGAAAGTTCCTGTTACTCCATATTATTGCATTTGGCATTGTTGGTATTCTGGATTGGGGCCATTCTAACAAGTTTGTGGAAGAAACTCATTGTTGTTTTAACTGATATTTCCCTGATAATCTATGATATGGAGCATCTTTTTATATGCTTTTTTGCCATTTGTATATCTTCTTTGGTGAAAGGTTGCTTAAGATCTTTGGTCCATTTTTTATTGATATATTGAACCATTGATTGGTGGAGAGGGAGAGCAAGCACAGGAAGGGCAGAAGGAAACAGAATCTTAAGAAAGTTTCATGCTCAGCCAAGAGCCCAGTGCAGGGCTCAGTCTGAAGACCCTGAGCTCATGAATTAAGCTGAAGAGCTGTATGCTTAACCAACTGAGGCACCCAGGCACCCTGATACTTGGCCTATTTTATTTTTTAAATTTTTTCCTTTTTAAAAAGTTATTTTTTCTGTGTTCCAAGTTTCATTGTTTATGCACTACACCCAGTGCTCCATGCAATACGTGCCCTCCTTAATACCTACCACTAGGCTCCCAACCCCCCACTGTCCTCCCCTCCAAAATCCTCAGTTTGTTTCTTGGAGTCCACAATCTCTCATGGTTCATCTCCCCTTCTGATTTCCCTCAATTCACTTTTCCTTTCCTTCTCCTAATGTCCTCCATGTATTGCACAAGTTAGTAAAACTATATGATAATTCACTCTCTCTGTTTGACTTACTTCACTCAGTGTAATCTCCTCCAGTCCCATCCATGTTGATACAAAAGTTGGGTATTCATCCTTTCTGATGAAGGCATAATATTCCATTGTATATATGGACCATATCTTCTTTATCCATTCGTCTGTTGAGGGGCCTCTTGGCTCTTTCCACAGTTTGAGGATTGTGGCCATTGCTGCTGTGAACATTGGGGTACATGTGGCCCTTCTTTGTACTGCATCTGCTTCTTTGGGGTAAATACCCAGTAGTGCAATTGCCAGCCTCATAGGGTAGCTCTATTTTTAATTTCTTGAGGAATCTCCACACTGTTTTCCAAAGTGGTTGCACCAACTTGCATTCCCACCAACAGTGTAAGAGGTTCCCCTTTCTTCACATCCTCTCCAACACTCGTCGTTTACTGTCTTTTTAATTTTGGGCATTCTAACTGGTGTAAGGTGGTATCTCAATGCGGTTTTGATTTGAAACTCCCTGATGGTTCATTTTAAAATCAGGGTGTTTGTTTTCTTATTGTTGAATTGTAAGAGTTCTTTGTATATTTTGAATAACAGTTCTTTACCAGATATGTTTTTTGTAGATATCTTCTTCATTCTATGGCTGGTCTTCTAATTCTCCGTTTTTCATAGAGCAGACGTTTTTGTAATGAAATCCTTCTTATCAATTATTTATTTCATGAATCATACTTTTGGTGTTGTATTAAGGAGTCAATTGCCATACCAAGGTCATCTAGGTTTTTTCCTATATTCTAGAAGTTTTATAGTTTTGCATTTTATGGTTAGGTCTATGATGCATTTTGAGTTAATTTTGTGAAGTGTGTCGTGTCTTGTTTCTAGATTCATTTCTGTTGCATGTGGATGCCCAGTTGTTCCAGTATCAGTTGATGAGAAGACTATCTTTTCTCCACTGTGTTGCCTTTATTACTTTAAGATCATCTGACTATATGTATATGGGTCTATTTCTTGTCTCTCTGTTCAACTCCACTGATCTGTTTTCTGTTCTTTCATCAATACTGCACTGTCTTGAAGATTGTTGCTTTATAGTTAAGTCTTGAATGTGGGTAGTGTCAGTTATCCAGCTTTGTTCTTCAGTATTGTGTTGGTTATTCTGTATCCTTTGCCTTTCCATATAAACTTTAGAATCATTTTGTCAATATTCACAAAGTAACTTGCTGAGACTTTGTTTGGGATAATACTGAATCTAGAGATCAAATTGGGAGAACAGATATCTTGACAATATGTGGTCTTCCTATCCATGAATGTAGAATATCTTCCCACTTACTTAGTTGTTTTGTATTTCTTTCATCAGAGTTTTGTAGTTTTCTTCCTATAGATCTTGTACATATTTTGTTAGATTTGTACCTAAGTATTTCATTTTGGAGTGAGAATGTAAATGGCTTTCTGTTTTAGATTTCAAATTCCATTTGGTCTTTGCTGTTATATAGGAAAGTGATTAGCTTTTATATGTTAACCTTGTATCCTTCAGAGTTGCTATAATCATTTATAAGTTTCAAGAGATTTTTGGATTTTCTATATAGACAGTGTCATCTCTTTGCAAACAGTTTTAGTTCTTAATCTCAATCTGTATTTTTTTCATTAGCAAGGACTTCCAGTATGAATATTAAAAGGAGTGCTGAGAGGAAATTTGTTGGATTTTGTAAAATATTTTTTCTGCTTCTATTTATATGATCATGTGACTTATCTTTTTTAGCCTGCTCATGTAAGGGATGGTATTAACTAATTGTTAAATATTGGACCAGCCTTGCACATCTGTGATAAATCCTTGTGGTTATGCTGTAAATTCTTTTTATGAATTGTGAGATTCAATTCGCTAATATTTTGTTAAGGACTTTTATGTGTGTATTCATGAGAGTTATTGATCTGTAGTTTTTCTTATAGTATTTTTGTCTGGTGTAAGTGTGATCTGCCTTCAAATGGTGAATTAACATGCATTCCCTCTGCTTCTATCTTTTGAAAGAGACTGTAGGGAATTGCTATAATTGCTTCTTGAAATGTTTGATAGAAACACCAATGAGCCCATGTGTACCTAGGGCTTTCTAAATTGGAAAGTTATTAATTATTGATTTAATTTTTCTGATAGAGGCCTATTCAGATTGTCTAGTTCTTCTTGGGTGAGTTTTGGAAGATTGTGTTTTTCCATCATTTGTGGACATAAGAGTTCATAGTATTTCTTGACTATCCTTTTGATTCCCATTGGATCTGTAGCAATCTTCCCTCTTTCATTTCCGATATTCATAATTTTTATTCTCTCTTTTTTAAGTTAGCCTGCCTGGAAGCTTATTGATTTTATTGATCTTTTCAATGAGCAAGCTCTTAGTTTCATTATTTTCTCTGTTGATTTCCTGTTTATTTCACTGATTTCTGCTCTGTTATTATTTCTTTTCTTGTGCTTTGTATTTAATTTGGACTTCTTTTTCTATTTTCCTAAGGAGGATGCTTAGATGATTGATTTTAGATATTTCTTTTCTAGTGTATGCATTCAATGCTCTAAAGTTCCCTCTAAGCACTGTTTTATGCATTATGCAAATTTTGATATGTTGTGTTCTCATTTTAATTCAGTTCAAGTTGTCCAGCTCTCTTAGTTGGTAAAGAATGAGACTCACAGTTTGAATATTTAAAAATTTCTCGAGATTTTCTCTTTGACCTATATGTTATTTAGACATGTGCTGTTAAATCTCCCAGTATTTTGGGATTTTCCAGTTATTTTTCTGTTACCAATTTCTAGTTTAACTTTATTTTGGTCTAAAGGCAGAAATTGCATGGCTTCTATTCTTTTAAATTTGTTAAGGTACATCTTATGGTTCTGCATTTGGTTTGTCTTGGTGAATCATTCTTGTAAGCTTGAAAATAATGTGTATCCTGCTGTTGTTGGATGAAATGGTCTATAAATGTCAATTATACAGTTGATTGATTTTTTGATGAGTTCAACTGTGTCATTACTGATTTTTCTGCCTGCTAGGTCTGTCCATTTCTATTGGAGAGGTTTCCCTAAGGTTGAAGTCTACAGCTATGATATTGGGTTCATCTACTTCTTGCAGTTCTGATAGTTTTGCTCCATACATTTTTATGCTCTGTTTTTAGGCACATGCATATTAATTGTATGCCTAAAGATTGTTATGTCCTCTTAGAGAATTGATCCTTTTATCATGATGTAATGCCTTTCTTTATTCCCAGTAACTTTCCTTGCTTCAAAGTCTTCTCTGTCTGAAATTAATGTAGCTACTCCAGTTTTCTTTTGATTAGTGTTAGTATATCTTTCTCTATCCTTTTAATTCTAATCTATATGTGTGTTTATATTTAAAGTGGGCTTCTTGTAGACAGTATATGACCAGGTCTTATTTTTTGATACACTTTAGCAATCTCTGTCTTTTAATTGGTGCATTTAGACCATTGACATTTAAAATGATTGATATAATTGGATGAATAAATATTCATTACTGCTTTCTATTTTTTGCCTAGTCTCTGTATTTTTTTTTTAAATTTAATTCCAATATAGTTAACATACAGTGCTTTATTAGTCTCAGGTATGCAATATAGTGATTCAGTAATTCCATACATTTCCCAGTGCTCATTACAAGTGTACTCCTTAATCCCTGTCATCTGTTTCACCCATCTTCTCCATCCCTATGCTCTGTTAACCATCAGTTTGTTCTCTATAGTTAAGAGTGTGTTTCTTGGTTTGTGTCTCTCTCTTTTTTCCCTTTGCTCATTTCTTTTTTAAATTCCACATATGAGTGAAATTATGTGGTATTGATCTCTCTGAATGACTTATTTTGCTTAGCATTATATTCTCTGGCTCCATTCACATCATTGCAAATGGCAAGATTTCATTCTTTTTTATAGCTGAATAATATTCCCATTGTGTGTGTGTGTGTGAGCACATCTTTTTTGTTAATTCTTCTATTGATAGACACTTGTATTGTTTCCATAATATGGCTATTATAAGCAATGCTTGTATAAACATAGGGGTGCTTATATGCCTTTGAATTAGTGTTTTTGGGGCTGTCTGAGTGGCTCAGTCATTTAAGTCTCTGCCTTTGGCTTAGGTCATGATCCCAGAGTCCTGGGATGGAGCCCTGCATCGGGCTGTCTACTCACCAGGGAGCCTTCTTCTCCCTCTCCTCCCCGTTCATGTTCTCTCTCGCTGCCTCTCTCTCTTATCTTTCTCTCAAGTAAATAAATAAAATCTTAAATAAAAAGAATTAGTGTTTTTGTGTTTTGGGGATAAATACCCAATAGTGCAATTACAGGACTGCAGGGTAGTTCTATTTTTTAGTCTTGATATTTTTGCCTCTCTCTCTTTTTCTTTTGTGATTTTTAATTGAGCATTGTATGTAACTTCATTTTCTCTTTTTTAAGTATATAAGTATACTTAGTGTATATATATATACAATAAAGTATATATATACAATATATACTTATAATATATACTTAAAGTATATATATAATAAAGTATATATATGTAATATATATAAGTATATATTAGTTATACTTATTTTTAACCTTTTTTTAGTGTTTGCTGTAGAGTTGCATTATATAATTTCAACTGATCTATTTTCAGATAACACTATACTGCTTCATGGATAGTGTGCATATTTTCTAATAACACAATAACCCTAATTCTTCCTTCTTGTCCCTTTTATCATTATTGTCATTCATTTCACTTATATATGTGTATATATATGTGCATAAAAGATATATGAGCATACATAATCAAATATATTGTTGCTGTATTAATTTGAATAAAGTGTTACCTGTTAAATCAATTAAGAATAAGAAAAAAATATGTTTTTATTTTACCTTCACTTATTCTATCCTAATGTTTTTTTCTTTTTTTGTAGATCCTAGTTTCTAACATATGCTATTTTCCTTCTCTCTAAAGAACCTCTTTTAACATTTCTTGCAGCGAAAGTCTACTGGTGACAAATTTCCTCAATTTTGTTCCAGAAAATGTTTATTTCTTCCTCACTTTTTTGTTTTTGTTTTTTTTTTTCTTCTACACTTTTAAAGGAGAATTATGTGGTGTGCAAAATTACATGTTGGTGGGTTTTTTTCTCTCTCAACTTTTTAATATTTCCATCCACTCTGTTTTCCCTTGCGTGATTCCTCAGAAGTTGTATGTAATGCTTATCTTTGCTCCTCAATAATTATTTTTTCCTCTTGCTTCTTTTAGGACTTTCTGTTTATCTTTGATTTTTTTTTTATTGCTGGAAAATGATATCTCTTGGTATAGTTTTTTGGCATATATTCTACTCTAGTGTTCTCTTGGATGTGTGGTTTGGTGTTTGACATTGATTGGGGACATTTTCATTCATTATTGTTTCACACATTTCATCTATCCTTTTCTCCTATTGCTATCACATATGTCATACCTTTTGTAATTGTCCATAGTCTCTAGATTTTTTTTTTCAGTCTGTGATCTTTTTGCTTTTTAGTTTTTGAGGATTCTACTAATATTTACTCTAGTTCAGAGATTCTTAGCTCAGCTGAGTCCAGTCTCCTAATGAGCCTATGAAAAGCATTCATCATTTCTATTATGGTGTTTTTTACCTTTAGATTTGTTGTTGTTGTCCTTAGGATTTCTACCTTTCTGCTTACATTGCCCAGGGATTCTTGCGTGTTTTCTACTTTATCCATTAGAGCCCCTAGCATATTATTCATAGTTGTTTTAAATTCTCAGTCTGATAATGCCAACATCCCTGCCATGTCTGGTTCTGATGTTTACTCTGCCTCTTCAAACTGTGATTTCTGCCTTTTGTTATGCCTTGCTGTAAAAGGAAGTGCTGTAAATAGGCCTTTCACAATGTGATGGTGAGGTGTTCTATAGTCTTATGATTAGGTCTCAGTCTTTTATGAGTGTATGCCTCGGGACTATGGACTGCACATATGTTTCTCAGTCTCCCTTCCTTCTATGGGACAGGAGGACTAACATGGGCTGGAGTTGGGCGTTTCCTTTCTCCCAGGTGGAAGACTAGACATGGCTGGACTTGAGTATTTATTTCCCTTCCGCCAAGTCAGTTAGGCTCTGATAAAATCCCAACAGGTAAGGCTCTGGTTAAGCAGTTTTTCTTGTGGGCAGACCTTGTTAAGAAAAGCAGAGTACTCACATGTATTTGAAAATGATTCCTTTTCCTCTCCCATTACTGGAAGCTTGAGAGGATTTTTTTCTCTCTAATATTTACTATGAGAACCAGTCAAGCTCCTCGAAGTAAAACTAACAATAGGGGGAGGAGCACCCATGACTTGTTGCCCCTGGAGTTTTTAATTCTTCGATTTGTCCACACTGAGCCCTCAGCAATTTTTCAATTACAGTTCACGTTTTCCTATTTTGGGATTTGTTCTGGCAGAGGCATCAGCTCATGAATTTCTGCTCCTATAAGTTGAGAGTCTCTGTATTTGCCTGTCTCTCCAGTTTTGGGTGCAGTTATTTGCTATCTGACCTTACTTTTGGAAGGAAGCTAGCAAAGGTTGCTGATTTCCAGTTTGTTTGGCTTTTAACTTGTTAGGGCCCAGTGGCAGCTTCCAAGCTCCTTAGAGAACTTAGAACTGAAATTTGCGGAACAATTTTGTTACAAGTGAGATAGTCTGTGTTTCGTGAATGGGGGTCTGTGTCCTTGGGATTTATGTGGGGATCCCAGCTCAGGGTAAAGACAACCAGAGGAAAGTAGCAAGCACAAAACAGTTTATTAAAGCAAAAGTACATTCTCAAGGTGGGAAAATGGGCAGATTCCTCTCATGGAACCGGCCCCTAGGCTGCTGTGGGATTGGATATTACAGGGTGTCTCTGGGTTGAGAGGAGCCATGAAGTTTGGTGATTTCTAATGGAGGCTGTTTCCTATCATGTAGGAGTTTCCTCACACAGGTTGGGAGGGGGAGTTTTTGACCTTACGAGGTTTGTACTGGATCGTCATGGCAGCCTGTCTTAGTGGCAGACTGTACACACAATGCGAAAACATTATATGAGTCTTGCAGTTACTCTGGGGCAGAGGTGGAATGTATGTCCTGCACCCAAGATCTTGGAAGCCCCAAGGACAGGATGTTGAACCCCTGGGATTTTAATATGTAGATTGCTTATCACAGTCCTTGCCTCTAGCTCTTGTCTCTATCATTTCCCTTCCAGGATTTGGGACTCTGCTTCAGGGTGTTACTATCTAGCTTCTACCCAATAATTTTAATGGAGATATATATGACATTTAGTGGATTAATTTTTATTTTCTCTCTGTAGGGGATATTCATTATTTTGAAAACTGAACATTATAATATGGCTTAGCCTTTTTATAAAGAACTGAACTTTATCCATTAGAAAGAAAACTTTTGTGCTTTCATATGAAGTTTTCAGGCTATAAGAATTCTATGACTTATTTAAAATATTTAAAATGATATTTGATTTTACCAGCTTTTCACATTTTATTAATTTCATTAAATGGTTTTCATGGGCCTATTCTGAACTCTTATTAGTGCTGTTGATTCCATAATTTGAAGGTAAAATTGCTTGTCTTAATGAAGCTTCTAGTGGGTTTTTTATTTAAATAATGTGTTTTTTATTTGTAAAACTTCCTTCATGTCCTTTTAAAAATTTCTATTTCTCTATTTAAAATTTCTACCTTTTTGGGGCACCTTGCTGGTTCATTAGATAGAGCATGTGACTCTTGAGCTCGGGTTTATAAATTTGAGTCACATGTTGGGTATAGAGATTACTTAAAGATAAAATTTTAAAACAAAAACAAAAACAAACTTCCTTTTTAAAATTTCAAATATGCATTTATTCACATCATATGATATGATTATAATTGGTGCATTAAAATCTTTTTTTGATAATTTTGACATAGTCATCCCAGAATCAACAGCTCTTGGTTACCTTTTCACCTGCGAATAGTTTGTGTTTTCCTCTGTTTTAATACTTTTTTTTTTAAGATTTTATTTATTTGAATGGGAATGAGAGAGTGAGTGCAGGAGCAGGGGTGAGGGGTAGTGGGAAAGCAGGGGTGAGGAGTAATGGGAGAGGGAGAAGCAGATTCCCCACTGAGTAGGGATCCCTATTCTGGGCTCTCTCCTAGGACCCTGGGATCATGACCTGAGCTGAAGGCAGACACTTAACGGACTGGGACTGATCTAGTCATGCACCCCCATGTTTGCTTATTTTATTGCATCCTGGACATTGTGAACTTTATGTTGTGTAGACTGGGCTTTGTTTTAATGTTCTGGCTTGTTTTTTTAGACCCCTTACTTTCTCAGGTTCAGCCAGCCAGTGTGTTTCACATTTGTGATTCAAATCTACGCTCTCTTCTCAAAGCTTTGGTCATGCTGATTTGGGCCTGTCTCATTTAAACCTTGAGTTTCATGGGTTGGGATGGGATTTTTACAGGTGAGCTGAATATACTAATTTGGGTTTGTGCAGAGCCTGTCTGATTCTCATATTAATTAGGTTGGGAGTTTTCTAGGTTTCTACACAGGAACACCAGTTTCTCTTTTCAATCTCTCCCTCCTCTACAATTTCCTTCATGTACTCTGACCTAACTGGCTTTGTTGAATTGTTTCCTAGCCAGAAGTATGGAGATATTCTGTCAGAGTTTTAACTGCACGTGCTATTACCCTGCGCACCTGCAGTCTACCATTGGTACAAAGCAGTGAGAAGAAACAAAAATAAAACCAGAAAACTCACCTGTGACTGGATTGCTTCTCCAGGTTTTGACTCATCTGTATCACCTGTCTGCTTTTGTTGACTTTTCAGAGTTCTCAAGTAGTTTGTTTGTCTTCTTCTGTCTTGTCTCCAAATGCTGTATTTTGTCATCACTGGGAATGATAATCAGTGTTAGGGACTTAGATGATCATAAGCAGAATGGATATTCCCATAAGGCGTACATTTTTAGTAAATTCGTATTTCCCTTCTACAGTGAGTAATTGAAAGAGTTGTCACCCACATTGTGAAAAGTAATATGTTCATAGCATTTCTTAAGGTGTGTCTGATGTGTCAGTGGACAGCATAGGCTTCTGAACCGGTATTGGATTCAGTACTAAACTGAACACACATGGCAATTAATTGGCACCAATTAGGTTAGCATGCCTTATGGCTGCCCAGATGCTTGGCAGAAAGTGAGGCTGAGAAATCAACTTTCATGTTTGCTATTTAAAATTACCCATATCTATTACTTTTGAATTTGAGCAGCTGCTATCTTTTCTGAAAATTGAACAAACACATCTGTCTTAGCAAGCTGCTAGATTTAAACAACAAAAAGGTTTCTGTTAAAGTAAACATTTAAAAACAATTTAAACCTATTGCTGTTACAGCCCTATGAGATATCCATATCAAACTTAACTTTTTACCTAGAAAATACTTTCACTCAAATTATATTCATTTTTTATGGTGAATAATTTATTACTAAGAGGGAGCTACAGATAATAGAATTATTTATTAGTTGAGTATCTAATATTTAAGTGTTAACTGCCATCGTCAAATCCAAGTTAATGATTAGATTTCCAAAGAAGTCTAAATAAATAAATAAATAATTTATAAGTAAAATTAAATTAATTATTAAAATTAAAAATTAAAATTAAATAAATTATTTATTTATTTGACAGAGAAAGAGCTCACAGACAGCGGGAGTGGCCGGCAGAGGGAGAGAGAGGAACAGGTTCCCCGCTGAGCAAGGAGCCTGATGTGGGATTCGATGCAGGGACCCCGAGATCATGACCTGAGCTGAAGGCAGACACTTAAACTACTGAGCCACCCAGGTGCCCCAGAAATATATTTTTTTTCATTTGCTTGCTAATAGCAATTGGTCTGGCATGTTATGTATGGATCCTGTTGTTCAACATTTTGAGCTAGTACAATATTTTAAAACACACAGCAGTAATACTTATTATTGATTGAATTATTCATATACATTCCCAGGATGAAGATGGGGTGAGAACCATAGCATCAATAAACACAGGGTATGATTCTATTTTAGTAATCCTCTGAAGATCATCCAGCAAATCTGTAACAATTTTCTCATTAGTTCTCCCTTTATTTATATCTTCTGTCCCTTGTGATCTCTAAGTGGGTAATTGATTTTAGTTTGGTATTATAACATAGACATTGACTTCTCTATTTTTCTTGTTCTGAGAACTTTTATCTCCATTTTTTGTTAGGTTTTTGAAGCACATGGTCCAAGTTGAATATATCATGTATAGAAATTTTTATGATTAGTAGAATCAAAATGGCATTTGCCACTTTATGTGTTTTAGAATATGATGATGAAATAAAGGAATTATCTTTTTTCTATGAAAATGACACTTTCATAAAAGAAACTTCAAAAATAAAAGTTAGTTAAATAGTTAAAAATAACAAATTTAGAATAAATGAGATGTTTCTAACTTCTGACAGATTTTCTTCTTAAAATATAACTTGATTATTTTATAAAGAAAATAAGCAGTATTAACAGCAAAGTATCTTTAACTGGAAAAATAACTAGGTCTTTAGGCCCCTCTTTTAGCTTGCTAGGGCTTCTGTGACAAATTACCACAACTGTGTGTCTTAAACGATAGAAATGTGTGGTCTTACAGTTCAGGAGACTAGAGGTCGGAGATCAAAGTATTATAGATTTATTTGTTAATCATTCCCTTGCTTTTTGTATATTTAGGTAATTTCCAAGAATATAAAAAACCATTTCTGTTTGTTTCTATTCAATTTTTACTCATTTTAGGGAGAAGAAAGCACTGCTGAAAATTTAATAATACAAATCATTTACTTCTGTAAGGGCTTATTTCAGTAAAAGAATAGCTCATTCATTTATTTTCTCTTTCATTCAAATAACAAATACTTTTTTTTTTTAAAGATTTTATTTATTTGGGTGACAGAGAGAGAGATCACAAGTAGGCAGAGAGGCAGGCAGAGGAAATAACAAATACTTTTAAGTACTCAGAGAAAATAGATTTTTATTTAATTAAGGGCTCTGCCCTCTGGTGGGTTGGGTGTCTCTGGACTTCATTTTGGCAAATTAAGAAGTTGTCATCGAAGTGAAAAAAGCAAACAAAAAAATAATTGAAGCTTGAATTTTTTTTTTTTTAAAGATTTTTTATTTATTTGAGAGAGAGAAAGTGAGAGGATGAGAGGAGCGAAGGTCAGAGAGAGAAGCAGACTCCCCGTGGAGCTGGGAGCCCGATGCGGGACTCGATCCCGGGACTCCAGGATCATGACCTGGGCCGAAGGCAGCTGCTTAACCAACTGAGCCACCCAGGCGCCCCGAAGCTTGAATTTTTTTGATGGTTGCACTTATCCAAGAAAATGTTCTCGTTAATGCTTTGAAAACCTTATGCCACAGAGCCAGAAATCCTGAGTTTTTAAACTCAGAGTTTAAAGAGTCAGCAATTGTCATTACTCTTATTGTTAAAAATGATAATTTAATAAAATAACGAAAGGCCTGAAGCCCTTGAGTTCAGGGCGTTTTCCCTGTAGATTTGTAATTTAATTTTGCTGTGGTCAGAAAACATTGTATGTCTTCAATTCTTTGAAATTTTGTTGAGTCTTGTTGAGAACCTTGTCTAGAAAGCCCTAACTCATGAAAGAGAATCTTACCAAGATTCAGATTTGGTAATGTCGAGCATCTGAGGAAGGCTGTGGGAACCATGCAGGTACACAACAGGCACAAGCCAGCATAGCAAGTAGGTTGAGGAGAAAACTAAGATTATAAGCCCCACACAACAAGGGAAGCAGAATTTACCATGTCAATCCAGCTTTGAATATGTCCTGCTGAAATATAAATAGGACTCTGTACAGTATAAAACTCACGTTATCCAGAATACAGTGTAAAATTATTTGGGATTAATTTGCAAACAACTAGGATTATATAACCAATTCTTGGGGAGAAAAACAATGACTGTACACCCATATACAGTTGTCCCAAAGTTGGAGCTATCAAAGACTTTACTGTGTCTTTAACTATGTACCATAAGGCAAAAGAAAACATAACTGAAATAAATGAACACATCTAAAATAAGCTTATCATGAATTGCTTACATTTTATTGTTGTAAATATTCTAATTACTGAATACTGAATAGTTTGCTCATTGCAGAGATCCTCCAAGTGGATAAGAGAACAAGACCTCACTATTTTTACTACAAAAGGATAACACATCAAGAGACCAGAATACCTATTTTAATTACTGATAAAATAATCTTCAAGATAAAGGCGGGGCACCGGGGTGGCTCAGTTGGTTAAGCATCTGCCTTCCGCTCAAGTCATGATCCCAGAGTCCTGGGTTTGAGCCCCACATAGGGCTCCCTCCTCAGTGGGAAGCCTGTTCCTCCCTCTCCCTCTGGGTTGTGCTCCCCCTGCTTGTGCTTGATTGTTCAATATCTCTCTAATAAATAAAAAAAATCTTAAAGATAAAATGGATATTGCACAATTAAAATAGAAACAGTTAAGATACAAGAATAAATATGTATGATCCACAAAACATGTAGAATATTTTAACATAAATGTAAAATTATAAATAATAAATCTAGAAAATCTGAAAAAAATTGGCAAACACTTGATGTAGTTGACATTTTTAGAACTCTATATTCATTAACTGGAGTATACATATTCTTTTGAAGTTCTCATGATATATTCACCAAGATAGGCCACATGCTTGGTTGTAATATATATATATATATATATATATATATAAATTTGAAAGAATTGAAGACATACAATTTTTTCTGACCACAGCAAAATTAAATTACAAATCTACAGCAATAAGGGGAAAGTCTGAATATCTAGATACTAAAAAACACATTTTTAAAGGTTTTATTTATTTATTTATTTATTTATTTATTTGCGAGGAGGAGAAAGAGCATATATATGCGTGGGGGGAGGGGCAGAGGAAGAAGAAGCAGCTGACTCCCTACTGAGCAGGAAGCCCAGCTTGGGGGCTTGATCCCAAGATCCTAGGATCCCTACTGGAGCCAAAGGCAGATGCTTAACTGACTGAGCCACCCAGGTGCCCCTAGGAAACACATTTTTAAACAATTTTAAACAATTGTGTTTAAAAAACACAATTTAAACAATTTCCCAAAGGTGAAATCAAAAGTACTAGGAGACAGTGTTTAGAAGGAAAATAGCAAAAATTAATGTCACATATAAACATTCATGGGACACAGGCAAAGCAGTTCATGGAGGGAAAGTTTAAATGCTATCCTTAATGCATCTAAAGCCAGGGACCTAAGAATTTACATTACCAGCTAGTAAAAGAAGAGATAAGTGGACTATAATCAGTGGAAGGGAGGAGGTAATAAAGGTAAAAAAGTCAATGAAACAAAAAGCAGATACATGATAGAGAAATTAAACAAAGAAAAATAGACAAGAACAAAAAAGATCATCAAAATTTATACATCCTTAAAATAACCTGACCAAACTTAGTGAAAGAAAAAAAACACAAATCAATAATATTATATATAAAAAGTAAGATTATCTAACAGAGAGAATGAGTGCAGTGTTATTAGGAAAATAGTTTTGACCTCAAGAGCTGGACATACTGAGAAAATCAATGTTGAGAGTAGTCAGCATTCAGTATAATTTTTTTCCATTGCAAAGCATCTGTCTTTTCTCTCAATGTTTAGTATCCTCCTGTATTTCACATGTGTAGATACGATTTTTTTTATTCTGTTTAAAATTTGGGGGCTATTCTTGGATCTTATGATTTTTTTCATCAGTTAATAAAATCCTTAGTCATTATTTTTCAAATGCTGTCCTTTCTTTATTTCCTCTATTATTTTTTTTGAAATTCTAATTAGCCCATTGTCAGACCTCAGTATCTTCTAATTGTATTTCACATTTTCCATCTTCCATTCCCTGTGTAGCATTTTGTGTAACATCTTCATATGTACCTTTCAATCTTTAGTTATATACATGTTACTGTTTAAACTGGATGCTGATGTCCTAATTTAAATTATTGAATTTTCATTTTTAGACATTCTTTTTTGCCCAAACACGTGTCAATTTAAATAGTCTATTTTTACTCGCACTTTCAAAATATTTTCATGTATTTTAAAAATATATTTTTATTTTTTATATTATGGTTTTTACAGACAGTTTTTTTATAGTCCTGAGGCTACAGTTTGTTGATTTTTCTGCTTATTAGTTATTATGGCTCATATTCTTTGTATTTAGTCATTTATTGTTTGTTTGTGTTCATTGAATTTTATCTTTGGTGTCTCTTTCTATCTTAGTTTAAAAAATAACCTCTCCATAGGATTTATGTATTTGCTTCTTCTGGTTTTATAGGATACCATTATCCTGTTAGCACGTTGAGTCTAAATTTGGGTCCTTTAGGACTAAGGTGTAGTGTAAACTCTACCCCCAAACTTTGCACGTGTGAAACTATGATCAAGAATCCTCTTGGCAAATGTTTCTCTTTTTTCCCCTGCAAATAGGACCAAGACCCAAACAGGTCATTTCTATGCACTTTCTCCCTTATTAAGACAGGTTTCTCTTTGTTTGGGATTGTTTTTTTTTTTTTTTTTCCTCTCTTAAGTGATTCACCAAGTGTGTTGCCTTTTAGGAATGTGAACTTTTTGCAAAGTTTTACAATCAGATCCATTTCCTCAGTTCAGCTCTGTGGCTCTAGTGCATAGCAGCCTCCTGTGTGGATTCTTTTCTCGTTGTTTGCTTTTAAATAGAGAGGATGGAGGACTGCCAATGCAGTCTACATTATTTTTTTTTCTTTTTATTTTAATCGGCATTTTTAGGTATGAGGTACTCAGAAGCATTTTTTTTTTAGCATTTAGTTTGTCATATTGCTTGTTATGGAAACTACCACTTTAAATCAATATTTATCATGGCATTTGAAAGATTTATTGCTATTTTACCCTCTGCAGGCTGATTCAATATATTAAAAAATTTGCATAAGTTTTTACAAGTTTCAACTGTCCAATTTAAATGGCTTGCTAGTTTAACATATAACTAATACACATCTATATCATTTCACTTTAGCCTTATAAAACTTTTAACACCTATTTAGGAATAATATCAATATAAAATTAGGATACAAACTTATCTCCCCTCTGTTATGTCTACTCATTTAATTACCTCTGAGACTTACCCAAAGCTAAGTTATCTCCAAAATATCTCTAAAATTTATTCCTAGAGGCAAAACTATTCAGAATCCCTGTTTCTTCTCAGGGGAACTGGAAAGGACTACGTGGAGGTAAATCTGATGGATTTTTACTTACTCTTTTCTTCAGACTGAAGGAAAATCCTAAAAAAAAAATTAATATTAACAAATTATGGTGTAATCAGCAAGAAACAGATATAATCATTTTTCGTTTATGCATGTGTTTAGAGACCAGTGTTTAGTGGGGTCAAGTGTTTCAGTTTTAAAAGCAAACATGTATCGAATGGCAGTCACAATGTGAAACCCTGTGCTGTTATGCCTGTGCCTTTTCATGGCCAACAAACTGTAGCTTTTCTTTCTCGTCTGTTTGTGGGTCTTCCATGATCACTCTTGGTAAATGTACTCCAGGAGTAGAGAACCAGAACTCAAATTGTCCCTCACCCACAAGAAAAGTAGTTCAACTTGTCCCATCTGGTATTCTTTCTGGACGATAAAACCGAGCCTATTCCTCTAACCACAGTTGATTGGGTCAGTGATTCACATGGCTGTCAAGATAATTATATATAGACTCAGCAAAAGACCAACCAGCTCGGAACTGTGAGGTGAATGCTTTCCCAAGTGTGTTAGTCCATGCTGACAGTGCATTCCTACTCTTTGGGGAACTAGGAATCGTAAGTGAAAAGAGAGAGTCTACCCTCTAAGCTTGTTCTCTTGTATGCTAAGGTTATTTTTTAGCTGCCAAGGATACAAACAATGCATCTCAGAACATCTCAAACCCAGGAAGTCTAGATGTGTGAAGTGACTCTTTTTACCACCCATTTCCTATTTTATTCTGTACCTCAAGCGAGATTCATGAAGATATTAGTATTGTTTTTCCTGGAGTGTGGAGGTACTACCTTATACTAGATACTCTTTAGATTTTCTAACTGTCTATAGCAGCCTTTCCATTTGTGTAGAATTTTTTTCTCATCCACATAAAAGTGATTTCATAGGAGCCAATATTAGATTTAATAATTATGTGTGTTTACCTTTAAATTGTAAAATGTGTATAACTATTATCAGTGAAGTCAACCTCAGGTATCTTTGGAATAGCTAAAATCACCTGAAGCTGAGGCCTCATAGAAAATTCTGATTATGACATTCTTACCATTCTGTGTGAGGTAGATGGTTGGATAGATCAGAGTAATTGAATAGGAGCCAACAGGTAAATAATGTTGCAAGATAATATTTATTGCATATTTACATATATGCCAGTCACTGTGCTAAATGCTTTAAATTCAATAAATATAATCCCCCACAAGAAGACCTGAAAGTGGTACTGTTTTTATCTGGGAGAGATGTATCAACTTGGCTCTTGTGATTGCAGCAGACACTGGAATAAGTTGTGCTAATCCTCATCCGACAAACTTCAGAGATTATAATCCTGTGGACTCCAGTTTTTTCTTAGTATTTCCATGTGTTCTCTTTATCAGAAGCAACCAAGAAACTCATGAAAAATGCAGATTCCTAGTATCTCTTGTCAGACATTGAGAATTTTAGTCTCTCAGCTTCAGTCAGGAGGTATAAATACTTAAGAAATAATAAGTATTCTAGGTGACTCGTACTGAGATCCATAGAACTGTAGGTAGGTTCTGGATGTCATGAGGCAGAAACCAAAGCCAAGAGGGGAAGCTTTCTTGGAAAATCTTGTATAAGCTTGAGAAATAAAAACAATAAATGTTCTCATTTGAACATGTCTGACCAGGAGAGTCACTTTAGAGTTAAAGTAAACAAACAAACAGGCCTTGGCTCTACCCCAGACCAGTTAAGCTTGGGCCTTGCACATCAGGACTGCTAAAATGCTCCCCAGATGACTTTTAATGAGAAGGTGGGTTGTTCACTAATGTACAGCTCTACTTTTGGAAGAGTTACCCTTATTAAATGTGACTCTTTCAAAAAGAAGGAAGGGAAGGGAAGGGAGGGGAAGAAGGAGAGGAAAGGGAAGGGGAGGGGAGGGAAGAAAGGAAAAGGAAAGGAAGGAAAGAAAAAGAGAAAGGGGGGAGGGAGGAGGGTTGGAGGAAGGTTGGAGGAAGGGAAAGAAAAAGAGAAGCAAGCAAGCAAGCCTCCCCTCTAACAACCTTCTCTGTTATATTTAGCAGGCTTTTGGAATTCTTTAGAGAGTGACACCTGACTGCTCCTCTTGTTCATGGTTGTGAACAAGTAATACAAAATCTGTGCATATCTGATTATGTTAATACTAGTCTTCAACAAAGTAATATCAATTAGTGATGATATATAATAAATTTTGTTCTCCTGTCTGACTTTTGAATTCATAAGAATGAATGATCTTCAGTTTATTTTCCCTTAAAAGATTTCTACCATAAATCCACATCATTGCTCAAATTCCTGATAAGGTAGTATATTGTACAACCTGAAAATTCAGGTTGTAATCAAAGGTTGATCTAAGAATTCTGGGGGGAGCTAGTCTTAATTACTATAGCAAAACTGCTCCATGTTCTCGAATCAGTTTACATGCCTAGAATGTAAGAGATGCATGATAGGCCTTGTAATGAAATTACAATCTTGCTAAATTTCAACTTACTAAAACGTTCCATTATCTCCCCCTTGAATTTATAAAGACTGTTTGTTCTTTAGTTCAACAATTCTGTGTCCTTGTCATTGTGGAGGGAAATAGAGGAAAGAAAAGGTAAATTAAGGTAGCAAAATGTACTTTAGAAATGATAATTTTATTTGAAAACTCACTGTTAAGGTATTTGAAATAAAGTACGTAACCAATGATTCAAAATAATTTGGCTCACCATACTTCACTTGAAAATCTGAAAGGGACTCAATTTCATGGACTTGTAAGAAAACTGCTAGAACTCTTAAGCAAATAAAAATGTCTGTTTTGATGAATATGTGTTTACTTAATTAAATACAATTACCAATGAAAGAATAGGATATTTTTACTCTAATAACTTGGAGTACCTGCACCTTATTTTTCTAAATATATTATCTGAAATTGCCTGTAGTTAATACATTTGCAATGTAGGTAATAAAAGTTAGTATTACCTTAGGCTATTGGTATTTCAAAATAACCAGAATCTAGAAAAATAATACACATTTTTTTACTTTATTATCTATCACAACATTATTGGATCTTTTTTCTTAGAATAGTTGTGTATAGAGACTTCCTATGGAAAAAATCATTTTTCAATAGACAATCATTATCATCTCAGAAAGATTACTCATAACAAATGTTCTACTGAATCCGGTCAGCAACTTTGATCTTGCTGTAGATCAAGGACCCTTAAAGGTACCAAAGTTATCTGCTGACTTGCACTTTTTCACCCAGAGATATATGAAGTTCTTTGTGATTAAATTGCAGTTGAAATTGCTTTCACATAAATAGCTAGTAGTTTACTTTGCAAGGCTAATGGTGGTAAAAAAAAAACCTCATATTTTCAGAGTTGAAGATGACATAAAAATCCTTTTTTGAAATATTTTAACAGAAAAGTTTCAGAATGACTGCTTTTTTTTAAAGGTGGTTTTAAAAAAGCAAATAGAGCACGTTAGTGAATTCTTGCTCTGAAAATATTTATCAATAAAATTAATACCCACATACCCAAATCTTTTTCTCTGTTTTCCATGATGCTATTTGTGGTTCAAATTGCCTTGGCTAATTCTTGCAATAAGTCAGCTACTGTTTGACTATTTCAGTCTATGTACCTTGTATATTTTCAAATGATTTTTGGTTTTGGATGAATTCCAAGAGAATTAAGGCTTTATTAGTTGATGTACATAAAAATGATTTAGAAATGTCTTTGCAGAGAGAGTCAATTATCATATGGTTTCACTTACGTATGGAGCATAAGGAAAAAGGAAAGGAAGGGTGAATTGGGGGAAATCAGAGGAAGAGATGAACTCTAACTGGTGGTGGGTATTGAGGAGGGCATGTATTGCATGGAGCACTTGGGTGTGGTGCATGAACAATGAATCTTGGAGCACTGAAAAAATAAAATAAAAAAAAAAAAAGTAATGTCTTTGCAGTATCCAACCAATCATTATGTAATGGCATATATTTTACTAGACTATATAAGTATATTACTATTTCTTTTTACTTCCCCAGCTTTATTGAGATATAATTGGCATGTAAAAATTGTGTTAGTTTAACATATACCACATGATGATTTCATATACGTTATATACTGTGAAATAATCACAATGTTAGTTAACTCAACCATTCATATAATTACATTTTTGTGTATTCATTTTGTGAAACTTTAAGATCTATTATCTTAGCAAATTTCAAATATACAATATAGTATTAACTATTGTTGTAATGCTCTATATTATGTTCCCAGAATTTATTTTATAACAAGAAATTTCTACCCTTTGATCACTTTTACCTATTTTCTCTAACTACTGCCACCCACCCCTCGCAACCACCAATCTACTCTGCTTCTATTAATTCTTTTCTTTTTTTTTTTAAGGATATGGAGCAAAGGGAATGCTGCTACAATATTAGTGGGAATGTAAATTGGTACAGCCATTATGAAAGACAATGTGGAGGTTGCTCAAAACATTAAAAATAGAACTACAATAGAATCCAGCAATACCTCCTCTGGATATATGGAGGAAATGAATTCACTATCTTGAAGAGTTATCTCCACCCCCATATTCATTACAGTACTAATTATAGGAGCCAAGACATGAAAAGAGCCTAAGTATGATGAATGAACAATGAAATTGTGGTCTGTGTGTATATCTATTTATCTGTCTATATGAATGTTGTTTTATATATGTGATTTTCAGTTTAGATATGTGTTGTGTGTGTTTTAAATAGAGCTAAGCCATTTACTTTGTCCATATGACAGAACTTATTTGTCACTGTTTGTTGTCATGTTGTTTGGTTATCTTTTAACTTTAGGTTTTGTAAAAAGTCTTTCCAAGTGATATACCTATTTGTTTCCTACATAAGTGGTTGTAAAATCAGTGTATGCCTTCAGTAATATTTTATTTCTAGTTTTAAATTTACCTTCTAAGATTTTTCTTTTTACTATTAATTCATAAAATACTGCCCTGTTAGCCTAATATATATGTTATGTGTGTATATATATATATATATTACTCTAAGTTCTTATAAAGAATCAATAAACATACTGCTCTTACTGCTGTCCTGTCTGTCCCACTTCCTTTCTTAAATTTTATTAGTTATGTTATCTCTACATGGTTAAGACATGTAACATATATATTCTTCTTGGCAATCCCAAATTCCAGGCATGACTTAGTTTCTAGAGTTAAATATGCTATTAGTTCTTTTACAGTAATTTTCCTCTATATCTTGTATTGGATGTATTTCATACTCTTTTCATCTCCTAGGGAAGGGTTTAAAAGAAAAATATTCTCTGAATTTGTGCATATTCAAGTATTTGTGATCTTTGTTTTTGAAAGATGATTTACTGGGTTTCAGTTTATTTCCCTAATGGCTTTATGAGTGTTCTTCACCTATATTCTAGTGCTAAGTGAAGAAATCTGAGACCAGCATAATTTTTCTTTGTGTAATTGGTTTGTGTTTCCTGTTTGGATGCTCAAGAACTCTGACTTTATATTGAAGGGCAATGCCCTTTATAGGACATCTTTGTGTTCCCTGTTATGCATCAGTATTCTATGGTGTGTGGTGTTCTCTTTCAGTACGTGGTGTTGAATTACCTTTTATTTTAGGTAAATGTATTGAGTTATAGCTTGATTTTCTTCATGGGGGACTGCAGTTTTGCATATGTTGGCTTGCCTTTGCATGTTTCTCTGCATTTGAAATTTTCCATGTAGTATTTTTTAACTCTTTATATTAAATTTTTATTTTTTTCTTTTATGTCATTCTTTCTTCGTTTCCCTCTCTTCCCTTCCTTCCTCCCTCTGGCTCTCTTACTTCCTTTTGTTTTCTTTCCTTTCTTCTAGTTCCATTTTCCATATCCCTTGCTGTGATTTCTACAATGACCATTATTCCTCCCTCTTCTTTCAATTTGCTATTTCTGTAACTAATTTTACTGTATTTCATATAGTTCTGCCAGCTCATATTTTATCTGCTTCTGTTTCTTACCATTTGTTCCCTGAATTCTCATAACTCTGCCTTGTGATCTTTATAGAGATAGTTTGCAAATAATATTTAATTTTATCATAAAATGTTAATTAACCATATTTATCTTCTTTTGTGCAATGGTCTTCTGGCACATGTTCTCCAAATAAGTGTAATTTTCTGATCTCTTCTTTATCTTTCTTCTAATATCCTTCTAACCATCCTGTATCATTTTCATTTTTGTTATCCTAATCTTACTGTATTAGTTTTTCTGAATCAGCCACTTGCCAAGTTTCCTTTAGAGAGAAAGTGTTGTCTTCCAGGTTATCTGGCATTCACAGCGCATAGTGCTCTTCTTATCTGATGTTTCAAATGCAGACCATATTATTAAAATAGTCCTGCCCTATTTGCTTTTGCAATAGACTGATTCCCTGGCTCCTCTCAAATTCTGATGATAACACTACTGATCCCATTGTTTATATCTTTTATTACAAACAGTAAATATATATTTTTCACATCAGAGGCTTTTCTTTATCTTTTGTAAATGTTCTTATTCTGGTGTTTTCCAAGATCATCTTATTGGTCTCTTCTTAAGTCTCTTTGTGTTTCCTTTCTTTATATTCTTTCAGATGGCTGCTACCATTTCTTTTAGCTGTAAAATAGATTAAAATGGCAGGAGATAACTTTTACCTACCTCTATAAAAAATGTAATGTGTTTTTTAGTGTTTATTTGTTACTTTACATGCTTTATATAAGGACCAAAGGAAAACGCTTAATTTTGAATACATGTCCCTGCTGAAAATCAAGAAATGCACTATTAATAATATTTACTTCACAAATGAGGAAAATAGAACACACAGAAGTTAACACATATACGCCAAATTAGGAAACCAGTAAGAAGAGTTCAGATTCTACCCAGAAAATATGGCCCCATTTCTGAGAAATTCAAATATGACTGTAGTTCTAAGCTAAAAATAATTACCCCAATTCAAACAAAATATTTTCCTCACATGAGATTGCTTATGATTGAAGATATACATATAAAAGCATAACTTATTTTATGAATTGTCTAATTGCTCTTATCTGGAAATTATATGGACTATTGCTCAATCATTGAATATTACACAAAATAGAAAAATGTATATATATATTCTCTTATATAGGACTGTGTACCTAATTTTTATTTATATTTTAAATCAATTTAAATTATTTTTTGACAGACTTTTACATTGGAACAACTTTGCTTATCTTTTAGCAATGTATGAACTTTGTTTAAATAATGTTTGTTTTAAAAATAAGTATGTTTTGTTTTTACTCTGGTATCATTTTTGTAGCCTTACTGATGCCCTAGTTCTTTTATTTTATTCTTTTTTCCTTAAAAAAGCTCCAAAAACCAAAAACCTGTCACTGAGGATTTTTTCCTTCTGTTTTCATGTTCTATATGTTCTATTCTTTCTGTTCTATTATTCAGTTTCTCTTTCAGCTCTTCCTCTTCTGTGTGTTCTAAGAAGCTGATTAAAAATTTTGTCGTTGGGATGCCTAGATGGCTCAGTCTGTTAAGTATCAGCCTTCGGCTCAGACCATGATCCCAGCGTCCTGAGATGGAGCCCCAAGTTGGGCTCCCTACTCAACAGGGAGTCTGCTTCTCCCTCTTCCTCTCCCCCCACTCATGCTCTCTCCCTCTCTCTTGCTTTCTCTCTCTCTCCCTCTCAAATAAATAAATAAAATCTTAAAAAAAAAGAACTTTGTCACATATTTTTGACATTCTTTTTTTTTTTTATTGTTTGTTTTTATGGCCCGGATGAAAAGGTCTTTCCATTTATTGACTGATATTCAAGAATAAAAGTTCCACATTTGATCAACTTTATTGCTACTTTTTTTCTTCTCTATATTTAGCTTTATTACTTCTCAATAAACAACTCCGAAGACTTTGGTGAATTGATTTTGCATAGATTTATTTCCTGTGTCTCACTCTACTATGACGGTTTATTCCCCTATGTTTTACAATAGCTTCATCCTTATCTTCAGACACAGAATAAACAAGCTGCCAACACTTTTGTTTTTGAAAGTGAACAGGAAATAAATGTTTGCAAGTTTTTAAAAATTCCTTCACTTATCATATTTCTTTTCCTTTCTAGAGTTAAATGTATAGTGGAGTAACAGAAAACTCAAGGGATTCTCTTAATGTAAAGTCATGTCATTTTGTATGTGAGGTTGAACAAGCTTTGCACAACTTGACTAAATATTAGACTGACTTTTGTGACCTCAATGTATGTGTTAAATCTTCTGGAGACATTTTCCTTGCTGGCTGATGTAGTCATCTTTCCTAAAACTGTATCATCTACTAATAGACTTGTTTTCTTTTTTCTTTTTGTTAATGGCATATTACATATAAAGTTGGAAAAATTCTCACTTGGAAATGTAATATAAAGTATGCTTTGACAATGTAACTTACCTATATTTAACTTATTACAAAAATAAGTTATTAAACATGTCGCAAATGAAAAAAAATGTTGCAAATGCCATTACAAAATAATGAAATGTATTTATGCAGTCTCTATGTAGAATAGTTTTTGGAGGTTGAAGACACAGGAAAGTTAAAATTTTTGCTGAGGTCAATTATACATATTTAATGTAAATGAATATAAGGAAAGCAAGCATATTAAGGTTTTGAAAGAGACGGTACAGAATCTTCATCAGAAATGTGTGATGACTCAGGTATAGTCACTTAGAAAAAGGAGTTTTGATTTAAATTTCTGAGTTAAGGAGAAAGCTCAAGACCTTTTTAATGTAGTAATGAGCAACCTTGTATTTTCTTTTTATGAGGGAAAATCCATTAAAATCATAATGTTTATGGGCCAAATGTTATTTTAGTAATGAATCTTCTTTTGTCAAGAAATTATCTAAATGTTCATCCTAACCCTAAATAAAAGGAACCCCATTCATCCCTGGTCAGGAAGTCATGGCTTTCAAAGTTATTCCTTATGATCTCCTTATTTGCTACAAATAAAGTTTCTAATTTTTTTCTTATAGATTTGTTATATAGTTATACCAATACACAAATATATATCTCTCTCTTCCCTTCTTCCCTACCTCTTTCTTATCTCCATTTTTATTAGTTGCAGACGTCTTTTCCTGTTTGTAGCTTATCTTTTGGCTCTAATACATCTTTTGTGGATCGGACTTTCAATTTCTTTTTATTTATTTGTTTGTTTATTTATTTATTTTTAAGTATTTATTTGACACAGAGAGAGAGATCGCAAGTAGGCAGAGGCGGGGGGGGGGGGGGGCGGGGGGAATCAGGCTCCCTGCTGAGCAGAGAGCCCAAAGCGGAGCTCGATCCCAGGACCCTGAGATCATGACCTGAATTGAAGGCAGAGGCTTTAACCCACGAGCCACCCAGGTGCCCCCAAACTTTCAATTTTTAAAATAAGAAAGTATATTACTATTTTCCATTACTTGAATGTGTTTTCATAAAAAGACATTAGTATGTAAATAATAATGCAGTGATTGAGAACATAGTTCTAAGCCTGTGGTACTGGATTTTAACCTTCACTCCCTCCTACACTAGCTGAGTAATCTCAGGCACATTACTTAAATCCCATGTAGTAAAAAGAATTCTAAGATGTCCCTTACGATTTCTGCCCTCTTGTACACATACTCTGTATAATCGCCCCCCCCTTTTGATGATTGCAGAACCTGTGGATATGATGGGATATCATACCTGTGACAGGTTACTTAGCAGTTGACTTTTAATCAAAGGGGAGATTATTGAGATGGGAGTGACTTAACCAGGTGAGTCTTTAGAAGGGACTGGTCCTTTCTGAGTTTAGAGGAAATGAAATGTGCAAGGGCTTATGCCTATGGAGAGGTCCTTACATCAGATGGATGGCAAATGTGAGAGAGAGAGAGACTCCTGTGGGAAGGACCTGAAAATGGTCCCTGGTCACCTGCTGGCAAGACAGTGGGGACCTTAGTCATATGCTCCCAAGGAGATTATTTCTGCCAACCACTTAGAAGGGAATCTTTTCCTAGTGGAGCCTCAGGGGATGACATAGCAAGCCAACACCTTGATTTCAGCCTTGTGAATCCTGGAGCAGATATCCTAGCCAAAGTGTGTGGGTTTCCTAACCCACAGAAACATTGAGAATATATCTGTGATGGTTTCAGCTTGTAGGTCCATGATTATTCATCAGTAGAAAAGTAATGCATGCTTGAGGCCCAATTTCTTCATTTGTTGAATGAGGATAGTAGTAGTCTCTAGTTCATAGAGCTGATGGCTGTCAGGATTGCAGGAGTGAATAAATCAATATAAACTTGGAAAGTGCTTAGCAGTGTGCAATTCTTGATCAAGAGAACACTATACAAATGATAGCTTTTAATATGAAGAATATAGTCTTCTGTATTTTATTCTAAAATTTTAAAGGTTTGTTCTTTTATTCTAAGTTTATAATCCAGTAGATAGTGATTTTTGTGGAGAATCTGAGGCAGGAATCCATCCTTTCTTCCTCCCTCCCTCTCTTCCTTCTGTGGAAAACTGATTGTGTCAGCATAATTAGCTGAAAATTCCATACTTTTCCTCAGTGATATGAAATACAATCCCTTTCATAGGCCAAATATTCATCGATGAATGGGGTTGATTGCTCTCTCATGTGTTAGATTGATTTCTTTTTTCTTGTATCAATAACTCAGTCATTAACACAAGTATTGATATCTGTCAGGGCAAATCCTATCATTTTACTCTTCATAGGTTTTCTCTCATTATTTTTCCTTCAAAAGAGTGAGACACATATATTACTAGAGTATACTAATGTTAATTATATGCACAAAGTATTTTGTTTACATATATATAATCAGAATAACTATTACCCAGACCAAGATATAGAATACTTCGGGTATGCTGTCTCTCATGCACAATCCAAGTCTAGAAAGTCCTTCTAAACATTATTTGGACTTCTAAAACATGGATTTGTTTTAACTGCTTTTGAACTTCATATAGTTACACTTTTTAAAACGTATTTTGTTTTTGTTTATATTCTTTCATTCTACATAGTAATGTTGAGATCCATCCATTTTTGGATGTAACAGGAATTTGATTTTTTTTTTCCCCAATACTGAGTGATATTACATTGTGTATAATGCTGCGTTTTCTTATTTTGCCTGTTAATAGGTAGTTTGTTTCCAGTTTTTGACTGTTCGAATAAGGCTGCTATGAATATTTTCCTGGAGGTCTTTTATTGATATATCCACCTATTATCTTGGATATATAGAGAAAAACAGAATCACTGGGCCATTAAATAGATATATGTTTAATTAGAAACTTCTAAATAGTTGTCCAAAACTGTTGCATAATTTTATATTCTTATCAGCATTGTGTGAAAGTTAGACTTGCTCCATGTTTCCACTAATATTTATTATGGGAGGTTACTTTGTTTTTAACCATTCTATTTTATTTTAGCTGGTCATTCCCTCATTATAGATTTATTTTGCTTTTCCCTGAAAGCACATTTTCATATGCTTATTTGCTTCTTGGCCATTTGATATCTTCTTAGTGAAAAGTCTCCTCAGGTATTTTTTAATTGGGTTCTTTTTTTTTTACTGAATTATAATTTCTTTTACATTCATACATATACAACACACCCACGTTTGTGTATACGCACATATATATTTAGTTATTATAAACATAATTTATAATGATGCATATGATTTTATTGAAATAAAGCGTTTCATGTAGGAAAAAAAAGGGTTGAAAATCATTGATAGAACTAGTTAGCATTTATTGAGTATATAATGACTGATGACACAGATATTTGTTGAGCACTGACTGTTCCAGGCATCATGTTAGGTGCTGAGAATAAAGTACTGAAGAATATAAATGCAATTCTGATCTCAGGGAGCATAGAATGACAGACCATAAATAATCAATATTTAATTGCAATATGTACTTTAAAAATATATAGTCTAGTCTTTGGGTGATTAGCAGCTAATACATCCTAGTCAAGGAAGTCAGGAAAAGAATCCTAAAGAAGGACCATTGAAGTCGAGGCTTTAACTGTGTCAAAGAAAAATATAACACAGAACTCAAATATTTTTGTTATCTTATGGAAAAGGCAGGCGCTAAAAGGTAGTTACAATATTGTTAAAGATTATAAGAGGAATTCATGTTACATTTAAGCACATAGAAAGGACAAGCGACCCAATTTGGTTAGAAGTCTTATTAGAGGAATTGATAGCACAGCTTAAAAGGATTTCAGACATTTTAGAGACAGTTTCTGGGGGTGCCAGCTAGGTTAAACATCCAACTCTTGGTTTTAGCTCTGGTCTTGATCTCATAGGTCATGAGATTGAGCCCCATGTCAGGCTCCACTCTCAGTGGGGAATCTGCTTGAAGAATCTCTTCCTGTGCCCCTCCCCCAACTTGTGCCCCACTTGTGCACATGTGCTCTCTCTCTCTCTCTCTCTCTAAAATAAATAAATCTTTAAAACAAATATACAATTTCTGAATATTGAACTTTGATACTACTTTGCTTTGCTGATTTATTTCCTTTATATTTAGGAAATCTCATGGTACTTAAATTTTAGGTATCTAGTATATCTTTATGGCTCATTAACAACAAAAAATATTAGGCCCTGGACTCAGGTACCATGCTGTGAATGAACTTGATGCAGTTTGTGATAGTGTACCTACAACTGCACAGCCAGGTGTACCAAACAGATTATGTCAAAGCAATATAAACTGATCTAATATAAATGTTAATGTAATAGATTATTTACTTTAGGATTTTAACATAAATTTACAGCATGTTTGTATCTATGGCACAAATAATTTTTGAGCAAGGATAGTGTTCTTATATTTAAGAGCCCTTATTTGAAACCCATCAATCCCTGAAGAAATTTTGCATACATAGGACATAACAAAATAAAATAGCCCCTGACCTAATAGCTGGGTACTGCACAACAATTACTTTTTTTTCACACAGGGATAGATCATCAAAAGCAGCTTCAGATTTGCTTTCTGATGTCTAATATGATTAATTGTATTTTTGTGGCTTGAAAAGGCAAAAACTTTCTGCTATTATGGAGATTGACATTATTGGACTTTGGAGGTTGTACTCTTTTCCTTCATCTAGAAATTCTTTAAAATTCGATGATGCTGGTTGAGAGGACTTCCCTCCCTGCTCAACTTTTATATTTGACAGAATGCTCATTTTTAGAAGCAATAGTTTCCGTATGTAAGATTTCAAATAATAAACGATTCATTTATTCAGGTACTAGAATGGAATTAATGTTATATGAGGAGAATTTTCTTTTGAAAATGGATGGAATTTTAGTTTAACATTTGAAAATACCAAATAGTTTTATAATTCCTTGAAGAATAAGATATTTTTGCTTTAAGCCTAGATAGTAATTTTGGGGGGAAATATAAATAAAAAACATTTTCTCAATTTTAAAAATCTGTTCTTCAGTTTAAATATAAACCAGTAAAATATAACAAGCTTATAACCCAGTGGTGACTTCTATTTCCTGTAGACTTTACTTGAATTTTGAAAGCTGCTGCTACTATTTAAAAGAAAGGATATGTAACATCCCATTGCTGTTTATAAATTATTTGTTTTTATTACTCAATGTCAAATAATCTCTTATGATGCCAAAATTGGCCTCCATGTTTTATATTAAGTTGCACTTGAGTTAACTACAAATGGTGAGTATTTATGTGCAAACATTCTTCAGGAAAATTGATTGGAATAAAAGTATCTTTCTACTTACTGTATCTGGACCTATGTAACCAACACATATACAAGAGAAAGCAGCTATAAAGTGTCACAGGCAGAATATTTTTATTTATTTTTATTTTTTTAAGATTTTACTTATTTATTTCACAGAGAGAGACACAGCGAAAGAGGGAACACAAGCAGTGGGGTGAGAGAGGGAGAAGCAGGCTCCCACAGAGCAGGGAGTCCCATGTAGGGCTCGACGCCAGGACCCTGGGATCATGACCTGAGCCAAAGGCAGACACTTAACAACTGAGCCACGCAGGTGCCCCAGAATGTTTTTAATTCTCATTTCAGTAGCCAGAGGGACAGCTTGCTGTGTTGGATCAGAATACCTCATCGAAGCAGGACTGTTGGAAAGTAAACAGTACCCTTCCTGCAGAAAATAGGCACCGAAACTGCTTAATATTCAGTTCAGGTTGAAATGTGTAGTGCGAAGAGTTAAGCATATTAAAGAATTCAAAAGGGAGACGCAACAGGAATGAGGAGCTTTTCATTTTATTGAAGTCAGATTAATGGTTTTTAATCATAATAAATGGACATTGAGCAAAACACCCAAAAAGATCTGTTGCTGCAGCTGGCAAAATGCTTCTTCGGCAGAAAAAAAGGCAGATGATGCACAAGTCAGGGGAGCTCAGGAAATGATAGAGTAGATCTCAGGGTAGAAAGGTAATTGAAGTGAAGATAAATGGTCATTTCATATTCTAAATACACAGAAGTGTTATCAGCGTTTGGTAAGGATGTCACACTTGGAGGCAATGTATAGAATGGTTGCAGGCGGGGACTGTGGCATCCACCTGCTGGTATCCAGACCCATGCTTTTCCAGAAACAATCCTGTGCTGTTTTCTAGTAAGTCTGCTGTATCTGTTAGCTATTGTTTTTCTTGTTAAAATAAGGTCACAGTATTGAAGTTACATATACCATGAATCCGAGAGGATGTCTACTTCACCTATATAGTATGCCCAGCCCGGATTCCGACAAGTGGTATGCATTCAATAAAGATTTGTTCAGTGAATAAACAGATGGATTATATTATATGTTTTTAACAAATGAGATTTTTGTATTGACACTTGAGTTTTCTATATTTATTTGTTTCCAAATTCCATTAAGTAATCCATTAATCTAGCATGCCATTCCAGGTTCGCTCCTACTGTGTGCATAGACTACATTCCATAAATAAGTCAACCTTCACTTTTCCTCAAATACATTGAACTTTTATTTTTGGCTATTGCTCTACAAAAATGCCCTCATTTCTTCTCATTCTCCTTTTAAAATTCTCTTATCTTTAAAGTAAAAATCTCATGCACTCTTCCAACCACAACTAAACACTTATTTCCAAATAATGGTAGTAATCATAATAATACTAAGATTAGGATATTAGCACTTTAACATACAGTTCTTTCCCCTCACTTCATATTTACTTTCTTTTTTAAGCAAAATAATGATGGTCTTACATGTCTCGTGTATATAGTCTTTCTTGTTTGTATTTGTTGTGGGCATTTTCCTTCGTTAACATTTATTGCCGTATGATAGCACAGCTATTTTTTCTAGCATTTGTTTTTGTCTTCCTCCCTGTCCTGTAAGTTACAACAGGGCAGAAATCTTTGTGTTGCTCACTAATATGAACTTGTGAACTAAGGGCTTAGAAAAGAGCCCAGCGCATAGGCAATATATAACAGAAAGAAAAGAAAGGAGTTGAGTCCTCCTGCTTAGAGAACTCTTAATTCATAATGTGAATGAGATCTTCAAATGCAATTAGATGCTGATGTATAGTCACATTCAATTTGCAACAGAGACCTGATTGTTACATCCAATGTTACTGCTGCCGTAAGATGTATTCTTTCTTGGGGTAATTCTTTCTGTTTGCTTTTTAAAAAAAAAAGTCCAGAGCTGAACCTTATGACGTTATAAAACGAGTTAATTCTAGGAGTGAAGGAGGCTCTAGTTTTAAAAAGCATTTTTTACTCTTTAAATCTGCAGTGAGAATCATTCATATTCCCGTCTTAGAAAGCAGGCTTTTTTCCCGAGTTCTTGTCAAGTAGATGTACTCACTATATATTCTAATCCATCAAAACTTAACATAAAGTATAATGCAGGAATGGCATATGTGTTTCTGTTTTTCAGGGTTAAAATAATTCCAGAAAATACTGGCAAATGTTATAAGACTCTAGCTTTAAAGAAGGAATCAGAGGTGTCAGGGTTGTGGTGTAGTGTTTTCCAGACCCTTTGACCTCATTAATATATATATATAATTATAAGGTGGTAATTGTTCTCTTCACTCTGATTGTGGTGGAAGTGGATTGTGAATTGTTTCCCTTTTATGGAGAGAGATGAACAAGAAAGTCAGGAAGTGTATAATCAAGGATACCATGTAGGTTATTAATTTGATATTTAATTCATACCATTTTATGAACAACTTTAAATCTTTGTAACTTCTCAATTAACAGTAGATCATAGGTATCGGCTGACAGGAAATTTAGAGTTATTGAAAAATCTTTGCTCTTTATTGAAATTCATTTCTAGATTTTTGTCATTTCAAATACATAAACAAAAAGCGAGATGCTCTGGAGCTTCCCAAATACAATTATGTTAGACTTCAGACCTCTTTGTTTCAGCTAGGACCATTTTACATACCAAAACACTCTTTGGATCTTTGAAAATTTCAATTTCATTCACATGTTTGCAAACACCCTTTTATCCTATAATTTTTGAGGTTGCTAAGCCTCTCTTCCTTAGAGAATCAGGGTGGCTAATAA
>CM053618.1:17621957-17684631 GCA_028646535.1 Procyon lotor
TGGAGCTTCCCAAATACAATTATGTTAGACTTCAGACCTCTTTGTTTCAGCTAGGACCATTTTACATACCAAAACACTCTTTGGATCTTTGAAAATTTCAATTTCATTCACATGTTTGCAAACACCCTTTTATCCTATAATTTTTGAGGTTGCTAAGCCTCTCTTCCTTAGAGAATCAGGGTGGCTAATAAGTTAATTGTATGCCTATTCCATTCTATATATGCAATAGGCCTGATCCTCTAAAGTTAGGCAATTTAAAAATGATAACATTTGTTGAGCTTTATTTTGAGTCAATTAAGGGGCCATTTAGTAAAGCCACTTTAAAGTACTGATCTTTTTAAAATGTTTTTTTCATGGAAATAGTAAGCTATAAGGACAGTCATTGTCTTTCTTATTTTGGCAGTTAAGCCAAATAAAATTTCTCTATATCATCCACCTAATGTAAATACAATTCACAACTAAGATTAAATAATGGATAACACTTTAAGAATATTAATCTTCACAATTCAAACCTATGTTTTTCAAATATTTATACTTATATTGTTTGGCATTTAAATGTTGCATTTGATATTCTGTTGAGCAAATTTTAGGGTAGGTTAGGTATTTAGAAATAAGTATTTTATGGGTATTTCACATTTTATCTTTTGGATTTTCCTGACATAAATATATTTTTGTATGGGTGTGTTATCAAACCTCTTAACTTTTCTAAAAACTTTTAGCCTTGACCTGGAGTTCATTTTCTTTTATACCATGTTTTTTTTATCTTGAAGCAATTCTTGGCTTTGTCAAGGATACCAAAGACAAAAGATTCAAAAAGCAGTTAAGCACTTCTCTTTTTTGTTCCTGAAGTTATTTTTTTGTACGTATTCTACTTTTCATCTTTTGTGATTTGTTTTACAAAATTCGGATATTGTTACTAGTCAGCAATAGGCCCTCTTCAGGGATTTTTTGATTTCTCATAAACTACTGTGATAATTTATCAGGTGCTTTTACAACACATACATAAAATATTTTGTGATTTATACATCTTAATGTGTACTGACTTTGCTATAAAACATCTTTAACTTTTATGATTAGCTATTCCAGTAGACCTCGTAACATTCAATAGCCATGCATAAAACATCTGATGATTATGCTGTTTGAGATCTAGCTTCAAAGATTGCAATTTAAATAATTAGGAAATTGGTGAAATATTTTGCTTGCATGCATTTTTATCACCAAACTACTAAAATACATTTCTGTAAAGTATTGTAATTAATGCCACCAACATATACCAAGAGTCACTTTTGATTCTATTAAAACAGAGATTTCAGTTAGTCACTGTAATAAAATATTCTTATGTGCAGATTCTGCATGGTACAATGTTTAGTTTGATAGAATGAGATAAGTGATATCAGGATATTGTCTATTGGAGCTGATGTACAATAAATCAGATGAAAGCTAGGCTCACATGCCATGCTGCAGAAAAATGACAATAAAATTTGGACTCTCTTAGATGTCACAAAAAGTTGATTCTGTCTCTAGATCCCAAATGTACGAAAATAAATTTTTTTAAAGATTTATTTATTTATTTGACAGAGAGAGAGAGAGAGAGAGAGAGAGATCACAAGTAGGCAGAGAGGCAGGCAGAGAGAGAAGTGGAAGCAGCCTCCCTGCTGAGCAGAGAGCTCGATGCCAGGCTTGATCCCAGGACCCTGAGACCATGACCCAAGCTGAAGGCAGAGGCTTAACCCACTGAGCCACCTAGGTATCCCAAAAATAATTTTTTAATAAAAATAATTTTTTAACTAACCTTAACCATGAATTTCCAGTTCTTAATGTCATGACATTAAACATGCTTATGAATCAAAATAGAGTAGCATGCTTCTGTTTTCCAAGTGAAGTCTACACATTATTTTGTATTCCAAGTTACCAAAGGCAGTGTTTTTAGTAGTTAGGCACTCATGCAATAAAGATTGAATGGGAAAAGTCAAACATGTTATATTTTAAAAATGATAAGCACTTATGTAAGGTATAATAAAACTATAATTTATATAAAAGCCAACAATTTCTAGACAGAGAGAATGTTTAATATTATTGGGTCTAAAGATTAGTGTACATATAGGGTGTATACCACCTCCATTGTTATAAAGCTGGGTTAAAGTCAGAAAGAAAAATGTGTCTCAAAATCTATTTTAAGGGAATTACAGCTATAAACACTATGATGTAATGTATTTCTGAAGAAAATGTGGGATTTTTTGTGTGTATTAGAATCCTTTCCTTCTTTATTTTTTTTTCCTACTCTACCCTTTAATTTGGCATGTGTTTGAAAAGGGAGGAGATGCTATGTCCTGCCAGTTTCTCATTCCCAAATTACATGTTGTCAAGTTCCATGTGGTAGCCCATGTTGGACAGGTGCTACAAGTGTCTTCATGTTCCCCAGCGTGTGAATATAAATTAGTGCCACTTTCAATTTCTTTCTTTTCTCTTCAGGTCATTATGATACGATCTTGCTTTTTTTTTTTTCTCGGTTTACTTTTACCCTCATATTTTCAGTAAATCCAGGGTTACTTACCTAAGTTCAAAGAACCATTGCTCCTGTTAAGTTGTGCCATTTGTCATCTGTTATCTAAGAAAGAGAAATTAGAGTGTTTTCTAGAAGCTAGAATCCCTGTAGAGTGATTTCAGATAGTCTTGCCCATAGGACTAAGTTGCTTTCTGGGCTGAGTGGTCAATGTTGAGGTCCAAGTGGGATGCTGAGTTTGGGACTGATTAGATCACTGTTTTAGGTGTTGTTAGGTACCATCAGGAATGTGTGGACAAGCATGTCTCAGTTGGTTTGGGATCCTATTGAGTGTAAGAATGCTTTTAGTAAAAGTATTTCTGTGCTCAAATCGGCAGAATTCTAAGATATCTCTCAAGATTCCATATTCCCTTTGAATTTCCTGGGCTGTGAGTATGATGGGATATTATTTGTGTGATTGGGTTATATTATATGCTGCAGTTGATTTTGAAAGATAATCTGGGTGGGCCAGAACTAATTCACAAGAGCTGTTTAAAAGCAATGAATTTTTCCTTGCTGATTACAGAGAGGGAAATCACAAAAGATTTGAAGTGTAAGAAGGTTCAACACAAGGAGGTTTTTCATTGCTGAGACAGAGGGGTCCGCAGGGCAAAAAGATGTGAGAGTAGCCATGACTAGCTGAGAGCAGTCCATAGTCCAAAGCTAGTAAGACTATAGGGGCTGGGTCCTACACCCACAGAAATGAATTCCACCAACCTGAACAAGCTTAGAAGTCCATCTTTCTCTAGAGCCAAATGAGAATATAATAGACTGATACCTTGATTTTAGCCTATACAGCTCTGGGAACAGAGGATCCAGTTGAACTGGGACAGATTACTGACCACACAAAAACTGAGGTGATAAATATGTATTATTTAAGTGCTATGTTTGTTCCAGCAATAAAAAACTAATACAGGCACCAAGTGTTTCCTCTGTCTTTTTCATCAGGATTGCTCTTTTAGACTTTTCATTGCCCCTTACAGCTGTATGGTCAGTCAGAGCCACTTTAGTCCATAAAACTGGTTTTGACAATTTTTGAAGTCAAAATGAAGAGAAAGGACCACAAAATCTTCTCAGAGATGAATACTGAACATATTAAGTTCAAATAAATATGTCTAATAGATAGAAAAGGATGCCACCATTTGACTACTTTGTAGTCTAATTCCAGAGCCCCACACCACCTTATAAACCGTGGTTGGAGTTTTGCCTTCAATTTGCGTCATTTAAGGATCTGTTTGAGGAGGACCCAGAAGGGGTCAATAATCAATATGTATAATATTATCATTATATATTATATATATGTATATAATATATATAACTATATAATAATTATAATAATAGTATTTTTCAGTTTCCCTATTTGTATTTATATTTTTCTTCAGATTGATTTGCTTTCCATTCCTTGACCTAGATTACAATAGTGGGTTTTTTTTTTTTAAAGATTTTATTTATTTGACAGAGAGAAACACAGCGAGAGAGGGAACACAAGCAGAGGGAATGGTAGCTGGAGAAGCAGGCATCCCGCCCTGCAGGAGCCCGATGTGGGGCTCCATCCCAGGACCCTGGAATCATGACCTGAGCCGAAGGCAGACGCTTAACGACTCAGCCACCCAGGTGCCCACAATAGTGTTTTTTATAATAGGCATAGCTATTTTAAAGTCTGTATTTCAATGCTTCATTTTTTTTTTTTTTTTTTGCTTCTCAATGGATCCATTTCTATTCTGTTATTTCTCTTATGTTTGTATAATCTTATCTTATTTTCATAGATGCATACTTTTCTTTTTAACCAAATGCTAACTTTTATGAATAAATAGAGGTGTAGAATGGTGTTATCACCCTCAAGAGAAGATTTATTTCTTTTTCTGATTAAGCTGGATCACTTTAATCCAATTATACAGATTGAAATGATTCAAAGCTGGACTTATTTCTTTTATGGACCTGTCTGATTTTGGTTAACCCTCTAGCTATAGCATTGTTTGTTGGAGTCTAAACTCATAGCCTGGGTAGGAAGATTGTCAAGCCATTAATATATATATATATATTTTTTTCCTAAACTCATGAACCTTAACTTTGTTCCTCTTAGACTCTAATCCCTTGGGGCTGTCTATCTCTCAAACTCTCCTGTGATTCTTACTCTGTCAGCTATCTTTCTGAACTGTTAGAGAATCCTGGAAGAAAAACATTACAAATCTTATTTCATGTTTCTGGGTTTCTTCAAACTTTTGATGAGAACTTGAGATATATATTTTTGAATCCTGTTACAGATTTTCTAGTTTGTTACCAAAAGGGTTTTTTTTAATTGTTTAGAGGATCATTATCAAACACAAAATTGGTCTAGCTCTATATGTATATGTGTGTATGCTATTTATATAGTATATCTATCTAACATTTTATTCTTACAAAATATCTTTGACCATGAATTTAATGAAAAGTCTATAACCTTACTGCTCAGTATTTACCAGAGTGGTAGGTTATGCCAGACATTTAATATACACTCTCATAGAATTGCTTATTTGAAATCTCTGTTCTTTATACATATCAGAGTCTTGGATAGTTGCAAAGAAATTAAAAGAAAAATGATTCATTGAATTGGAACTCTTATAGTTAATAATGGTTATTATGTGCAAAACTTGTTTTCAGCTTAGAGTACATTTTGATTTAACTTTCACTTGATTATTATTGATGTTTCCCTGTTATTTTCTGTTTTAGTAATCTTGCAGTGATAATTAAATTTTGGATCAGCACATGGTGGAAGGAAAGGTAAGAAATTCCTTATTTCATACTTTAGTAGTATATGTGGAATGTTTTGGATATTTGAATTCTCAAATAGAGAATTATGTTTACTGTACTTTTTAATTAGTGGCTCTCAATAACTGGTAACATTGATTGTCTAAAAAACTTTTTTGGAAGAAAAAAGTATTGTTTATCTTAGAGCAAACACTCCTGATGCCCAAAACACGAAAGATTTGACAACTTTATTCACACTCAATATTTAAATCATATATCAAATAAGATTCTATATTCAACAATTTTTGAAATAGTTTGTTGGCATTGACTACATGAAGGGGATTCTGTATTATTTTATGAGTTTAAAAAATGACTTTATAAGTTACCAAAATACATTCCTTTTTATGGAAACTTAAGTTCATATGTCCTGAGGTTTCTGACAGACCAAATCCTGTTGGGCATAATCTTTTGCTATTTACTGTAGCATAGAAAATATACTCATAAAAATTTATTCATATATATAAATTACATATTTTCCTGAAAGTATTCAGTAAGATTATATATGTGCTAAAAATTTAATAGTAGAGCTCTTTGTAAGATTTGGAAAAGAACCACTCCTAATTTTATGATATTTGTAGATATTTATGATAATATAGAATTTTTTATTCTATTTTAATGTGTATATTAATTTTAATACTTCATCTTTTGGCTCAGAACATATTAGTGTGTGCATTATGTGCATTTTATTTAAAAAATACAAAAATCATAAGGTTTCAATGTATATTGATATATTTATGTTGAATACCTTGAATAATATAGTAACATTAAAAATAGTTTTCCTTTATTATTTTAGCATAGGTCCACAAGAACTATTTGGAGGTTTCTGTTTCTTTTGTTTTTAGCTAGATCTTGGCTAGAGGCTGGAGAGTTTTTCAAAGCTATCAATATATTATCATTGCCCTAGAGAAACTTATAGTATAATTTTATTTGATAATATAATATGTAAAAATGATTGCCCTGAAATAGAACCTTCCTAGTCAGTCAAAAAATCCATTAGATGAAGAACATTTTTTTCCACAATACAATATATATCTAAAAAATGCCGTGAAAAAGCTGACTTTGTAAATAATAGGCATGATCACAGAGCATCAGAGTTCAGAACAGGCAAATTCTCAGTCTTAATATTTAGGTCATTTTGGGCTCAGAGAATATATAAACTTTGCATGGATATATCCATTCAGAAAAAAAAAAAGTAAAATATTTTTGCTTATCTAAAAAAGGAATAGATAAGAAATTAATCATGATTATATTTTAGAGAGTTTTAAATTAACTCAGTCTTTTCCTGAAAAAGAAGCTAATCTCAAAAAAAAATAATTTTAGTATGGTTATTTATCTAGTTGCTATTGAGGTAATATGTACAATATAAAATTTTGATCCTTAGGAATTAATTATATTCCTTCTAATGTATGGTCCAGACTTTCTCTCTCCAAAACATCTTCCAAACTGAGAGCTTTTAATCAGAATATGAATTGGATGCAGTATATAAACCAGTACATCAGAACAAATACATCATTCATGGAAAAGCAAATCATGGTAGAGCAAAGTTGAAGCCTTGGGGTGCTCTGTACTTAGAAAATAAGGCATTCACATGGTCATCATTGTTATTGGCCTTATGTATTCCCTGAAATTTATAGTTTATAGAATGTCATTTCCTCTACTTGGAAGTTATTTTATTAAAGAACGTTAATTATGAAATTCATGTTCTCCAAAACTTCAGATTGTCTGGAAGAAATTAGGGGTCATGGTTTGTAGATACATTATCTTCTCAATAATTCATGTTTAGTTTTTGTTTTTCCTTTCTCTCTCTCTCTCTCTTTTTTTGTGGTTTTTTTTTTTTTTTTGGTCATTTGGCAACTTGTTCTAGGAATGTTTCTAAGAAAATGAATGGTAACTATGAAATAAGTATTTATATAAGAAATAGTATTTGATTATCAGTTACTTATATTAAGGCTAAAAAATAAACTATTGTGAACTGACTTATCTTCATTCTGAGAATATTTGTTTTAATTGACTCATGCTATTCTATGAACTTTGGTCAGCATTATTGTTAAAAACATAACCCCTAGTCTCAAAAGAAAAATACCATAAAAATAATAATAATACAAATGAGTCTTCTTTGTTACATATTCATGTTCATGCCAAGAAAATTTTTTTCATGCCAAGAAAATTTAACAAGAAGGTAGAAATACATATAGAAGTAGATGAACTCAATCAACAATAAAACGAGAATTTTGAAATTCCCAGAAGATGTGATAACATTAAATTGCTTAGAAATATGAGTCATTGGAAAAGTAGGAAGCTTTTTTTAAAGGGGAAGGTGTGTTCTAATTTTGTGTTATCTCCAAGTACAATTTTATAATATTTTATGTGTCAATATGCCAAAACTCATTAAAATTTGTATTTGTATAAAATTGGATAAATGTAAAACTAGATGCCTTTCTACTTAAGATAGTTAAGCAAAAGGCAAAGAATTCTAAAACCACCGGAAAGAGCATTGTATTTTAATTTATTCATTAGGGCCTTCTCTCCTCTAACAAAGATGTGTTGAACTTCCACGCTTTGAAATGGACTCCGTGGCAGGCAAGGAAAATGCAAAGAAACATGATGTGTATGTTAAATATGTAACCTCAAAGATCCGACACTCTTGTTGAACAAACTGGGCATGTGAAGGAAGAGAGTAGAAAACACTGAATACAATGCTGGAGATATTGTTGTGTGAGAAGGTGCCAACCATGGCCTCTAAGAAAAGCTGACTAATAGAGCTTGAGAGGTTGATTAGAACTTATTCAACAAGAGGGAAACGTTAGGGAGTCTAGAGAAAGTATGTGCTGAAGAGCAGGCAGGGTGGTGGTATTGCTTAAGTACAATTTGAGGGTGGTAGGAAATGATTTGTGGTCAAAGAGGTGTCTTTTATGACACATTAAGGATCATGGACTGGAGCCTGTGGGCTGATAGAGCTTGTTATTTATTCCCCAAGTAAACTATTAGGCACAACCCAAATTCCCTATTTCAATTTCATGCAATAGAGAAACTCTGAAAATTACTAACAGCTACTAAACCACTCAGCAACATGGGTAAGTGGTCTATTAATACAGATCATCCTGGAAGTTATTGTGGAGGATAACTTTGAGGAAAATAAGACAGAAGGTGGAAAGACTAGTTTCTTGAAACATCCTAAAAATAGATCTCAACCAAGAAAAGTGTTTAACTGATTGTTACTACAACTGCAGTTATTATTAATGGCTACATTTATGTATGTCCTGTACATGCAAGGCACTGTGTTAATCGGTTGTGTATGGTCTCATTACAATGCCAAGAACAAATCTGTGAAGATGGTATTTATATCCCCACTGTTAGTCCACATCCTCCACAAAGCAGACACCAAAAGAGGACCAAATGTGCAAAGATGTTCCCCACAGGGAAGATGCCTGTGTGAGAGAAGATGCTGAGGGATCCAGAAAAAGATGTCTGACATACACTGAAGGGAAGGGAGACTGAAGTCTGGGTGGAAGGGATCTAGACGGCTGCAGATTCTAAAGTAACTTTGTCAAGACTGGGAACGCGGGAGCCAAAGTCAGCAGTCATTAGAATCCCATCTCTTCCCGTGACAGATCTTGCTTAATATACCTGCCCTTCTCTGGTGCTGGCTGGGAACAGCCCCCAGCAGGCACGGCCTTGGAGAAAACATGGCAGAGGATTTCAGAGCATAGTAACTGAGGCCCTTGGTCAGTTATGATTCCCCCAGTGGGAAGTCTGTGAGAACCATTCTTTTTTTTTTTTTTTAAAGATTTTACTTATTTATTTGACAGAGAGAGAGAGATCACAAGTAGGCAGAGAGGCAGGCAGAGGGAGAGAGGGAAGCAGGCTCCCCACTGAGCAGAGAGCCCGATGCGGGGCTTGATCCCAGGACTCTGAGACCATGACCTGAGCCAAAGGCGGAGGTTTATCCCACTGAGCCACCCAGGCGCCCCTGTGAGAACCATTCTTATAGCCAGGAATAGCTATATAATTTGTGGGACCCAGTGAAAAATTAAAAAGCTCAATGCTTTGTTAAAAATATTAATAATTTTAACATAGCAGCAACAGAGTGTTAAACCAAGTGTGGGACCCTTCAAAACACAGGGCACAACATGCCCACCAAGTCTATTCTGCTCATAGCACCAGAGTTCTGTTTACTAGATGAGAAAGTAAATGTTAAGAAGTTTTCTCAAGCATTGTAAACAGAGTAGCCAAGCTATGGAGACAACCATCAATGGAAGGTTAGATCAAGAGGTGTGGGGTGTGTGTGTGTGTGTATGTATAAAGTGTATATATATATAATGGAATACTATTCAGCCATTAAAAAGTCTTGCCATTTGTAACCACACAGATGGACCTTGAGGGCATTATGCTTTAGTTTTGCTTTTTTTTTTGTTTGTTTGTTTGTTTTTAACACTTTGGTTTTCTTAGAGCAGTTTTAAGTCCACAATAAAATTAGGGGTGCCTGGGTGGCTCAGTGGGTTAAAGCTTCTGCCTTTGGCTCAGGTCATGATCTCAGGGTCCTGGGATCGAGCCCCGCATTGGGCTCTCTGCTCGGCAGGGAGCCTGCTTCCTCCTCTCTCTGCCTGCCTCTCGGCCTACTTGTGATCTCTCTCTCTGTCAAATAAGTTAAAAAAAATAATAAAAAAATATTTTAAAAAAAATTGATGGGAAGGTAGAGTGATTTCCAGTATGCCCCCTTCCCTCATATGTGTATAGCCTACCCCACTAGTCACATTCCCCACCAGAGTATATTTCTTACAATTGATGAATCTATATTGATACATTTTCACCCAAAGTCTACAGTTTACATTAGTGTTCACTGTTGTTGTACATGCTGTGATTTTGGGTAAATCTATGATAACATGTATTCATCATTATAACATCATGTAGAGTATTTTCACTGCCCTAAAAATCAACTGTGCTCTGTCTGTTTATCCCGCTCTCCCCCAACTTCTGTCAACCACTGATCTTTTTACTGTCTCCATAGTTTTGCCTTTTCCAGAATGTCATATAGTTAGAACCATACAGTATGTAGCCTTTTCAGATTGATTCTTTCCCTTATAATATGCATTTAAGTTCCTCTGCGTCTTCCTCTGGCTTGATAGCTCATTCCTTTTCAGCAACGAATGATATTTCATTGTCTGAATATATTGCAGTTTACTTATCCACTCACTTACTGAAAGGGCATTTTGGTTGTTTCCAAGTTTTAGCAATTATGTTCAAAGCTACGATAAACATCAGTGTGCAGATTTCTTTGTGCACGTAAGTCTTTAGTTCCTTTGGGTAAATACTAAGGTTCATGATTGCTAGATCATATGATAAAAGTAGATTTAGTTTTATAAGAAGCTGCCAAAGTATCTTCCAATGTGGTTGTTCTATTTTGTATCCTCACAGTAACATATGAAAGTTTCTCTTTCTCCACATATTTGTTAGCATTTGTGTTCCAGATTTTGGCCATTCTAATAGGTGTACAATAGTATCTCATTGTTGTTTTAATTTGCATTTTTCTGATAACATGATGCAAAACATCTTTTCATATGCTTATTTTCCACATGTATCTCTTTGGTGAGGTGTCCGTTAAGGTCTCTGCCCCATTTTGTAATTGAGTTGTTTTCTTATTGTTTATTAAGAATGTTTTATATATTTTAGAAACTAGGCCTTTATCAAATGTGTCTTCCGCAAATATTTTCTCATAGTCTGTGGCTTAACCTTTTCATTCTCTTGACACTCTTTTTCACAGAGCAGAATTTTTAATTTTAATAAAGTCCAGCTTATCAATTATTTCTCTAATGGATTGAGATTTTGCTATTTTATCTAAAGAGTCATTGATATATTCAAGGTCATCGAGATTTTCTCCAATATTATCTTCTAGGTGTTTTATAGTTTTGCATTTTACATTTAGGTATGTGATCCATTTTTAGTTAATTGAAGAGTATAAGGTCTATATCTAGATAATAACGATGATGATGATGATTGCATTTGAATATCTAGTTGTTCCAGCACCATTTGTTGAAGGGACTGTCTTTGCTCCATTGTATTGTCTTTGTTTGTTTGTCAAAGATGAGTTGAGTATACTTATGTGGGTCTATATCTTGGCTTTCTCTTGTGTTCCAATGATCTATTCTTTCACCAAACCACACTGCCTTGAAGTGGTACACTGCTTTTATGGTAAGTCTTCAAGTTGAGTGTTGTTAGTCCTTTAACTATTCTTCCTCTCCAGGGTTGAGTGTACTCCTTCTGAGTCTTTTGCCTCTCCATATAAACTTTAGAATCAGTTTATTAATATCCACAAGTAACTTGCTGGGATTTTGTTTGGGATTGCATTGAATCTATAGATCAAGTTGGGAAGATCTGACATCTTGACAATATTGATTCTTCCTATCCAGGAACAGAATAAGGATTAGTTCTAAAAAGGTATGATAGATTACAAAGTCCATAGGAATTGAAATTGGCTGAACTGATGAATAATGTGATAGGTTGAGTGATTTCTTGTAAAGAATGTGACATGAAATTTTTGCTTAACATAAATTGGTACCTATACCAGAGACAGATAATTCAGGAAGAAAAATAGGTTTGAGGCATAGATCCTTAGAGCATTTTTGGACATGCTGATTTGGAAGTGCAGAGGGACATCTAATTGAAGATTTGAAGGACACAGCTATGGGCATGAATCAGAAGTTTGGGTGAGAGTCCTGGGCAGAAATGAAAAATATGTATTGTCAGCACATTATCAGTTTATTGACCCATCTGAAATCAGTGATGCACAAACTCAAAGGTTTTATTTTTATCCAATTATTGCCTTTGAGAAAGAAAAGAAGTAGCCCCTCAGCTGTCAATCGAGTGCTGACCTGGCAGTAACAGCTAGGCCATAGAATTCCTCTGCTGAACAAAACCATTTCACAGAGCACCAATATCAGACAAGGTCATTCTGTGACAGTGATAGAGTGAGACAAAAACAAGACCCCTCTGTAATCATGACTGAGCACAGATAAATGCAACAACACTACTCATGCCACAAAAATGACCGAATATCCCCCTCTCCAGGCTAATTTGAATGCCTACTTCTTTCCTATTGATTTGTACTGTTGCTGTGCTCTATATGCTCTCCTAGTTAAAGAAAAGCCCCAATCGCAGTTCCTTCTGAATGACATTATCCAATTCAGAGCTGCACTGTGGTGTTCTGGATGTGTGAAGCATTTACTGGTGCTACATACTACAGGTTCATGCTCTTTTAAAAAAAATTTTTTTTAAGATTTTATTTATTTGAGAGACAGAATATGAGCTGTGGGGGAGGGGCAGAGGGAGAGGAACAAGCAGGCCGCCCGCTGAGCAGAGAGCCCGCTGTGGGACTTGATCCCAGGATCCTGAGATCATGACCTGAGCCAAAGGCAGATGCCCAACCAACTGAGCCACCCAGGTACCCTGCAGCTCTATGCTCTTAGAGATAACTTTGCTGTCAAGTCCTACTGTTGTGTGGGGTTTCAATAATGTACTAAAGTTACAGTTACCTTTCCTTTGCCCAAAATAAATTCCTTGGTGGGCCAATATATAGGAATGTGTGCTTTACTAATTCAGGTCTTATCCATTCTAACATGAGTCCTACATTGTTTACTCTCTCTGTGCAAATGGGCAGAAAAGTCAGCTCAGCTAAGCTGTTCAATAAGGAGCAGGGTACAGGATGCCAATCTTCCTTTCTTGCTTTCATCCCTGATATCTCTGTGTTCTTTGATACACCAAATTTCTGAGAATCGAGCTCCCTTCTTTGATATTAATAGCGATAGAAGGAAAGTGTATATTTTCACCATGTGGGGAAAAGAAGGGATAAATGTATCAGCATCACACCTTAATTCTTCTGTCCAATAGAGTAGTCACTAGCCATATGTGGCTATTTGAATTTATCCAAAACTAAGTAAAATTTCAAACTTCCAATTTTTCAGTTCCACTAGCTATATTTCAAATGCTCAATAGCCAGTTGTGGCTGGTAGAATTGTGTTAGATAGCTCAAATATGGAACTTTCTATCATTACAGAAAATTCTATTGGACAGACTGCCCTAGAGAAGACGCAGACTGGTTGAATAGAATAGAATAGCAGAACAGATTCATTCGTTTATTTATTTTTGATTGCTGTGTAACAGATTACCACAATTTATTAAGTTGTATCAGCACATATTATCCCACAGTTTCTGTGGTTCAGGAGTCTGGGCATGGCTTATCTGGAGCCTCTCCTCGGGGTCTCACAGACTGCAGTCAAGATGTTGGTCAAGCTGTGTTCTCATCTAGAATTTGGGATCCTCCTTCAAGCTCATTCACGAGGTTGGCAGAATTCAGTTTCTTGTAATATGACTGAGACTCCTACTTTCTTTCCAGCTGTCAACAAAAGCTGCTCTCAGCTCTTAGAATCCACCTGCCATCCCTCCCCTGTGGTTCCATAGACAGTTCATGACATAGCTATTGCATTCTTCCAGGGCGGTAGGAGTATATTTATCTGACTTTTGGCTGTAGGAGCAGCCAGAGAAAATATTTTGCTTGTAAAGGTCTTACTTGATTAGGTTAGACCCAAACTAATCTCCTTTTTTGCCACATAACATAATGAGTTATAAAAACAATATCTGATCTTTATAGGTTCCATCCAAAGTTAGTGGAATCATACAGAGTGTTTATACCAGGAGAAAGTTATCTTAGGGATCAGCTTAGAATATTGCCTGCCACAATTAGCCTTTTCATTCTTGAGGAGGTATCTTACTCACAAAGCACTATAGGTTGTGAAGTGAAATCATTGACACATTTTATTTCAGATTTAGAACCCATTTATCAGATTTATAATGGGAATCCCCTCTTTAACAACCACACAAAGGTGGTTGAAATCAAGCAGAGAGATTGCATAACGTTAGAAGAGCAGAAGGAAAGAAAAAGTAATCCAGGAGGTCAGCAAATATTTAAGGGATGGATGGAAGTGGTGGAACAAAGGAAAGGTAGATGCATAATCTGGAGAGGAAGAGAAAATTTTCTGTCATGCCAACAAAGCCAGAGGAATGAGAATTGTTAAGATTGAGAACTACAACACAGTCAAATGCAGGAGAAAGTTTTGATTTTAAGGAGACCCACTGATTTGTCAATGAGTTAGATGGTGGCAAGTATAATGAATAGATGGAGGTAAGGTTTATTAGAAAAAAGAATTAAGGACAAATATGTACAATGGCTATTTGAATGACAATGTTGCAGGAGATATGGTAAACAAGGTCAAAATACCTTAGATTTGTTTTGCATTATATTTTTGCTGCTTATTTATTTCTAATATGAGAAAGATTTGAGGTTATTTGTAGGCATTAGGAAAGGAGCCAGTAAATAATGAAAAAGTTGAAAAAAAAATTGGAAAATCTGTGAGAGACAAAGAAGTAATTGATAGAATAGAAATTTGGAAGAGAATAATAAAGGTCGAATGAATAAAAATCTTTGTGAATAAAAATCATCCTGGGCTGCATAAAGAGAGGACATAAAAATGGGGTAGGGGCACCCGTGTGGCTCAGTGGGTTAAAGCCTCTGCCTTCATTCAGTTCAGGTCATGATCTCAGGGTCCTGGGATCCAGCCCCGCATCGGGCTCTCTGCTCAGCAGGGAGCCTGCTTCCTCCTCTCTCTCTGCCTGCCTCTCTGCCTACCTGCGATCTCTCTCTCTGTGTCAAATAAATAAATAAAATCTTAAAAAAAAATAGGGTAGAGCTACAAATAAATACATGTATAAGGTGAGTGGGCAAGATATCAAAGGAGAATATATTAGATGCATTTAGTTTCTTTTTTTTTTCTTTTTTATTTTTTTTAAGATTTTATTTATTTGACAGATCACAAGTGGGCAGAGAGGCAGGCAGAGAGAGAGGGGAAGCAGGCTCCCTGCTGAGCAGAGAGCCCGATGCGGGGCTCGATCCCAGGACCCTGAGATCATGACCTGAGCTGAAGGCAGAGGCTTTAACCCACTGAGCCACCCAGGCACCCCAGATGCATTTAGTTTTCTAAGTAAAACAAATTCAAAGAAACAATATCATATGTTGAGAGTAAGAGTTGGAGGCATTGAGTAAGAAACTTTATTAACCTGATAAAAGTTGGGAAAATGCACTGTAACCGTGAGATGATCAAAGCTGCATAAAGGGATGACAGAAGGGATAGAAGCACAGTGGAAGCATGTTCAGGTTTTTGGTTGTGCTCATGTTACACGAGTATGTGACTTTGCACAGCAACAGTTAATCATATGTAAAAGCAGTGTAGTTATGTACACAGGAGCTCAAGTGTATTGAGAGAGGGTTTACATTTTGCTAGTTTGTATAGGATTAAAGAGAGTTGGATTTTGGAGAATAGGTAGGTGACCCGAAGTGGGAATAGCAAAGACCAGGGTCAAAAAGAGAGGTGAGACCAAGACTGGTAGACTGAGAAAATACAGAGGCAGGACGATTGTGTTAGACAGAAAGATGGGGCAAAAGTTGAATGTGAAGAGACAACTTTGGATGTATCAAAAATAAGGGCAATATTTAATTTTGTTACAGCAGTTTTTGTTGAGGAATTTTATGTAAGTAGTTTTGTTTACTGCATCTGTGATCCTTAGCAAGTTTTTATTTTTAGTTAAGTAACAATCCAGTTCCTTTTCTAATATGCCTATAAAGTGTGAAACATTACTAAAATTCATTAAAATGTTTGCGAACGAATTGAGGTAATGTGTAATTCTCTGCTTCAGTATGACCTTAGACACACAGAAGCAATGAGACAAAACATGCAAAAATAATAGTGTTTCCTTGCTAAATCAATACAGATAAAGAGTGTGAAAAAAGTGCCATTTTGTGATGACACAAAGTGTGATTTTGATATGAAGATCTGGGCCATGATCTCAATTTCTCAGTTCTCAGTTAGGAAAAGAAGGAGCCTGACAGTTTGAGTAAATTAGCAAGAGTCTAAAATCATTAAATGCTCTCTTTTCTCTGTACAGTTAATGTCTTTCAAACACTATAAACTTGTGTTTTATATAGGATGATTATTACTGTTTTAATGGAAACTCATAAAAATAGTGTATTTAGAAAATATACTGCAATAAAAAATAAAACTATTAAAATATGTTAAAAGTAACAAATTCTGATCCTAAATTGACAGTATCATATTGAGAAAGCATATTAATTCATTGTCTTAAAAGACACTTTAATGGAAATTTCTAGTGAAAAGCAAAACAACTGTATTTCATCTTGACTGTGGGAGCTCCATAAATGATAGTTACTTTGTATTTCAATGAATTAGTGTCAAAGGACAGCAACAACAAACAAATTATTTGGAAGAAAAAAGATGCAATAATTTGGTCTCTGGAATAATGTAAGAATCTATTTCTGGTATGAAAAGGAAGACCGCTCTTATTCAAAAGTACATTAAGCTTAATTTTGCATGTTTTCTAAGTCAAGACATATTTAACTTACTTTTGCATAATGAGGACACATTTTGTTTGCAGTTACAGTAAACTGTCTTTCTGCCAATTCACTAATTTTAGAATAAAATATTATTTTTCTAGTGTCCCATATTTTATAAACGCATAATAAATCAATGCTCAAAGTAAAATGAAACTGACAGATTTACATTATATTCAAAAGGATATATAGTGTTGACTTTTAAAATATGCAAAAATATGTATATAAATATTCTCTTCTTTCCTACATATGTTTATTTAATGATAACAGAATATTTCTCGAGAATGGAATGAACATAGAAAACAACAGAAATCTGCTGCAAGATTCCACGCTGTAGCACAATTGCTATGAGGGTTTTGCTTAAAAGAAAAAAAAAATAGTATATTTTAATTTATTTTCTTGAAATGGCATTTGTGACATTATAGTAAGAAATATATTTAGTTTCCCTCCCATTACTGGTACAGAGCTCCTAAAACCCCAGAATTTGTTAAGTGTTGAGAGAAACAAAGGTGTCCTTTGTTATGTTAATGTAGTAAATTTTAGACCCTACCTAAGGAAGGGGGCTGATTGCTGGCAGTGAGTAGAGTGTTAGGTGAGTAGAGTGTTAAGAACTTTTAGTCCCACCCCCAGATTGTCCTGGAGGGGAGAGGGGCTGGAATTTAAATGAATCACCGGTGACCGAAGGTTTAATCAGTCTTGCCTGTGTAAGGAAGTCTCCATAAAACCCCAAAAGGAGAGGGTTGGAGAGTTTCTAGGTTGGTGAACTTGTGGTAGTTCTAGGACAGTGGTGTACTTGGGAGGGCATGGAAACTCCCCACCCTATCCCTATACCTTGCCCTATACATCTCCTCTGTCTGGGTGTTCCTGAGTTACATCCCTTTAGAATAAGTTGGATGATCTAATAAGTGAAATGTTTCTCTAAGTTCTGTGAGCTGCACTAGCAAATTAATCAAACCTGAGGATAAGGTCATAGAAATTGTAAGGAAGGACACATTCTTCCTCTACCCTTCAAAATCTTCTAGCTGGACTAAGAATTAAATTTACATGAGATGGATCAACAGGAGAAAATACCCAAATTTTTATTACTTACACATGGAGGCCCAATGATGAAATTGAGACTTACAGAAATGACCAAGGTGACAGCTTTTATACTTTTTAGATGAAGAGGCAATACATTAGTGAGGAATTGACAGAATAAAGAAAACAGATATTTGGGAACTTTAATTAGTAAGGAATAGTAGGTAGAATTTGGGCAGAGGTAGCAGATTAGGGAAAAAAAAGCAACAAGGTTTGTTTCTATAGCTTTCTCACCTTTGAAGTTCTTTATCTCTGGTGATAAAGATGTCTCAGTCCAGGGATGATACCTTTATTATGGGAGATTTATTTTCTGCTTTTAAGGGGACTGGCTGTTTCCCAAGTAACTTTTATTTCAAATAATCAATTTTCCAAAGTGGCACATTTTGAGGTGGCCTGCCCTTGGCCCCTACAGATTCTCTGATTTATAGCCAGTTGTTCAGTAGTACAGGTAACAGTCTAGGCTTTTGACTGGCCTCCGAAGTGGGGGAAAGTCTAGAACTGGACTCTTGCCTGTGGAATCTGATGCTATTGGTGGGTGATAGTGACAAGATAACAAGCAAGCTGAGGGCAAAAGGCAAACTGATGCTCAACACGCCCCACCCCCTCAGGCAGTCTTGACTGCCCAAGAACAAAGGAAGGAAAAAGCCAGTGGTCAATTGATTAAGATCACAGTCCTGAAGGACATGAAGTCCATCAATTTGTCACTGTCTTAATTATTTACAAGAAAAACACAATCTTAGTAATAGCCAGACCTCCAGGAACCTATAGACTCAATTTTCTGGTGCCCTAATATCACCCTCCCTTCCATAGCATAGAAAACCCTATATAATCAATCACCCCTCACACTTACAATGCAGCTTTTCCTGCCCATGGGTCCTATTCCTGTGCTTTAATAAAATCACCTTTTTTGCACTGAAATCATCTCAAGAATTCTTTCTTGACCTTTGGGGTTGGTCATCCTACGTCAGATAGTGTCAGAATTGTTTGTGGATGTAGGGGGGAACCCCTTCTTCCATGTTGAACATTAGGTCCAAAAACCTAATTTAGCATTGTATTAGAGTGACTAAATTTAAAATACCACTAATACTATTACTACTGATATATGTTCAGTTAAAAAAAAAATAACTGTATAAAAGTGTTACAATTTTGTAAAAAACTTTACTGCCTTAAGGCTCTAGTTCAATACAAAAGACATTTATTTTCGGGGTGCCTGCGTGGCTCAATGGGTTAAGCCTCTGCCTTTGGCTCAGGTCATGATCTCAGGGTCCTGGGATCAAGCCCCGCATCAGGTTCTCTGCTCAGCAGGGAGTCTGCTTCCCCTTCTCTCTGCCTGCCTCTCTGCCTACTTGTGATCTCTCTGTGCCAAATAAATAAATAAAATCTTGGAAAAAAAAAAAAAGACATTTATTTTCATCCTTTTTTTAAAATTTATTTTTTGTTTTGGTACTCTTGATACCACCATTATAGGAAATATCAAACTCCCCTTTTTATTGTAATTTTTAGACAAATTCTTATATGAAAGATAGAAGTATGAAAAATACTGTATGAAAAATAAAAAATTTTCTCAAAATATCTTACTTCCCTCTCAGTAACAAACAATTCATGCAAAACCTTTTGCTGGTTGCCATTTAGACTTCAAATACCATATTAAATCTGCATTTCTTGATAAATCAAAATTTTAAGTATTGTGACCATTCTAGGTAAAGGAAAGTAGTGATGATGAAGGATAGGTGGAAGGCAGGCAGGTAGGCAAGGGCCAACCCCTCTAGCGCCCCCCCTCCCCCAAGAGGAAACCATTTTAAAAGCATCTTATACCACACTGGAAAGAGCTCTCCACCTTTCCCATATGACAGCTGACAAAAACCTGATTGGTTAGAGGACAGATGCAGGGAGGGTTAATCAGATTAAAACAGCCCACCAACAAGCCCATAAAAAAAACCCCTAGACTAACTGAGAAACTGTGGTGGCAATCCTCTTGGGTCCCCTCCCTCCTCAGAAACTTTGTGCTATCACTGTGCTATTATTGCTCAATAAACCTTGCTTTGCTGCCCACCACTCTGTCTGGTCTACCTCTCCATTGGAAGTGGCGTGACCAAGAACTGGGGTCACCAATGGAGAAAAAAATCCTGCAACAGTGCTTCTCTATAGCTTCTTCCCACTCATTTCTTCTAGTCTCCTAGTTCTGTCATCTGTATATTTTTTTGTCACCTGTATTTTTACTCTTAAATTCACAAAGTTTACATTTTTAAAATATTGTCTTCTGGACTATATACTTCTGTGATAGCTATAGTTTGATCCTACAAACTTAAAACTAAGTATTAATAATGTAACATATTTCTGACAGTAGATAGAGGTAGAATGATTGATCCATAGAGAAAACTTATTCTAATACATTTATTTCTGTGGAACAAAGAATTCTATGGAAAGAAGTGGTCTTTGAATACTGGACACATTTATGCATCAGTACAACAAAAGGCAGTCAATCATCACATTGAAGTAGACATTAGACTCTGACTTCAGTCTATGTAATGCACCATTTAATACAACAGAAGATAAATAAAATAGAAGCTGAACAAATATCTGTAAGCTAAAATTAAACACTGTAAAAGAAAAGTGTCACAATGATTTGAGAGCCTTTAGGGCATAGAGTTTGTGATTCAAGGCAGGATTATTAAAAGAAAAAAAAAGACCCTTATATTTACTTTGCATTCCAGTGAGGGAGTTACCAGGACAACAGTCCCCATTCTGTCACTGGGAGAGGCTATGTCAAGCTTAGCTTCCCAAAGGAGAAGGAATTGCTCTTCCTTTTCTAAGGTAGAACTCCAGTTAGCCATGGACCTCATATCATGTATTGGGCAACTGGCTTTCTCAGACGATTACTGTTAACAGTTACTGACCAAATCCAGTGAGCAATTGGTGCATTCTTTTCAGTCTTAGAAGTTGTTCTTGTGCTATATAACGCTATGTCTGAATGTTTGTTTCCCTCCAAAATTCACATTTTGGAATCCCAACGTGAGCACCCAATGTAATGGTATTAGGAGATGGAGTCTTTGGGAGTTTTAAGGGTGGAGCCCTCATAAATGGAATTAATGTTTTGGTTTTTTTCTTAAGATTTATTTATATTTAGAGAGAGAATGTGAGTTGGGGGAGGAGCAGAGGAAAAGAATCTCCAATAAACTCCACACTGAGCACAGAGTCCAAAACAGGGCTCGATCTCACCACCCATGATTAGATCATGACCTGAGCTGAAATCAAGAACCAGATACTTAACCGACTGAGCCATTGCAGGTGCCCAGGAATTAGTATTCTTATGCAAGAGATTCCACAGGGCTTCCTGGCCCCTCCCACCATGTGAAGACACAGAGAGAAGTATCTTAGAGAGACAGAGAGTTTTAAAGACACAGAGAGAAGTTGACAACCCCGAAGAGGTCTCTCACAGAAACCCACCCTCCTTAACTGGATGTTTTTTTGCACAATGTGAATCATGTTGAAAGTAAGGAACACTAGCAGAGCTCCTCACCTGTAGTATAAGAGCCTTACTTTCCTGGGGTACTTATAGATACACACTTTAATTAATATATTTAATTGATTAAGAATCATTGGCAATCAGTCAGAGAAAGATGAATACCATATGATTTCACATATGCGGGATTTAAGAAACAAAACGACTGTCACGGAGAAAAAAAGAGAGGCAAACCAAGAAACAGATTCTTAACTGTAGAGAACAAACTGGTGGTTACTAGAGGGGTGGGGTGGTGGCGGGTGAAATAGGTCATGGGGATTAAGGAATGTACTTGTTGTGATGAGCACTGGGTGTTGTATGGAAATGTTGAATTTCTGTATTGTATACCTGAAATTAAATTGCACTGAATGCTAACTGGACTTTAAATAAACACCTAAAAAAAAAAAAAAATAGCACATTCAGCTAACCGGGATATATATCTCTCTATGTGATACTTATATACTTGGTTTTAATACCCCTCAATGTCATTGTGAAATTCATAGTTGTCTTTTGCTAACAATCTTATTTTTAAAATTAGAATTTACTATTTTTAATAGTAAATATTTTGCATAATGTATAAATAAGAATAATAAGAAAAACATCCACTTATTTACCATTCACTTTAAGAAAAAATGCATGATAAAATTCTTCTTTCTTCCTGAGAGATAACCACCATCAAGATACTTGGTGCTTTATTATTACTGTGCATTTCTATGCACATTAACTATATAAATTTTAACTAAACAATATATAGTATTTTGCATGCTTTAGTGAATAACGGTGCCTTTAAAAATCGATAATAGTTCCCAAACCTTTCTTCATTTGCTGATATTTTTTAGTCTCCATCACAATTTGAGATAAGTTTGAAACATGCTATTTCAATTCTTCAAATTTTATCTATTTCTATGTATTGCCTTTTCTATGTTCATAGAAATCTTACACTTATACAGATATATATCTTACACTTCACTGGTGTTCTGCAGCTTCTTAGTTTATTATAATTATTTGTGTATCATTCTTTTTAGCTTTCTGTGTCTTTTTTGAGTGTTACTGATATTTTAGACAACTTATATACATCTGTTGCACTTTGCCTTTCCTTGAATAGGCACTTCGTAATTGTTACTTCCTTTCACCTGTTAATCACTTAATTGAATGGCCTTCTCATGCTTTATTGTTCAAAGGCTAAAGAGACTTAATAGCACTATTAATCAGAATAAGACAGTCAAGTCACTCAAGAGTCCAGCCTTGCTTGCCAATGGACGTAAATTTGTGTTGTCTGATTTGAATTGACAGATCCTATACATCTTATCAGAGTCTCAGTATTTGGAATGAGACAAACACTGCACAACTATTTTAAGATACATTTACAAATTTTAGGTGTAAAACATAAGAATCAGTCTTTAAAAATAACAAGAAAAAATTTATCAACAAGAAAAAAAGTAATGAAAATCCATATACAAATAGACCATACACTGAATCTATGTGATTTAAACAGTTCAGAATGTAGAAATACCACATCTAGAATCTGGAGTGAAATTATTCAACCAGAAGTCAACAAGGCAGCAGCAACTGTCACATAGTGGTATAACAATCAAGATGTCTTTACATGGGTGATAAATTGACTAAACAGGAAGCCATTGGACAGAGGTGATTCTAATACCTTAGCCATCTATATAAGCAAACAAAAACCTAAGCCTGTAAGCGCTTCAAGGTTAAGAAGTCAAAACCCAAGGACAATAAATCAGTCAACTAGGTTTTCTCAAATAAAGCAAATGTTTAAGCTATGGCCCAATCATTTCCTTGTTTTGCTTCTGCCTTTTTTCTATAGAAGACTTTTCCCTAGCTCTGGTTGATGGAGGCCTAATAACAACTTCTAGTTTGGCTCTGCCCAATTTGAATAGATTTTTGGCCAAAAAAACTTTTAAAAATGTAATATGCTTCATATGAGAGATCATATGATAATTGTTTTTTGAGAGGTAGGGTGGGGGGGTAGTTTGTGGGGGAAGGGAGGGAAAAATGAAATAAGAAGCAACAGGGAGGGAGACAAACCATAAGACCCAATCTCAGGAAACAAACTGAGGGTTGCTGGAGGGGAGGGGAGTGGGATAGGGTGGCTGGGTTATGGACATTGGGGAGGGTATGTGCTACGGTGAGTGCTGTGAATTGTGTAAGCCTGATGATTCACAGACTTTTACCCCTAAAGCAAATAATAAATGTTAATTAAAAAAAAAGAAAAGAAAATGCCAATAACTAATATCAGTTAACACTTAGTACTTATCAGGCCTGTTCGTTATCTCAATTAGTCTTTTCAGAAACATAGGAAGCAGGTATTTGTATTATCATTGTTTTGCAAACTAAGAAACTGGGGCTTAATGAAGGAAGGGAATTTAATTACAAAAGTGTGGGTTCTGACTCAGACATCTGTATTTTTCAGGATTTACTTATTAAACTTATTAACAATAAACAAAAAAATGCTTCAGTTTATCTTTTAACGGGTGTTTTCTGGCCTTCGGAATTGATATGAAATTAGATTGTGGCCAATACTATAGTGAAAGTACTAGCATCTGGGTGACATACAAGCAGCCATGATTTTAATAACTTTAGATCTTCCCTACTTAGATATTGGCTATTCCTGTAACCAAGAAAACAAATTATTCTCAGCGCTATTAGATTTTGTCATACTGAGTAAATGTTGCTTTGAGGAAGTGAAATCAGAAAGAGGAGTACTCTAAATGCAAGAACTTCTGACCCTGAGATGGAACTATGATACTGATACTGACATTCACCCTAACTAAATTTATAAATAAGTCCATAGAGAAAACTTTAAATCAAATCCTAAACAAACCTCCAGTATAACTCTTTTCCTAAATGCAAAACTATAAAGGCTTCAGTGTCTGATATCCCATCCATCAGATGGCCCTGAATAGTGTGTTGTAGGATAAGCAATCGAAATAGGTCAGGGGACATTGAAAGACCAATGATTTTAAGTTGTGCTTATTAATAACAAAATTTTTATCATGATAAAAAGTAACAACTTGGTGGCATTGTTGAAACACACAATGTTTCAGTGAATTAATTTTAAACTAATGATTACTACTGAAGATATCAAAATCACAAATATATGAATGAATGCATGTTGGAGTTTTAATAAGAAATTATAACAATATTTAATCTGCGTAATTGGGAAAAATCTCATAGGTCTTTGAGCTGAATTCATTTTGTGAAGTATCTTGGACTCTGTAAAGGGAAGAGGATCAATATCTCTGTTAAGAGATAAAGTAAAACAAAGAAATCAAGTTAATTGGATGAGGACTGATTTTAAAGTGAAGCAAAGGCCCTTATGTAGTTCAGGGAGTGGGAAAATCACTTGGAGAACAATGGACGCTATCAAGGTTTATTGCTAGAGAAACAGCTTGTGCCATTACATGAAAACCAACATGTTCAGTGTGGTTCCCATTCTTTAAGTTTGGTCCATATCAGTGGTTCTCAAATTTTAGTATGCATCAGAATTATGTGAAAGGCTAATTAAAACAAAGGAGTCTAGACTCTAATCCTAGAGTTTTTGATTCAGTAGTTTCATGTCGGGAACCCAGAATTCGATGGTTCTAACTTCGCAGATGTTGCTAATGCTTCTGGTCCAGGGATTACATTCTTAGAATCACTGGTTTTATTTATTCTTTTCAAATTGTGGAGAGCGTAAGAGTCCTTGTAGATCTTGTTTAACATCCTAACTCCATGGCATAGTTTCTCCTCTATTCATCCTCATTCATTTGGTTTGTGTGTCTCCAGCAATGTGTGAGTGTGTGTCTTTCCAAACACCCCAAGTGATTTTTATGATGAAATAAGATTGTGAAAACACATCTAAATACCTGGAGTGGGGAGGAGAAGAATAAAAGAATGATTGGTCTTTTTGCCATAACTGTATATGTGTAGAGCCACCTAAGTGCAGATGGTAACACTTTTATGATGCTAACTCCTAAATAAATTGGACCATCCTCGTTTCCCCATAGGACTGCATTTCTGTCATGGTAGAACTGTGGCTTATTATTGAAACTGCTTAAATAAAAATGACTTAAGAATTCAGACCTTGGACACTCAGCAATCAAAATAACGGCTGTAACTCTTACTCATTTTGAAGACAGAAGGTTCTTATTTAGAATAGGATGATGGAGTTTGATATTTTTTAATTAGAAATCTTCAATTAATAAACTAGAATTCGTATCAAGAGGAAGCACACATTTTTTTTTACAGCAATTTCAATTCCAAGAGACTCTTTAGACCAGCATGAGCTGCAATTGTTACCTTGTTTTCATGATTCACACATCTTTCTTTGATACCAGTAGAGCACCTTTGAAAAAAACATTGTAATGCAATTCAGCTGCAAAGTCTCAGCCTTAAATATTAAGGTTCTTACATGCTTTTCCACTTCTGATTTGGATTGAAATAAGTTCATGGTGAGTAAGTGATCATTATAGAAATAATTCAAAGTTCCAAAATGTAAAATGGTACTTATATATTATGTAACTTGAAGGTATATTTTACTTCTTGATTTCTGAGAACTGAATGTCAGTTGAGGAAGATCTTACTGCCCCCCCAAACCCTCACAAAAATGCTGCAGGAGGATTTAAAATTGATTTTGGAAGATGTATGGATGACAAACTGAGAAGAATAATGTGAAGGGTTATTAAATATTTCCTCTATCAAAAAATCTGGAAATACTATATGTTATTTCCACTTCTTAGAGAAAATGCTGAAACCTAACGTTTCCAGCAACTAGTATGTAACTCATATTTCTAGTCATTCCCATACTTCACAACCCTCAGTTCCTGAGGCAATATCAAAGTAGACAAATGTTAAGCCTAATCAGATAGGACTGTAATTCAGTGTTGCACAAGGTAAGCTAAGTGTGTTTTCTTTGTAAATGCAATATTTCCATAACTCCTATAGGAATGAGTATTTCTGATATAATACCATTTTCTATGAAAAAAGTGTTAGTTTCTGAAGGAAATCTTTCATAATTCTCAGAAATGTCATTAAAGTTAGTAGACAACTTCATGTAAGGGTAAATATCCATTTGAAAAAATAGTAGAATTGCAAAACTAGGGGGAAAATTTGAGCAGCCCATCAATTCAACCATATAACCTAGAGCATTTTAAATACAAAGCATTTCATAGACGTTCACGTTTCAAGTGGTAGAGGTTTATTTATTGTTATTTTTAAACTGTTAGGAACATGGCTAAATAGCTTATCTATCAAATTAATTAATCTGACCATGAAAACTCTTAATTCTTCAAGAACAAATTAATGCACAAAAGTAAGAGATTTAAATGTTCAGATGAATAAATTACTATGCAACTTAAAGATAACCCTTCACTTACTGAATATTTTTATATACATTTATTGAAACATATAATTTTTATCACCTAAAATAGTATAAGGTAAATACTGTTCATACTTTCAAGAATGTTTTATTATGACTATTGTGTAGAAATATTGACAGTGCTTCTAGATGTAGTATATAAGACTAGTTCTTGTATAATCTTGGATTAAGTGAAAAATGATTTCAAGGAGTAATTGAATTGACATCTAACAATGGCACTAGAAACTGGACAAAATACAATTTTTATTCAGGCACCACAGGACTGCAATTCCTCAGAGAAGAGAAACCCACAAAATGAGGCTCATCTCATTTAGCTCTTGAATCTTAAGGATTGAAGTATTAGAAGTGAAAAAAAAATACACTAATAGATATTTTTATAGGAATTCAGAAGGTTGATGAATTTCAGAGTGCTTAATAATTATGTAGTTATTACAGCTGGTGTTGAAATAGAGATGCCAAAAATCAGTAGAGCAACTGTTGTTTAGTCTGAGCCACTTTCGAGAAAAGTACAAGGGATCTCTATCTCACAGAAATCAGTTACAAACAATCTGGCACAAATTAGGACCAATATTCTTTTAAAACTGCTTTGTCCACATCTTTTTCTCTTTGAAGCGGGACTCCTACCACGAAAGTTCAAAATACCACATTCTATAAAAAAAATCCCTTCTTGGGAGTTTTCCTCTGAATTTCCATCAAATTTCTCTTACATCTATACTCATTTCCCTCCTGATTTCCTTACTGAAACACATACAGCTATAAGATTTTAGTGGCAAGAGTAACATTATTTGGGTCTTCTTTGTATTTTGGTTAGTATTATTGGTTTTGTGTGTTAAAGATGTAGGATGTAGTTTGGGACATATGGAATTAGATCATGAAGACATAATGTGTATTAGTAAATAGAGTATGTTTAGCCAGACACAGGGCTTGAAATTTGGTGATCAGGTCACAGTGATCCATAATTTCGACTCTGAAGGATTATTGAATATGACTTTGAATCATCCAGTGGGGTAGTGCATGAAAAGGAAAATACAAAGAGGAGTGCCAACAAATAGTGGATCAAAAACCTGAACACTGATGTGAAGTTATTCTAATGGGATGATCTCTGAAGGAAGAATCAAAAGGGAATACCAGAACAAGAAAAAGGGAAGAGGTGTGATACCTCCCACGTTCTCTGCCTCAGTTGGCCCCTTTACAATCTTTTGGCTAGAAAGAGGAGGATTTATTTTGCAGTTTTGGCTTTGTCCTCTCATGTTTCAGTCCAGGACCCAGCTCCACCCTCATGTCAAAAGGGAGAAAAAATTGAGGAAAACAACTGTGAAATTTGACTACTTGAGGATCATAGTGTTTAAACAGTGGTTTCCTCTGTGATCCACCTGCTGCTGTTAACTTTTCATCATTCTCTGACAGTTGCTATTTGGGTTATTATGTTCTGAGCTTTGAGATTGTAATGAGCAGGGGAGATAGATTATAAGGATCTCACTCCATCTTGCCTGGCAAGGTTGCCAACCACAAGAGTAATATATGAAACACAACAGAATTTGCATAACACAGCAATACCAGCTAGAATATAAGCACTTCTGGGTTGGATGGCATTTGAGAAACAAAATGGAGAAAAATAAGCCTGAATTTCTGGTGAGTGCCTTATGCAAAGGTGAATTCCAGATGAAATAAGATGATCTGTAAAACCACAAGTAGTGTGGACAGTGTGGGATATCACTGCAGCAGAGGGTTGGAAAATATTTCTATACACATGAAAAGCAAAAGATATAAACTAAAAACCAAAGAATAAACTTGAATATATCAAAATTAAAAAATTACTGTTCAGTTAAAACAAGGCATATCATAGAAATAATTATCAGAAAGTAACACTTAGGGAAAATATTCTTATTGTCTAAAATGAGAAAGGATTAAAATATACAAGAGGCTCTTGAAAATCAACTAGGAAAAGACTAGAACCCTAATAAAAGGTAGTTTTTAAAGAGGAATCCCAGGAAGCTGAAATTCATATGAATACTGAAATTCATTTATAACCAGAGGAATGTAGAATAAACAATGATGGATATTACTTTATGTTGATAAGATTAGAAATGTAGAGGTGGAAGTAGCTATATAAGAACTTTCATGCACTACTGATGAGGCAAAGCTGAAGACTATCTGAAGTTTGGAGAAGTCATCCTGGAAAGCAATTTGGCAGTATTTACTCAAGTCAAGAATGTGCATGATTTGTTCCATTCTTCAATAGATATTTCAAATAAATTCTAACAGTGGTCCATAAAAGGATACATTAAAGGATATTCAATATGGTATTATATGTGGCATTTTTGTGACATTTTTGGACATTGGAAAGTTGGAATCAATTAGTAGAGTATATCAGTTATTTATAGATCTGTAAAAAATGGAGTTAGAAAAAGCAGATTCATACAATATGAATGAAACATGGGAATATATTTGAGTTAAAATATGATATGTATATTTAAAAATACATATAAATTTAAAATTTAAAATGTCCCAGAAAGAACACATATAAATAAAAAAGCAGACTATTAAAATCATTAGAATTATTATCTTCGGGGACATGGAGGAAACAGGAAAGGTGAATGGAAATAAAGCAGAATAAATACATAAGACATGTTATTTATGTTATTTATTTATTTATTTATTTGAGAGAGCATGAGAGAGAGCATGAGAGAGGGGAGGGTAGGAGAGAGAAGCAGACTCCCTGCTGAGCAGGGAGCCTGATGCAAGACTCAATCCTGGGACTCCAGGATCATAACCTGAACAAAGGCAGGCACTTAACCAACTGAGCCACCCAGGCGCCCAAGGCATATTTTAATAGATAAGAAATTACATAGTATTTTTTATAATTTTCCTTGAATTCTGAAGTACAATTAGCTCAACCCCCAATACCTCATGTTTTTTTTTAATGAAAAAAATAATAATAAAATGCTCTTGTCATAAGGTTTCAAAATATTTTGGAAGAAGCAGTGTAACAGCAAGTGATTAAATTTCCTTAGGGAACTGCTGCTAATATTTCCTGAAGAACTTTTGATATGAATCTTGAAAAATAAACAGAAACTGACCATCAATGTAAGACAAAACATTCCGGAAAAAAATGTTGCTACCTTATCCTAGCTTTCATCATATTTGTAGCCTCTCTTTTAGTATAAATGTAATACCACCTAAGTTGTTAACACAAGTTTGACCATCTGATTCCTCCACTGCTTTAAAACTTCAGCAGCTGTCTGACTTCTGCAAATAGATTACAAGCCTCCAATTAGCATTGGTCCATTTTATTTACATCTCAGAATGGTAGACTGAAATGTTGGGTTGTGATTGGTCTTGGGTCCCATCTCTCAGTTTGTCTTCTGTTAAAGTGAGAACATTGATTGGGAATAAATAAGATCCTGAAAATTATAATGAGGGCATATGTACTGATAAAGCTGCAGACATTGAGCCCCAAAATTTTGCTGGATCTTTTTTGCCAATAGAAGCAGCTCTTTCACTCCTGTCTGAGAAAGTTAACCCTACTTTGCCTCAAGACTTTGTAATGGTCTCTCCTGAAGTAGTTGTCTAGGAAGACAGATGAGTCTCCTCAGGATCTACCCCACCACCCTGCTTTGCTTCAAGACCTATAACTAGACTCCAGTCCCAGAAATATCTGAAGGGAGAGGTATAAAGTATAACCTATTAGGAGTTGTACTACACTCCAAAATAATTGCATGAGGTTTTCTAATTTATAGGGACAGAATGTTGGGTAATAAGGTGGGAATTGATATTAATGATATGGGGCAATGATGGAGAAAACTAAAGTTATATAAAGACAAATTTTTTGATATGGACCACTAAGTAGAGATTCTCAATTCATTGTAATTCAAGGGATTAGAAACTCTGTTTGTTTTATTAGCTCAAAAAGTGGCCTAAACTAAATAAAGCCAAATTCCAGAACTGATTTGGTATACTGTAAAGGAAGGTATCCAAATGTTTAGAGAGTTTGGAACTATTTTATTTTATAAGATTTTATTTATTTATTAGACAGAAAGGAGAGAGATCACAAGTAGCAGAGAGAGAGGAAGAAGCAGGCTCCCCGCTGAGCAGAGAGTCCGATGTGGGGCTTGATCGCAGGACCCTGAGATCATAACCTGAGTCGAAGGCGGAGGCTTTAACCCACTGAGCCATCCAGGCGCCCTGTGGAACTTTAGAAAGGATTTATCATTTAAGACCAGTTTACTCACTTCACTCACCATGACTACAAGAAATAAATTTGTGAGAGAAGCCCTGGCATTCTCTAAGAGCTCTGTAGTTACTCTACTGTACAGGTCATACATTAGAGTGGAAACTATTGCCCCAGATTATGAACTGCTGCATTGGGGATAATTGGATATCAGGAGGCCAAGAGGCAACCTAATTGCCAAGCATAAGGTCATCATGGTGACTGTAATGGACAGCAGAGTCAAAACACTACATGGGATAGTATAACTCAGAGAGACTTATGTTGTTGACTAGCTGATCATGGATTCCTGGGAAGGGGATCCCAAATAGAAGGGCATCTACTAAATTCTTGTTTGACCTTACAAGGGGAAGAGTTCCACATCAAGTGAGCAGAAGTCCAACTTGAGGGGCGCTTGGGTGGCTCAGTGGGTTAAAGCCTCTGCCTTCGGCTTAGGTTGTGATCTCAGGGTCCTGGGATCAAGCCCCACATCAGGCTCTCTGCTCAGTGGGGAGCCTGCTTCCTCCTCTCTCTCCACCTGCCTTTCTGCCTGCTTGTGATCTCCCTCTCTCTCTCTGTGAAATAAATAAATAAAATCTTGAAAAAAAAAAAAAGTCCAACTTGAATGATGAAAACAGTTATAGTCCCTCAATCCCTCGACTTGAGTCATTTTACTGACACATATTCTGTGAAGGAAGGTGAAACAAATTTCCTTGAGGAAAGACCCCCCCAACACTACCAAAAATTTCTGCTTTTAACCTTTCTTCGACTTCCCCAACAGGACCTATGGCCTATGCACAGTGAATGTGCATTTAGGGAAAGGGAAATGATCAGATTTTACAGGAGGTAATGGATCCTGTGTCTGAACTGACACTAATTCCCGGAGATCCAGAACGTCACTGTGATCTATTAGTCAGAAGAGGAGCTTTTGGAGATCAAATGGTTAATGGGATTTTAGCTCAGGTCCATCTCACAGTGGGCCCAGTGGGTCTCCAGACCCATCCTTTCGTCATTTCCCTTATTCCAGAATGCGTAATTGGAATAGACATACTTGGCAGTTTGCAGAATCTTCATATTGATTCCCTAATTTTGGTTAAAAACAACAACAACAAAAAGCCAAGTGGGAGCTACTGCCTAGGAAGAGTAAACTAAAAACAATACTATATTTCTGGAGGGATTGCAGAGACTTGTGCCACCATGTGGGACTTGAATGGTGCAGAGGTGGTAATTCCTGTGGAATCCTCATTTAACTCACCTATTCCTCCTGGGCAGAAAACATACAGATTTTGTAGAATGGCAGTGAATTATCATAAATTTAACCAATTAATCCAATTGTAGCTGCTCTATTACGTGTCTTGTTCAGTGCATCCCTGATACCTGGTATGCAGCCATTGATCTGGCAAACGCTTTTTTCTTTTCCTTCCTTCCTTTTTTTTTTTTTCAGTATCTCTTGATAAAAAACAACCAGAAGTTGTTTGTTTTCAGCTGTCAAGGCTGAAACATGCTCACTATCCTATCTCTGTGGCATATCAGCTTTCTAGTTCTGTATCGTAATTTAGTAAACAGAGAACTTGATTGCATTTCTCTTCCATAAGACATCATACTTGTCCATTACACTAAGATTATGGTGATTGGATCTGGTGAGCAAGAACTAACAACTATTCTAGACTTATGGGTATGATATTTGCATGTAAGATAGTGAAAAATATTCTGACAAAAACTCAGAGGCCTTCCACCTTCAAAAAAATGTCTAGTGATACAGTGGTACGGGGCGTGTGCAGATATATTCTTTTTAGATTGAAGGATAAATTGTTGCTTCTGGCACCTCTTGTTTTCATTTCTCTTCTTTTTCTTCTTGCTTTTCTGTGGGTTATTTGAACCTTTTAGGGAGTCCATCTGAATTTATTTATTTAGTAATATTGAGAATATCTCTTTGTATACTTTTTTTTTTAATCATGATTGCTTTGGGTATTCCATAATACATATGTACAGTGTAATATATACTTAAAAGAAACAATTGGTAACAACATTTACCCCAACATTTACCCCTTCAAGTGAAATGTGGAAATAGTCCATTTAAGTACCTTTCATACTTTTTTTTTTTGAGAGAGAGAGAGAGAGACAGAGAGCATGCACACAAGTGGGGGAGGGGCAGAGGGAGAGAGAAACCCAAGCAGACACCAGACTCAGCACAGAGATCCATGTGGGACTCGATCTCACAACCCTGAGATCATGAACTGAGCCAAAACCAAAAGTCCCATGCTCATTGGGCTGAGCAACCCAGGAGGCCCTCCTTTTTCCACTTTTAAATATCATTATCAAATTAGATATCATTATCTGGTGGTGGTACACATTTTTGTTTTAATCATCAAATATTATAAAACTCAAGAGGAAAGCATAGTCTATTGTATGTATTCATCTTTCTGCTCTTTCATTATCTTCTTTTCCTTTTTGATGATCTAAGTTAACTTCTTTTTCATATTCCTTTTGCTTGAAGAACTTCCTTTAGCCAGTCTTTAGGGGTAGGTCTACTAGTGACAGATAGTTTCAGTTTTCATATACCTGAGGTTGTAGAATTTGTCAGTGACATCTTTTTTTTTTTCCCCCCAACACTTGAAAAATACTGTGCCATTTTCTTCTAGCCTTTATGGTCACAGATGAAAAATTTGCTCCCATTTTAATTGGTGGTTTTTTTTTTTTTATGGATAATGTGGTCTTTTTGGTTGTTTTAAAGATTTTTTTTTTCCTTCAGTATTTAAAAAAGTATAATTGTAATGTATTGGTGTGATTTTTTTTTAAAGATTTTATTTATTTTTTTGACAGAGAGATCACTAGTCTTAGGCAGAGAGGCAGGCAGAGAGAGAGGGGGAAGCAGGCTTCCCGCTGAGCAGGGAGTCCAACGTAGGGCTCGATTCCAGTACCCTGGGATCATGACCTGAGCCAAAAGCAGAGGCTTTAACCCACTGAGCCACCCAGGCGCCCCACTGGTGTGAGTTTCTTTGATTATGTTTACAGTTTGCTTATATTCTTAGGACCGTACATTTGTGTCTTTTGGCAAATTTGGGGAGTTCTCTGCGATTACTTCTTCAAATATTCTTTTAGCTCCAGTCTCTTTTTCCTTTCCTTTTGGGATGCCAATGTACAAATATTGGGTATTTTGTTATTGTCCCACTGCACTGGACCTTGAGGCTCTGTTCAATTTCTTTCTTTTTCAGTCTTTTTTCTATGTTCTTTTTTGCTTGTTTTAAGGTGGAATGAAATCTATTTCTCTGTCTTCAGTTCACCAAATTTATCCTCTTTTATCTTGTTCTAATAAAAATCCCATGAGATTTTAATTTTTGCTTTATATTTTTATATCTATAATTTCCATTCATTTTTTTATAACTTCTCTGTCTTTGAGTATTTCTATTTTTTCTTTTGATTCAAGAGAATGTGTAAGTGAATGTTGAAACAATTTTATGAGGATTGCCTTAAAATTGTGGTCAGATAATTCCATCTGATTGAACTTCCATTACTGTTCATTGATTTCCTTTTCCCATTCAAGTTGTGATATTACTGATTATTGGTATGATGGGTAGTTGTCTATTATATCCCAGACTTTCATCTGTTACGTTAGGAGGCTCGAGGTCTTATTTAAATCTTCTGTTATAGCTGGCAATCAATGTTTAGAGTTAAGTACCTGGGTATTGGCCTACTCTGATGTCATGTGTTTCATTATGCAGCTTAATTTTTCATCTGTTTGGTTCATCTAGTGCTGCTTTTGCTCCCATTGGACCCTGCAGAGCAGAAACTGGTTGCTTGGCTTCTCTAGGTGGAAGAAGGGTGTGGAGGGATCCTATTATCCAGGCTCTCTGGCTGCCCCATGTTTTTGAGCAGATGTAGATACTTTTGGGCCCATGAGGACAAAGAGGCTGCCAGGATCATGCTGTTTATTGTGGTTGAGTCCCTTCTGCCTGTTCTGCTCACTCGTCAGATATATCTGGGCAGGCCAGGAAATTCTTGAGCACATAGGACAAATAAGCTTCTAGGATAAGACCACTTACTATGACTGGACCCCTTTTTCTTGTTCCATAGGCTTTCCCCAATATCCTTGAGTGAGGAGGAGGAGAACCTAAGCCTAGAAGGACATGTTTATTGACTGGGATGCTTCCTGTAATTGGGTCTCTTTTAGGAGGTACTCCCTACATACTCTAGAATCTCTTGGCTGGAAAATGAAGCCTCAGACCTGGTGGCAAAAGAGAATGCTTCCCCTGTCTACTTACATTTGTGTTCTCAGTAGATTTTCCTTTCCTAGTAGTGTTCTGTTCTGAGGTTTTCAGAAGGAGTCCCATCTAATCTGACAAAGGAATAAGCTTTCCTAGCCGCCTTCTGTTGCTGGGTCAAGAATTGGGATAAGGGAGGTCTAGGTGCTCGTTATCTGTTGAAGGGGTAACAGGAAGCCCTGATACCATGTTTCTTCAGTCCTGAGGTTGCAAACCAGTTGACCTTCTTCTTGCCACCTTTAAGAGTTTTATCTTACTTTAATCTTGTGTCATTTCTCGAGTTTGTAGCCATGATTTAGCAGGATAGAGCAGGGGAAAAAAAATCATCTTTTTCAGACTAGACATCTTTGATTTAATAATTGGCATTAAAACCTTATTTATTATTTCTAGTTAATTGGTATAGGATTTCAGTTGATCTCTGTCCATCATTAAAATTATATATTCGCTTAACATCTTCATAAATGAATTCTGTGTTTAATGTCTAGTGTATCTTATTGCCTTGTTATTATTTATCTTTTATAATTTATTCCATTTTCATTTTATAATTGAGGAAAATTTGGATTCAGAAATGTAAATTTTCCAATTTTACTTAGCCACCAAACAAAAGAGCAAGGATTAAAAGACTAATTAGACTCAGTCCTGCTACCATTCTCTTTTCTTGGCTTTACATCGCCTTTTTTGTGAGAAAAGCACACATAATTGGGTGTTTCTTTTCTTAATATAGAAGTAATTAAATGTCCTTTGTGTGTGTATATGTGTGTTTAATAAAGTCTTGGATGACACAACTGCTGCCCATTCCCCATAGATAATGTTAAGCATGACATAAACTTTGTAAGGGTAGTATTTTTAATATGATTAGTGTTTTTCCTTATGCCAGTGGTATGCCCATTTTTTTGACTATAGCATGACTGAGCTAGTTACTAGAGAGACTCACATGCATATTTTCCAGTGTGCATTTGACAGTACAACCTATCCGTGGCCATTTATGTATCTTAGTGGATATGTGTTATAAAAATAGGGGATTATTTGCTAATCTAAGAGAATTATATTTCATGGTTATATTTTTGTAATCTTCCTTTTTCAGTGTCATGCTTATTATTGTTCAAGTTTAATCCAGTTTCTAAAATATGCTAATATACATGTAAGAACTCATGCCATCTAGTATTCATTAAAGATAGCATAGAGGATAGAGGCCCCCCTATAAATACTAATTAACACAGGTTACAAATTCATCATATGCTATAGATATTAACTATTATAAGGAAGTGAATTCCTGAAGGAGCATTAGTATTTAAAGGAAACAACATTAAAAATTTATTATTACTATTTTTTTTTTGCTATACCTAGAAAAAATAATGCAGGACTTATTGTGAACTGTAAAATAAACTTCCAATACTATTAATAATACATGTACTGAGGACTTCTACTTCCAGCCCAAGACTGGAAAATAGGGACCAGATTTATCCTTCTGACTGAAATAATTAAAAAAATAAATAAAAATGTATGACATAATGGTTTCAAAGCCACCAAACATTAGGTAGTATAGAAGAGTGATCCTTAACCACAGGAAACATACAAGGTGAGGGGGAAGACTCTCCAGCTTACTCCCCTGAGAGATCTTCCAGGCTGTGGTGTAGGAAGCAGGGGCCAGTGGCAGAGACTGGCTGACAGAGTGAGTTGAAGGGATGTAGCCGAGAGGTTGGGAAGCTGTTGCAGGTAAAGTTCACAGGGCAGAGAACGGAAAGGGAAGGGATCCATAGAGATCTCCACATATCCACACAAATATTGGGTATTGAGTAGAATACCAGCAAGCTTACACATAAAGTAGTGAAGACACGTCTTGGGAATGGGGAAAGAGCCACATGAAAGGGTCAAAGGAAATAGTACTCAATATTCTCATAGGCTACAAAACTGGCCTGTTTTCGCCATAATTTATGGAGTTGTGGGTATAGGATACAAAAAGCTCTTGCCTTAGCACTGAGAGATACTGAGACATAGACTAAATGGTATCCTAGGTCTACCTAACATATCTTAAAAACAAGATATAACTATGGAACAACAGGTCATTGTTCAATGTATATGATGTTCCACTTACCCTAGATGAATAGGTTCTAGAGATCTGTTCTACAACATAGTACCTATAGTTAACAACAGTGTTGTATACTTCAAAATTTGTTAGGAAGGCAGATCTTGGGGGCGCCTGGGTGGCTCAGTGGGTTGAGGCCTCTGCCTTCGGCTCGGGTCGTGATCTCAGGGTCCTGGGATTGAACCCTACGTCGGGCTCAGCGGGGAGCCTGCTTCCCCCTCTCTCTGCCTGCCTCTCTGCCTGCTTGTGATCTCTCTCTGTCAAATAAATAAATAAAATCTTGTAAAAAAAATTGTATTTATTTATTAAAAAAAAAAAAAGGAAGGCAGATCTTGTGTTAAGTGTTCCTACCACTGAAACGCCCTATCAAACACCACCACCAACAAAACAACAAAGTTAAAGAGATGGAAGGAAATTCTGGTAAAGTTCTTTCTTTTCTTTTCCTTCTTTAAGATTTAATTATTTATTTGACAGAAAGAGAGAGAGGGCAAGAGACAGAGAAAGCACAAGCAGAGGGAGCAGCAGGCAGAGGAAGAGGGAGAAGTAGGCTCCCGACAGAGCAGGGAGCCCGACGTGGGGCTCGATCCCAGGTCCCTGGGATCATGACCTGAGCCAAAGGCAGACACTTAACTGACTAAGCCATCCAGGTGCCCCTGGTAAGATTCTTTAACATGACATTGGTAAAGTGGCATAATACCATTTAGACGTAGCTGGAAAGCAGCTAATGATGTATACTATAAACTTTAAAACAAACACTTAAATAAAATTTGTTAAAGATTGTGGTAGCTAATAAGCCAACAGAAGATATAAAATAGAATAAAAGTATTTGATTGATCCAAGGTGAGAGAAAGAGAGAGAGGTGTAAATGGAAGAAAACCAGATGGGACACATCTGCCCCATTTAAACAAATAGCAAGATTTATACACATATATGAAAAAATTATTAATTGTAAGTGGCATGGTATGGGCATCCAAATTACAAGCCTAAGATGATCGATTGTGTAAAAAGCCTAGAAACAACTGTATGCAGCCTTTAAGATACTCATTTTAAATATAAAGACACACAGAGTTTAAAGTTGAAAAGGTGGTGGAAACATATAACTTGCTAGCATTAATCAAAAGAAGCCTGAGCTGGCTCTTTTTTAATATCAGATAAAGTAGATTTCACAGCAATGAATAAACCAGTTATTAAAAAATACTGTGTAATGATAAAAGGTACAATTCATGAAGAGGTCATGACAATACTAGACCTAATATTATTGTATACTTAATAACAGAGCTTCACAATACAAGGAGCAAACCATGATAGATCTCCAAGGAGAAAAAGACAAATCCATAATTATAGTTAAATATTTGTATACCACTCTCAATATTTGATAGACCAAATAGACTAAAAATCACTAAGGGATATCGAAGAATTAACTGCACTTTAATGAATTGGAATCTGTTACACATTTGACCAACAAGAGAAGACAATTTCTTCTAAAGACCACATCAAACATTTAACAAGATTTTCTTTCCATATTCTGGACAATAAAACATGTTTAATAAAATTTTTAAAGAGTTATGTTGTTCAAAATATATTCTCTGGGAGCGCCTGGGTGGCTCAGTGGGTTAAAGCCTCTGCCTTCTGCTTGGGTCATGATCTCAGGGTCCTGGGATCAAGCCTCGCATTGAGCTCTCTGCTCAGCGGGGAGCCTGCTTCCCCCTCTCTCTCCCTGCCTGCCTCTCTGCCTACTTGTGATCTCTCTCTGTCAAATAAATAAATAAAATCTTAAAAAAATAATAATAAAATCTTTAAACAGACAAAAACTAGAAAATGAAGAACAGATGAAACCCAAAGAAGCGAGGAGAAGGACAATAATAAAAAAGAGTGGAAATCATTAAACAGAAAACTGAAAAGTAATAGGGAAAATCACAGTAATCAAAAGTTGTTTCTTTTATATTGTTTTATTAATTTATCTATTTCACATAAGGAAACATTTGCTTGAGCTTTAACATGAAATCATACAAATAAAATTTGTATGAACACAAATCCACATAGAGTCATAGCACAGATAGCAAAAGCCAAAGTAAAAACAAAGAAAATTAAGTGGCAGCTATATACAGTTGATCACAGTTGTGTCTTGTACATTAGAAAGTCTTTTACAAAGTAATCAACCCAGATCAACAGAACACCAATCTTCAGTGTTGTCTTGCAAGATGGGTTAACTGTAGCAATCTTCTGTTTTCTCCAGCATCCTTCTCTAGTATGGCTGGTAACTCTTTTGGTGATTGCCAGCACTCCAGACACCTTGCCGTAAGTGCTCTGTTGGCCACTGTAGTCTGTATGTCCCTGTCCATATCCATAGATCCCATAGTTATACCCAGTATAATCATAGCCTCTATAACCACTATAGTTTTGACCACCACCATAGGCACTATTATAATTTCCATATGCTTAAAAAAAAATAATTTCCATATGCTTGATCATAGAGTTATTAAATCCGTGGTTCCAGTTTTGGCCCTGACGTCCTCCACCACCCCTAGTGCCATCTCATCCCTGAGCTGCAATATCTCTTCCTCCTTGTTCTTGTTGCTTATTGCTGCCTATATACCTCTTTGGGTTGTGCAACTTTGGTTTCACACTTACCAGAACCAATTTGATGATATCTGTTTTCTTTTTCTTTTCTTTTTTTTTTTTTTAAAGATTTTATTTATATATTTGAGAGAGAGTGAGCTGGAATGAGCATGAGCAGGGGAGGAGGGGAACAGAGGAAGAGGGAGAAGCAGACTCCCCACTGAGCAGGGAGCCCAGTGTGGGGCTGGATCCCAGCCCCTGGGATCATGACCTGACCTGAAGGCAGACAGTTAACCCACTGAGCCACCCAGGTGCCCCAATGATACCCACTTTCTAACACTTTCCTTACTGGCTCTTCATCCATATATATGATAAAACAAAATCCTCTTCTTTCATTTGTTTTTGTATCCACGGAGTTCAATATTTTTAAATCTCTTTAAAGTCTCCAAAATATCCTTTAATTTGTTCTGCAGAACTATCTGGGCTAAATCCACCCACAAAAACCTTTCTGAGGGGTTCTTTCCCTTTTAAAGCTTTGACCCTTTTGGATCTTATCACTTTGCCATCCAGTTTGTGTTCCTTCATTTCCACAACCTTATCAACACTAGCAGCATCTTTGAGAAACTCAAATCCAAATCCTCATGATCTTCCAGTCACTGGATCTGTTTTAATCGAATAGTCTACAACTTCCCCAAATCAAGACAAATATTCAATTGGAACTTTCTTGCTTGTATCCCAGCTGAAGCCTCCAGTAAATATTTTACTGCCATACTGCCCAAACTTGCTTGCCTTGATCTTGGATCCCTCTGCGAATACCTCTGTGTTGTTGTACTTCTTCATGTACTCCATGGGGGTGGGGCTGTCTCCCGGAGTGCCGGAGTACACTTGGGGGCCACAGCAGCAGGAGGTAGCGGAGCCGTGTATAGAACAGGATTTAAAATGGTGTTGGAAGAGAAAAAATTGGTTCTCTCAGAAGATCAGTAACATTGACAGCTCTGCCGCGAGATTGGTAAGGAGAAAAAGAAAGAAGACCCACATGAGAAAGACCAGAAATGAGAAGATTACATCACTACAGATTTTATTGAGATTAAGATATTAGGGAAATATGATAAGGGGGATATAATAAACACTTTTATGACAGTAAGTCCGAAAACGTAGAAAATAGACAAATCTAGGCACACCCCCAGGGGGCTCAGTCAGTTGGGTGTCTGACTCTTGATTTTGGCTGAGATCGAGATCTCAGGGCTATGGGATTGAGCCCAAGGTTGGCCTCAGTGCTGGTGGGGAGTCTGCTTGAGATTTTCTGTCTCCTTCTTCTACCTCTGTGCCTCTCCCGGTTGCAGGCTTGCTCTCTCTCAAAATAAATAAATCAATCTTTGGAAAATAGATAAATCTAAAAGCCATTCCTAATGAAAACTGTCAACAAATGGAAATACCAGGGAACTCCCTCAACTTGACAAAGGGCCTCTGTGAAAAACTTAATGCTAATATCATGTGTAATGATTAAGACTAAATAAAGTTCAGGAAAAAAGGAAGAGTGTCTGCTTTTATTGCTTCTATTCAATACTGAATTGGAAGGGTTAGCAAATGCAATACGAAAAAATAAAAATAAGGGCGCCCGGGTGGCTCAGTGGGTTAAAGCCTCTGCCTTCAGCTCAGGTCATGATCTCAGGGTCCTGGGATCAAGCCCTGCATCAGGCTTTCTGCTCAGCAGGGAGCCTGCTTCCCCCTCTCCCTCTGCCTGCCTCTCTGCCTACTTGTGATCTCTCTCTCTCTGTCAAATAAATAAATAAAATCTTAAAAAAAATAAATAAAAGCGTTCTGACTAGAAAGGAAGAAGTAAAATAGTCTTAACAGAATACATCCTTGTCCAAGTAGAAAATTCAATGGAATCTAACAAAAAATCTGCTAGAACTTATAGTTGAGAATATGGTTTTTAGATATAAGAACAATATATAAAATTTCTATTTCTATTTATTAACAGGTTAGTATATAGAATATATGTATAGAATATATATAGATAAAATTTAAAAGGTACCACTTAAAATAGATAAAAAGTATGGTAAGCTGGTTTTAAATTTTATTTAGGAATTCACAGATTCTAATATAGACAAAATGACTTAGAAAACAAAAATTTTGAAGATTCACAGTTCTAATTTTAAGATTTATTATAAAACTCTATATTTCATGTCAGTATGGAACTAATAAAGATATATAAAAAAGTTTAACAGATGAATTAAAGAGAATAGACAGTTTAGAGATGTGTGTGGATATATGTATGTGTATATCACAAAAAGAGAGAACACAGAGAAAGTATACATAGGGAGAATAACCTTTTAAAACACAGGTGTTGGGACATTTGTATATCAAAATGCAGAAAAAAAGAAAAAAATTTAAATGTTTACATCTTCAATAAAAATTCAAAATATATCATCAACATGAAAATAAGCTACAGATTTTTAAATTTCTAAAAAGAAAAAAGAAAATCTTTGTGCCTATGTGTATGCCAAAATATGATTTATTTAAAAATATGTAGATAAATTGAGCTTATTAAAAAATAAGAATGTCCCTCCAAAGATATTATTAAGAGAATTAAAGACTGGAAGAGAATATTTGAAAATCATATATCTGATGAAAGACTTCTATCCAAAATATGTAGAGAATTCTCAAAACTTGATAATGAAAAAGCAGACATATCATTGAAAAGTAAGCAACATTTCAGCAGATAAATCTCCAAAGAAAATGCACGGATGGCAAACAAGTCCATGAAAGGTGTTCAAAATCGTTAGTCATTAGGGGAATGTAAATTAAAACTATAATATGATACTATTACATACACATTAGAATAGTAAAAATAGACAACAAACCTGTTCAAACCAAGCATATGCAATGATATGTGGGAACTGAAACTCTTATATCCTATGGGTAGGAATATAAAATGGTACAAATTTTTTCATTTAGGAAAAAAGTTTAGAAGTTTGAAAAAAAAAATTAATGTAAAATATGGACCTACTGTTATCTGTTGAGGATTTATCCAAGCCAAATAATAGCATATGTCCCAATACAAAGACTTGTGCATGGATATTCATAGCATCTTTGTAACTGCTAAAACCTGAAAACAACCCACATTTCCAAAAAAAAATGAATGGATTAACAAAGCATGGTATAGTTATACAATGGAATACTACTTAGTAAAAAAAAAAAGAATCACTAGTACACAACACAAATGGATAAATCTCAAAATAATTATTATGAAAGAATCCTGACAGAAATCTTATTCTATGATTGTATTCATATAAAATTCAGTCAAAGTCCAACAAAATTTAACAAGAAATAAAGACAGATTAGTGTTTTCCTGGAAAAGGGTTTGGATGGGGAAGGGCTGGAAGGTGGAATTAGATAGGCAGGAGGAAACTTTCAGGATTGATGGATATGTCTAGTAACGGATAATGGTGTCATGGACATATATGCCGTAAGTCATAAAATTGAACACTTTAAGTGCATTTTATTTTTACAGATCATAAGAATGCTTTCTGGTTCACTTTCAGAAAAATAGAGAGCCATATTTTCTCATATCAGATGTACCAACTCAAGGAAGATCAAAATTATTTGTAAAACAATCTTAGTCACATACTTAATCTTTCAAAGCTTCACAAATTCTTAATCACAAGCATCTGTGTACAGGTATTTAGGTAGATAATGTAGCTGATGTGATACGTTTATTAAGCCCTATGAGCAATGTTAACAATTATACTCCTCAAGCTAATAGAACATTCATGTTTGATGTTTAAATAATTTCATTATCAAGATGAATAATAGGATTGACTTTGACAACTTTCTTAATTACTGATTTTGACAGGAAGCCAACACTAATTAGAATTTCATTTTTATAAAATGAATACACTGTTTGTAATCAGCCAAACATCCCTCAATTAAATCAGAGCTCTAATATTGCCCAAGTTGTCATTTTAATTACTACATAATATATGTAGAAAAATAAGTATTTGTGTTAATTTTAAAATATTACTTTATAAACAGACTAATTCATATGTGAATTTTTGGTAATCTGCAATTTTTCCAACATGTAAAAGAGACATAAAAAGTATGTTTAGCACTTCAGTTAATATTTAAAAATTATAAGTTTCTGAAGATTAACCTTTTCTAATTATTTTGGACATAAAAATGTTTTACTCTTCTATGGAAATGGGGACATTGCAATAACCACGACAACACCCAAAAGTTTTCTTTGAAGTTCCTCAAGTTTGACCTGTGGAACACAGGTTGATAGTGTGTATGTCCAAAGTGCACCTGGACAACTGGTAGACCATATGGTTCCTAGATCACTTGGAATTGTTCTCCTCTGTTTTTGGAGAAACTTCTTGAAGGAAGTTTTCCCAGTATGGCCTTTTTCTTCACACCAACAGCAAGGTGACATTTCCACTCCATGAAATGACTGGGACTGGAAGTAGTCCCAGTCTGGGGTCTGCAGTAATGGTAAATAACCCTTTCTTTCCAGGAGTACCTTGTGTGTCATTGGGATTTGTTTCTTGTATGGGGGATCAGGCATTGATTTCCATCCCTTTGAAAAAATAGTGACTTGCACCTTAGGGTTAGCCTTGAGTCCTTTAAGTGTTCGAGGATTGCTGGAGTGGAGGCGGTTGGGAGGTTGGAGTGGCTAGGTGATGGACATTGGGGAGGGTATGTGCTATGGTGAGCACTGTGAATTGTGTAAGACTGATGAATCACAAACTTGTGCCCTGAGACAAATAATACATTATATGTTAATAAAAAATAAAAATGAATAAAAATAAGGTAATGGAAGGCATCCAGGTAGGTCAGGCTCAATTGGTTGAACTACCTTACTTACAGTCTAAGGTGGAGTTGGGCAATCTTTCATACATCCTGCTCTTTCTGAATTGATGTTTTGGACCAAGTAGAAGGGTGTCGCATGGCTTTCTAAGCTAAATGTTAATGGTTTATAGGGTTTGTTCAGCTGAGAGTGTGGTTGAAGTCAATAGTGCAAGTTGTTATCATTTTGCTATGAGGGTCTTGTTGATAGTAGCTTAGTTAAATGCCACATAAGACATTTCAGACTGATTTGGTTCCAGCCCTGTCAGTCAAATCAGAATCAGAGTGGTAGAGAGGGTACACATATAGGAAAATTCTACCAGTAGTGATTTGGTATAGAAATGAGGATTAGGTGTTGTTGGGAGATAGTTCTCCATAAGTCTCTTTCATTTTTGAATGGCTTATATTGTTGTATTGTTTGTACTATCTTTTTAAGGATGATTATACAACAAAGTGTCCTGTGAGTGAAAGAAGCCTGGGATTTCAAAACTTTCAAGTGTATTATACCCCAGTTTCTCAATCACATGTCTCAGGGTCCTAGTCGTCTTAGATCAGTACCCTTATGTTTTCATAGTGGACTTGCTGGGTTTGAGAATTCAGTCTCAATATTCAGCTCCATTATTGTCAAGGTGGCTTTGGATAGAGTATGTTAGTCTCATGTTAGCCTGGAAGTAGAGAAATGCAACCCAAAGTGGGACAAGGGATGGGAGTGGGAGCTCTATCCATAAACCAGCAGAAACTGTAGGAGGTAGAGTTTGAGGTCAGACCCCTGAGAGAGTGGCTCTGTAATCAGAGTTTAAGCTCAAATAGAATTAGGTATAGCAAATAAACTTGGTTCATCTCCAGAATTTGTAGATATCAAATTTAGGGAGGTTGGAGGGGATGTTATTTTGATCTAGCCAGTAACTAGAGGAAGAAGGAAAAACTTCAGTGCTACTGAGGGGAGCCAGTCAGCTTGTCCAACCCTAAGCAACACATTCTAGTAATTTGTTCTAAAGTGAAGAAAAAGAGCAAGGTAAAACTAGAATACAGGCCAATTGCCAAATATTGTACTAAGAAGAACAAAGCAGACACTCTTGCTTTTCTTTTTGGTTCCATTCTTCTCTTCTTCTTCTATACCCTGCAGGTATGGCTTCACCCTTTTCTTCTCTTGTAGCTTCCTTGTCTCTACAGTGCCCTTTGAGAGATAAAACATTTAGCTCACTAGGCACACGAGAGTAAAGAAAGGGATGGAGGTATTATGCAGAAATCGTGGCTGAAGCAATATATTGGGCAAGTAAGGGATTACAAACCACTACCTCTATTCCTTATGCTTTTGATAATGCAAAAGTCTTATATCCAGATGGCACCTCATTGATAAAGGAGAGAGAGATTGGGCAGCTGGTAATTAGTTCCATTCTTAGGAACAACTGAGATGGAGGTAAGTGGAGGCAGGCATAATATCAAATATCAAAATATATTATCAGTAGAAGACAGTGGTTACATACTGCAGAAGAAAATATATGTGAGAGAAGGTAGGAAACTCTAAAGGAGCAATAACTTAATTTATTGTTCATTTATTAGCCTATTTAAGAAAATTAAATGGAATGAATCCATTATTTCATTAACAATAGGATGTTGATAACCATGCTTTAAGACAAAAGAAATGTATTTTTAAACAATATTAGCAATTAAATAAACAAATGTTCATATAAAGCCAATATAGTTAGAAGTATATTTCCTTTATTCCTTTATTGATTTCCCTCAGGATAAAACTAAGAACCATAAAGTCAGTAATTGTACAAACATTTCCTTTTAATGTCATGAGGTCTGTTGAATTCTTAACAGGATTACTTCTCTGAAACATGGGGTATAATATGGACATAAATGTGGTTGTTTTCCTCCCTTCTGAATGTACATAAACTAACTCCATATCCCTAATTTAGGTGACTGTTCTCTCCCAGAGAGTGCATTTCTTATAGAATTCCTATTAATAGAGAAATTTCCTGGTAATAGAATTCTAGTATTTGATGTAGTTTAGAAAAAGAATATATGAGACTTTAAATAAAATTACCAATTTTTAGAAAGAAGTCTGAGTGAGTTATTCTTTCTGGGAGGATAATGTCTAACTATACAAGTAAACTAGAAATTTTGTAAACTCAAATTGTATAAGCTATAGAAACTAACTCAAAGGAATGTATGCCATGCAACATCATCAACGCTAAATGGTGAATACTTACATACAGAAACTGTTCTTAGTGATGCATATACAAATATACAGACCTTCTCTAGAAGGAATTAATTGTTGTTAAGAGTTTGCATATGCTCAGTTCAAGAGCAAGGTGCCCTTGTAGCTGGAATATGGTCATCTGGGGGTAAACAGTAGAAAATGATGCCTGAAAATGATGCCTGTGGCCAGACCATGTAGGGCATTTGGGAATGTAGTAAAGATTTCTGCTTTTTATATGAAGCGTGAGACTTGGAGTATTATAAGCAATGAAGATACACCGTCAGATCTGTGTTTCAAAATGATTGCTCAGATTGATGAGTGAAGAATAGATTATAAGGGGAATGCACTATGAATTATAAATAAGAATACCAATGTGGAGGCTATTGCAAAGTCAGATGAGTGACAGTGGTGGCTTGGATTAAGATGACAGAATTGTTGATAAAATACCAGACGTGGGATATATTCTGAAGGTAGATGACAAGACATTCTTCTGTTTTTATCTGGAGTATGAGAGCAGTCAGGATGCTTCTAAAAGTTTTGGCTTGAGCAACTGTATGAATAGGATTGACATATAATGAAATAAAGGTTTTGGGGATGGATCATGTTGGGTGTGAGAAATCAAGATTTCTGTTTTGGACATGTATAGTTGGTGGAAAATCTCTACCTTGCCTTTCAATCTCCTATGCTATACTGCTTGAAAATTCAGCAACAATTTTGGCGGAACAGCTGCCAAACAGCTGCTACAGTTTTGAGCTGAGTTTTCCAATTTTCTCTCACTAGAATCTTCGCCCTTTAGGTCTCTAATTTTTTTCTGTTAAGTTTTGTAAATCTGTCCTCACTGTGCCCAGCCCACAACTAGAATCTCAGACTTGCCTGAAATCAGCAGATGTCTTGCAGGACAATATTGGTGCAGTATGATGGCCTTCTTTTTGAGAGATTTCTCATGTCTTTTTTTTTTTTTTCTGTAAAGTTCTATAGACTCCACAGTTTGCCAGTGTCTCCAGTGTTTCTGTTATATTTTCTTTTGTATTTTATGTAGATTTTCTAGTTGAGCCTGGTGGAAGAGTCGATCTCTCAAAAGAGACTCTTCACTGTGTGATATATTCTTAAATATCAAAAACAAGAGAATAAACTTTATAGATCTTGGTCTGAAGATACACATACATACACACACAAACATAATTATTAAAATGAGTACTGTTCATCGTATATAGTCAATGATATTGTAATAGTGTGTGGTGACAGATGGTGGCTACAGTTGTAGTGAGCATAGCATAATGTATAGACTTGTCAAATCACCATGTTTGATGCCTGAAACTAATGTAACATTGTGTATTAACTATACTTTAATTTAAAAAAAATGACTGCTCTTCACTTTTAATCCATAGTCTCATTTTTAATTTTAATTTTGTAGGTTACTATGTTCCTGTAAGTTTCCAAAATTTCAAACAATGAAATGGAAAACTGTCCTTTGCAGAAGTAAACTTAGAGAAGGACTGTGTTTTATTAATGAGATATGTATGGGTACTATGGAAATTCGATGGTATAATGTATTTATTTGGAATTTTTAGATAATTCTTTTACAATGCAATAACAAAAATGTATTTAATGGTGCAAAACATTTTGTTTGATCTACTAAAAATGACTTTAAATATTATAACATTTTAGGATAGTGAGAGGTGTTATTTATTTTTCATAAATATAGTTTTTATTATTAACTAGAGTAAGCATGGCTCTCCAAAGACCATTCTGGTTATCTTATCTTTGGTTTTCCTGGGGGGGAAGAACTTTGTGCCTGTGGTATTGTTATCTAATAGGTTTTTAGCTCTGAACAGTTGAATTACTTACAAGATTGCTTTTTAAATAATACATGAGCTTGAACCCTGTGATAACATTTTCAGAAGATAATTATTTGGTAGAAGAGTGTATTAGAGAGCATGTAAGAATCTTGTGAATCCTTGTGTTCTCGATCACTGTTCAGTGCCTATCTAAAAAGCTTCCAAATTAAATATACATTACTGGTTGATGTTCACTGGTTTGTGGTTATTTTAACTCACACTGACATTGATATACTGTCTGTGTGTATATATTGTTTATATATGTGCGTACATGCATTGTATGTACAGGAGTATATACACTGTAGCTGTTTCAGTGATGCAAAGATCAACATCAAGAAATATATATTCAGATTATTTAGTTTATATAAAAGGTAGTGGCAAAAATATGTTGACTATTTTAAAGCTGTTTTTCTTTATTTGAGAGAAATTGAAACTGTGTTCTGCATTGCAATGTCTTTAGAAGTTTTCCACATTTGATGGAAGACCATATAATTAAATAATATGATTTAGCTTGTTTTATTGAAGTATTGGGTTTATAAATATTGTTACTGAGGTGATGACTTCGTTTAATGAAAACATCCTTTGAGTCAGATTTGGGACATTAAAAAGTTCATTTAATAATAATTTATGTAGTGTTTGAAAAAACAGAAGTAACCTTTGGTTATTAGGAGGTACTTATTTATTTGTTTACTTACTTATTTATTCAGATGAGAGAGTAGCTTTAATGGATTCCCCAAATGCATAATAGCTAGAGAAGCAAATTGGGTCATGATAAATAAATGAGGATTCTGGTACACATCATTTTTAAAAGGTATAAGTATTTCCTTATCTAGGGAAAAAGTAGCCAGCCAGTATTTAGGGAAGATGTTATTACATTATCATGACAAAGACTGAACAATCTAATGGATAAGAACCTAACATCAGGAGTGATATTACCTTGGCTCATATCCCAGGTATACCCTTAACTAGCTGCATGGTTTTGAAAAAGTTACCATCTCCCCCTTTCCTCATCTTTACAGTTGAGGAAATAAATAATATTCACCAATAGGGTTAGTGTTGGGATTAAATTATTGTACATATGCTTTGAAAAGCACTATGTAAGCTTTATTATTATCATCAAGATCAAATATTGAAATAGTCTCTGAGAAAAACATAATATATTCACATTCACATTTTATTTGAAAGATATAACAAACTCTCTTCAGTGTATTGTTCTTATGACCAAAAATACATTCTGAAAATGTGCTGAAAACAAACATTGGTAATAGTCCACATTATCAGTGTTTGCCTTCTGAAATGTTGAGACTCTGTCATATTGTTGAGACTTTATTTTTCTTTTCCTAATTAATATTTTATATGAGATATTTTTCTTTCTATTATGGGAGTTAATGTTTTTAGAAATTCAAGGAGTCTTCTGTAACCTTTAGAACTGTTTGCAACAATCTTTGCCACTTGTGTATGTCATAGCAAGATATTTCAGGATAATTTTATACTTTCTCTGCTCCACCCCTGGGATCATCAATTTCCCCAAGAGGCTTTGTTTCCTGTAAGTAAACTATTTAGAAAACATCTGGGTATTGGTATTTTCATTGCTCCCGGTCTCTCATTGCTTCTAGTAGACACATGTTTATATCTATCTTATCTATCCATCTACCCACTTACCTACCTGTATCTAGGTATTAAAAACCACAGATACATATTAAAACCTTCCAATTCCAATCTAATTAGTACAGAGTTCTTCTAGCATCTATATATCTATATCTATATATGATAAGGAATATATATTATATATATATATAAGGCAAGGAATTGGAAATATATACTATATATTATATATAAGACAAGGAAATTAAAAATAAAAAATATATAAATATATATGTATTTTATTTTTAATTTTCTTGTCTAATAGAAATATGTCTCCTATTTCCATATATATATGTATGTATATATATATATATATACATACATATATATAATTTTCTTAATCCTCAGAAATGACATACATGATTCAGACTCACTAATCCACATTGCTATGGATAATGAACTTACTATCAGTAGTTCAATGTGAGTTTACAGTTCTTTGATTTTTTAGATCAAAGCACAAACACTTTCCAAGTGTCTGTGTGACATTTGCTGGTATGTTGGTGAAAGCGAGACTATTCCATGTAAATGGAAAGGGAACCTTCCTAAGTGCATGGATACAGAGAAGAGTGATGCCTGGGGGAACAGTCCATCACAGTGTGTCGCTGGACCCAATGATATAACGCTTCACATCCAACAGTTTACTTCTAAGATCCTGAGAGTCTTCTCTAACTATGGTATCAGGCTCATAATCCCTAATTCTGTGACTATATCAAGTCTGGATGCAGATGAAGCTCTTCTGTTGTACCTCCTCTTCATTCAGCATGCTCTGAAGCGAAAAGACAAGTTATCCAGCCTGTTTACACTCTCGATATGGTTAACTCTGTGGTCCACAGAATTCTGAGACGTCCCCAAGATTCCTTCCTCTTGGTATACATGCCCTGAATAATTCCCTCTCTTTGAATGGGGATGGGACCTGTGAATATGATGGTCTCTCTCTCCTATGAATAGATTACTTCTCACTTCACTTCCAGTGAATCCAAAGGGTAATTACCCTGAATGGAGCTGACCTAAACAGGTAAGTTTTTTAAAAGAAGGGGAAGCATCAGAGACATGTGCCTTTTGATGTAGAGGGAAGCAAAATACCAGTTTGTAAAGAGAACCGTGTGGCAGAGAATGAGAGGTGTTCTCTAGTAGCTGCTGTCCTTCATCCTGCAACCACAGAAACTGAATTCTGCCAACAGTGACCTTGGAAGTGTTACTTGAGCTTCAGAAGAGATCATGGGGTCTGGCCAACACCTTGCAGTGAGCCTGGTGAGACACTGAGCAGGGAACTAAGTTGCTGGTACCCATACTTCTAATCCACAGACATTATGAGATAATAAATGTGGATTCTGTTAAGGTAATAATTTGTGGTAATTTATAATGCAGCAATAGAGAACTAATGTGTGCTCCCATGTAAAACAATAGAGAGGGAGAGCTTTTTCAGAGAAATTGTTAAATCCAGGCTCATGTTTCTGGTGTTCCTATTCTGGAAGCAGGGAATGGTCTCTGATTAGGCCCCGGTTTTGCCCCCTAGGAGTTTCATAGCCCAGCTTTCTCTGTAGTTCTTGGCTCTACCCTTTAGATTGACCTTCCTTTTTCAGAAGAAATGGCCTATGTTTGCAGCAAAACAACCCTTTTGTAGTGTCCTTTCAAAAATGGGGCCAAGAGACCTCATTTAATTTCAAATTTTCTCAGCCCCTGCTTCTCAGTCCAAGCTAGCAGGGTTTTTAATAGTACACTTATTTAAATAACTTTGTGAGTTTCCTATGACATTTTGGAAGGCTTACTCCCTGCCTGGGAAGGCACATTAATGTCATGACAGACTTATCTCTACCTTAGGGGCATCAGGCTACTATGTAACAATATTCATATGATTTTTTGAATTCCATTTTTTTGTCAAGCTGATAAGATCTATTAGGCATAGCTTAAATCTTTCTGAGATCTTCAGAAAAGACTTTACCACTACAACCTTGCTTTGAACTTTACCTTGAGGCCACTTATTGCTTCAGAATCTTTGCCAGATCCAGAGACTTGAGATGTGAAAGCTTTATTTTCCAAACCAGCTAGTCATGATGCCTCTATTTTTTCCTCCAAATTGACCTTGCAACATGAATGATTCATTTTTCTCTCTTCTCTTTGTTCTCATACCTTATCATACCCAGCTGAAACAAGCCAGAAGATACTTTGCAAATTCTGCTAGAACCCGTCCTTAGCCAGATCCACTGGTTCATTAGGTACAGTTACTGTCTTTCCAGGTACTTTCATGTTGGTCTGTTGTTTTGTCACTACACACTTGTGTCACTGATACCCCACCCTGCCCCACAGTTTTGTTACCACATTTATAGATACAGTAGCAATTTGTTTGCTGTTCCTCTAGGCTTGACATGGGGCTTCTCCCTGCTTTTCCTCCTTCCCTGCTGACCACCTGCTGATGGTCACAAAGACAGAGCAACATTTTAGGGTTTTGTTATGGCAGCACTCCATTTCAAGGAACTATTTCTATTTCAGACATATATCTACAATTGCACACACACACACACACACACACACACACACACACACACACACCTCAAAAACCAGAGGCTTAAAACCCCAACAATATATTTTCTCACAATTCTGCAGATCAGCAGTTTGGGCTGGAATCAACTGGATGTTTCTCCTGTTGTTTCTACTGGGGGGCTTATGTGGCTGGTCGTTCAGTTGAGGATGGATGGACTCACAGCACATTAGGTGGTTTATGTGGGTTGTCGTCTGGGCTGCATGTCCACACCTATTAGCCCGGGCTTCTTACCATGTTAGAGATATTACAAGAAGCCCCTGTGTAAGAGAGGTTTTTTGTTTGTGTGTCTCTGCTTGTGTTATCTTTGTTTTTGTCCTGTTAGGCTAATCAAGTCAATGACCGAACCCAGAATCATTATGGAGGTAACTACAGAGGACTTATATGCAATAGACACGGAAAGGTTCATTAGGTGGTCATCACTCTCACACCTTTCAATTTGTTAATAGGAATGTTCTGTAATGCTGAACGATGAGTTAGAAATTCTGTGACTTCCCCAACCTGCAATGTCACAGTTACTTCAAATTTTTGGTACCATGCCTGGGTTTGCCATGTGTCTTTTTCAACATGCATTGAACCATCTAGTTACCCTTATGGAGGTCAACTCTGTTAATGAAATTATTTTTCTTAGGTCTCACCAGGTATGGTCTCAATTTTTTTCCTGCCTTCTTACTAGTCTGTTATTGAGGGCCAGCATTTATCTCTCTTGCTTCCACATGAGATTCCAGAGACACTATAGAACATATACCTCCGGGGCCTGCCATGGTAACTTTTTTCTGTTCCCCTCAGGTAGAAGGTGCTTTCTTCTCTAAAGAAGAGATACTGTCATCTTTAAGTTACAAGGATGACTAGGAATAAGCTCTTTCCTCAAATAAATCATATTCTAATTAAAAAGGAGGATTTCTGAACAACTTAATCTTATAGTAACCCTAATTTAACTCACACGGGTATGATTTGGAAGAAGTGAGCTTGAAGGAGTCTTCTCTTTCTGCTGTAATTTCCTAATAGAAAGCTATTGTGAGTCCATAACATAATTATGAGTTTTTCCTTATATCCGTTCTATCATTTCATAGGTTCAGTGTACTTTTGACTGACTCAGAATAAAGAAGTCATTTTTGTTCTTTTGATAGTGTAGACATTAGAATATGATACCTAAAATTCCAATAGCCATCCTCTTCCACACTAAATTAAGAGGACAAGTTGAAGAGTGAAGGAACAAAAAGGAGATTAAAAAAAAGAAAATCCTAATGACTTTTGAGTCATTTGTTTTGGTCAATTCTAAGCATCATTATAGTTCCTCCCTCCCTCCCTCCCTCCCTCCCTCCCTTCCTTCCTTCCTTCCTTCCTTCCTTCCTTCCTTCCTTCCTTCCTTCTTTTACTTCTCTTTCTTTTCTTTCCTGGATATATTTACTAATAATTACCTTTCTTTTATAACAATTTAGGAATATTTTTTCTCTGTCACTTGCAACTGACATTGTACTTGATCGATTAATATAAAACCCTAATTAAAACACTGACTTCAGGGATGCTTGGATGGCTCTGTTGGTTAAGCATCTGCCTTTGGCTCAGGTCATGATCCCTGGGTCCTGAGACTGACCCCCACAACGGGCTTCCGTTTGGAGTCAGTTTGGAGTCTGCTTGTCCCTCCCTACCGCTCATGCTCTCTCTCTCAAATAAATAAATAAATAAAATCTTAAAAACAATAACAACATTAATTCCAGCATATAAATAATTATTCTAGAGATGTTATCATGAGGAAAGTTCTGTTATAACCACACATTACCAAAAATTAATGACTTTTCTTGTGGATGTAAAAGGTGTATGTTTACATATAGTAAATTCAATCTCAATTTGTATTTTTTCTATAAAAGTCACTACATTGTCATCTTTCATCCCATCTCTGTTTTGTTTAGACTTTCTCACACTAGCCATTCATCCTGCAGATAAACATTTATCATTTACTTTGATCTAGATGCTATACTTTGTGCTGGGCAATAATCACCAACAAGGTATATTTCATTCGTTCAAAGAGTTTTTTTGTCTACTTTAGGAAAAGAGACAGTGAATTGAAGTATAATATGATAAAAGTTAGTTGGGGGAGCTTTCTGGCATGATGTAAATCTATTTTAATTGGGTAATGTATATGTACACATTTGTCAGAACTCAGAAATTTACAAATATAATTGATGCTCCAATTTTCTCTTATTTTCTTGTTAAATACACCCTCCTCTATTCTAGTGTGTTTTGCGATTATGTTTTTCTCTCTTTTCCTTTCTTTAGGTGTATTCTTGTGGCCTTAACCAAATTCTAGCTATGGACTTAAATTTAATCACATATTCTAGTGGGTCATGAACCTGCTGAAGGTGACATACAGTTTTTCTCTGTTAGTTACACAATATACCTCACTATAAGAAAAATATCTACTGAAAAGGAAAACTTGAAAGAAAATGTAAAATAAGGGAATCACTTTGGAAAATATTGCAAGAGTAGATGGATAAGAGTGAAAAGTTAATTGAAACTCTGAGGAAATAAGAGCTAGAAAAACAATGTAGTTTATAAAACACACACCCACAACTCATTTGTGAATATTTAGATTTCAGCTTGGGTTTTCTGCTGTTCTGTTTTTATCTGTTTAACAGATTATTATTTCATTCTCTTAGTTGATCTTTCTTTTAATAAAGGAAACATACAACTCAGAATAAAAATAAAATAACACCTAGTCAGAACTAGAGCAACATGACTACCATCTGGAAGAGTGACCTAGTTGATGACCTCCACAGTTCCACTTTACTGTCCTCCATGCTCTTTGATGTGGAGCTAGACTCTCTCACCAGGAAGTAATTTATATGCAGAAAAATGATATAAACACAGCTCTGGGGGACCATCTTCTTTTATTTATTCACTGTGCATGTTTCTTTAATGGACATTTCAATAAAAGTAAGTACCCAATATTTAAATATTTAGTTTCTAAGTAATTTTTTAGATGCAGATTTCAACTTTTACATTCTTAGCAGGATTTTTTTTTAAGAGTGTCAGAACTTAGCTTTTAATTTTAGTTATTAAAGCTTTATTGAGATTTTTAACATTATTTAAGGCACTTTATAATATCTCTCTAGTATGTATTTTGAACATATATTCGTTTCTCAGAATATTATTACTTAAAAAGCCATTTGTGGGGCTTGTTAGACTTTTAAATATAAGTTTTACGTGTATAGATGAATCTTTTATTTTTTATTTTATCATTTTTTATTATTTTTTTTAAGAAAGTCTGCGTTGAAGTGCCAAGCCCAGATCTTTTTGTTCTAATTCATCAGTATCGGCCTTAGATTTAAGCAGCCACATGTGCAAGGCTGTCAAAATTTAGAAGAACGAGAAGGCTAATTAGTTTGGATTTTCATTTCACCCTTGATAGTAACTGACTTTGGAAACTTTTGTAGATTTAGGTTTGTAAGGATAGACTTTGAAAAGTGTTTTTCTTCCTCATAAAGAGTGATCCTGAAATTGAAATTGTTCTGAAGAACTATGGTATTTTTAGTATTCCCCTTTTAAATATACAGCAGAACATATTTGAATAGTATATGGTACCAGTAAAGCTTCAATTCCATATTGATTCTAATCATTCAGAAATTTTTTTAGGGAAATTACAAACATAGGTATGGTGATCTATTAAGTGTCAGGAGTTGTTTTTTACATCTTTTAAAATTCAAAATGAAGAGAAATATCTCAGAGGAAATTGCCATATTTGATAGAGTTTTTTTGATTTTTTTTTTTTTTTTGAGCCAGTATGTGGTAGAAAAGAACAGTGACCATTATAATGTTCGGAATCACTGCCTTGATTTGTGCTAAGGCACCAGCATTTCTTCATACCACTGTGTGGCAACATCAGAGGAAATGTTAACAGAGTTGTTCTGGGATAAATCAGGAAATTTTTAAAAATGTACTTAATGTTCGATGATGTCAGTACTTTAGTGTTATTGCTCAACAGTCACACACACACACACACACACACACACACACACACACACACACCACACACACACACACCCTTCAGCAATAATTTGGAACTGAACCTGGAAGGAGCAAGAAAAACAGCAAGTCCCGTCACACTGAGAAGTCCACCCACTGATGAGATATTAACTTACTTGTTGCAGTTAAATCTATAATTTAACAAAATCTTTTTTGGGGAGCCCAGTAATTTTTAAATATGTAAAGAATCTTAAGACCAAAAAGTTTGATAAACACTAATTTAAGATATTTATCAAAAATATATGAATAGAGTTATCATTATTTTCCTTTTATACACAAGGAAGTTAATTCTCAGGTAAGTCAAGGAATTTGTCCATTCCACTCGCCTAGAATATGACAGAGCTTAGATTCTGACCCAGGCTTTGATTTAGGAATGGCTGTGGAAGATAAAGAAAAATAGGAGGAAGAAGAGAAACAGAAAAAGTGATTTAAAAAAGTAAAAAGGAATAATGCACGGAAATCTGATCCTGAGGGAGAAGAGAGGGTTATGAATTCTTGTTATTAGACCCTGTTTTTACAGTCTAATGTGCTTTCAGTAATTATTTGTACTTTCTAATACTAATTCTGAAATTGCTAGAGCATTTTATTGTTTTGGTTTTGAATTTTGGATATAGAATTCTTTGTTATTTTTTGTTATTTTTTCATTTGTTCTTCAAAATTTCATTGAGAGAAGTTAGGCTAAGATAAAATAATCATTTGTTTGAAAACTATTGATGCCTTCAGGAAATTGTAAAGGATCTTTTTATTGTTACTCTGTTACTTATTCTCTATCATCAATTTCTCTTTCCTTTAAGCACTTTTCATGGCATTCAGTATTCTAATTTTTTTTTGAGGGCTTACTCGATCAGATGTTTGAGAAATTTCAAATTTCTTCTCCTAACTCCTTTTAGCATCATTCTTTTCCTGATGACTTTAAAAATGTGTTTCATTGTATCCATCTTCTCCTCTCTTAGTTTGGTGATTCATAACTTGCTACTAATGATTTGTTAAAGAAAAGCAGTGAAATAATGATTTCTGTCTCCCATAGATATATGCATTTTAATGCATATTTTAGGTGATAAGCACTTCTGAAGTGGATCTGAATTTTTGGAAGACTTTATAATAAATTGCATCATTTATTCATGGAGGAATCTTTTCACTTATACTTATTTTTGTAAGTTTTTATTAAAGGCTATCTTATTAAAATATGTAGAGACTTCTTATTAATACTGATTAATACTTATTGATACTGGTAGTACTTATAGAAGTAAAATGGCAGATATGGTCTCTATTTTCAAAGAGCTTATACCCTGAGAAGCATAGACAAATACAATTAAACAAATTAATTAAAAATTCATTTAAAAAATTTAGTCATTGAATAGTAGTAAGGGTTATTATGAAAGTAAAACAGGGAAGGAATGTGGGCCAAATGATAGTAAGTTTTTCTTTTATAGGCAGGAAAGAAAAGACCTCTAAGGAACTTTAACTGAAAAGTAAACATTAAAAGAACCAGTTGGAAGAGAGGAAAACTTTTAGGTGAGAGTGAATGAACCACAGTGCAAAGGTCTATGTGTGGAACTAACTTGGATGCTCAGTGGCAGGAAAAAGCAGAGTTTGCCAGATCACAATGATAAGAGTGAGGATTCATCGGGTCACTAAGCTAGATGAGCACAAGATCACATAGGACTTTGCAAATCAAAATAAGAAATTTGGATTCTAGTCTAAGTGCAATAAGAAAACATGGGAGTGTTTAAAGAAAGCTGGCATGATTTAAAGTTATATAGATTACTCAAGCTACTTTGTGGCTAAAAGACTGAGAGGAGAAGAGCAGAAGCAGGAAAATCATCTAGAAGACTGTTCTCTTACTCCAGAGAACATCCATTGTTGGCTTGCCGGAGGGTGGTAGAAATAGAGAGCACAGTGGTGAAAACCAGGATATACTGGTTCTCTCTCATCAAATAAAGAACAATCTCTCTCATCAAATAAAAGAACAAAAAAACAAAATAAAGAACAAAGAGCTGTTGTCAAGGTTGAATGAAAGATTCAAAGCAGCTGATACAGAACAAACAACACAGTAAACCTCAGAGGGGATTACCAATTTTCGTAGCAGATACTGCTACCAAGTATCTTTGGTGGAAGCGGCTTGTTGTGATGTGATTCCAGTTGGTACTCTTGTGCTTTCATCTACTGATTGAGGAATGGGGTGGAGAGGGGATGGTAGTACCAGAAAGCAAGAGTGAGAAATAGAGCTGGAGGCATCAGAAGTGGTGTTTGTTGTTGAAACCATGAAGTCAGACTTGTCTAGAGCAAGTACATTCAGACTTATCCCCTAGAAACTAATGCACGCTCGTGGGAAAGAAGTAGTCTGGTTTCATGTATGCTTTACTTGTTTTCATGTGTATGTTTATACAACTTGGAATTGATGATGATTGCTTCCCCATCCTGGACATAATCTTTTCTGTTAATTTTTAGTCAGAGATACCCAGCTATTAACATACTTGAACTCTTTTTTTTTCCTATTGTAACAATACTTTTCAAAACTTGCCCTTTAATGAAATTCTTTTTCTTAAGAAAGATGAGAATATTTAAAGTTTACAACTGATAATCTCATTACACATATCGTGCAGGATTAAGTTTCAAGATATATTGGATTCTTCAGTAAGCATTTTAAATGTATTTATCACTTGAAAACATTCCACATTTTCTTTTTATTTTTAATGTGGTTACCATGGTAATCATCGCTGTTACTTGATGTTTGCCTCAGAAAAGGAGCCATGTCATTTTAGACAGAAATGATGAGGAATGTAATTTCCCAACCTACCCTGTATCTTTTTTCTTTATTGTTAGGATAACCTGATGATAATTTTGTTTGTTTGTTTGTTTGTTTAGTGATGACAATTTTAAAGTTCAGAATATATAATTGTCACTTGCTCAAGGGTTTGTGGCATGTGTTACATCTTTTTGCTTCATGTTGCTATGATGTGAATACTACACAAGTACCTGATTTTACCACTTAAGCAGCAGTTGTTCTACTATGATAGTTCTGTGGAGTGAAAATTGATTCCCTGTGTGAGTTAGAGACCTTGAATCATGCTGCATAATGAGTGGTTATATGAATTATTGGCAAAACTTCTAGTAAATGTGAAACTGCTGCTAAAATACTAATATATAAGATTTGAGCTGTGTGATGTGCTATGTCTACAAGTCTCAACTTTAAAATGGGGTTTCTCATGCGAGATTTTAATTTTATCTGAGTCAACTACCCATTTGAGCTAACTTTATGTACATCTTTAGCCCCCTTTTCTGTGAAAACATGGTATAGGAGAGAGTTGCTACATGACTGTTTAACATCAATTTTTACCTTTAACTTGAAGTGAAACTTGATTTTATTTAGGGTAGGAATGTCCCCGCTTTAGCAGATAAAGATTCCCATAGAGCTAGATATAAAAAGTATGTTAGTCCATAGGGTTTCTGTGAAAGCTTTTTACAAGGTTCTCATTTGTGACATTTGCTGTTTTCCCTTTTTTCTTACGTACTTTCTAGAGGGTATGGCATATTGCTTCAGGGACCTTGGGCCATAAAGTACTTTGGGCATAGGGGCTTTGAGTTAAGGATGGCCAGGGAGAAAGAGTTAAAATAAGAGGAGAAAAGAGGCAAAGAGGCGAGGAGGGGAGGAGAGGGGAAGGGAGGGGAGGGGAGGGAAAAGAAGAGTAAAAAAAAAAAAAGAAGAAGAAAAGAAGAACCCTGAGATTCTTATGTCATTCTGGAGCCTACTGTACTACCTACTTCTGGATTTTGTTATATAGAATAAAATAAATTTTACACTGAGAAAGTCACGAGGTTTTCTGTTATGTGTTGCCAGGTGTGGTACCTAACTCATTAGCCTTACATAACCGAGTCCGTCCTTGCATGTGCGTATTTCGGTATGCAGTATCTGCTACCAAAATTGGTAATCCCCTCTGAGATTTACTGTGTCGTTTGTTCTGTATAAGCTGCTTTGAATCTTTCATTCAACCTTGACAACAGCTCTGTGGTGTGTATTGTTCTTTATTTGATGAGAGAAATAAGTACTAGGATTGGTAAAGGCTTTTACCATGGTCACAGGGCTTCTGAGCTCTGTTGACATTTGAATTCACCCCTCCTGACCCAGAGGCCACATTCCTCTCTAACACTTCATCTGCCTGCTAGACTGCTTTAGCTCTGTGCTTGAAATAGGGCCCCAAAATGGAGTTTGTGGAGGAAGAATTTGCTGCTGGATGGAAGTTAGTTATAGACCTGGTAGTAAGGTGAAAATCCTATGCAGTTTTACTCAGCAGCTTATTATTTGCCTAGCTAAACAAAATTTCTCGTCGTTTGTTTTAAACTCTGTGCTTCAAGGAAAGAAGTTAGTAATAAACAAGTAGAAGAATATTCTTTCTTCTAATAGGCTTACCATTAATAATCTGTGGATCAAAAGAGGAAAGTGAAATTTAGTCTCAAGGTTGTAAGTAAAGGAAACAATGATGATACAGTAAGATTCAAAATTATAGAAAATCCTGTATGGGAATTAATGCTACGGGTCCAATAACTGCAGAGATATCAATTAATTTATGGAGTAAACTCTGCTGGGGTGCATGTGAAGCTCAGTACAGAAATCATATTTAATTCAAGCAACATTATACCTAGGATGCAATACATCCCTCATTTCATAGAGAGGTAGAGAACTAAAGAAATACTAGGTGATTTGGCATATTCAAAACACAGACTCTATGAGAGTTGGAACAATATCTTACTTCATTTGTATTCTCGGAAAACAGTATCTGTCCTATAGTAGATATGCAATGATACTGTCCATAAATAAAAAAAAACACATCTGGGAAGGGAAGAAAGTAGTTCTAAGAAACCTTGCCTTGTTTGACTCCGCAATGCAACTTTAAACCATTATTCAGTATTCTTTAACTTGGAGAAATTAACAATTCTGTTCTGAAAATAGAAATCAGAAGAGACAGCTTAAGAATAAATAGACACTAGTAAAATAATTATTATGCTTAGATATTATTTCTTAGGGAAGAACCCCTGACAATTGGAAGAAAACCAGGGATTTTAATCCCAATTAATATAAAGCAAATTATTTATATATATATATAATTTTTTTATTGTTCTAAACTCATTGAAAGTGTAAGGATGAAGATTAACTTTTAAACTTGTGTTTCTCCTTTGACTCTATTTCTTTGCCAGTAGCATCTGCTCATATAAGATCCATTTAGGGATGGACTCATAGCTGTATCTCAATAAGCCTAAACCTTTTACTGAAATAATGATTTAATATAAAGCTTATTGATTTTATTTAAATATAAAAGGAGTAGTAATAATAATAGTACTCATTACTTACTCTGTGCCTTTTCTAGTTCTCCAAACTGACCCTGATAATCTATTGTGATAAAACCTAAGGAAGCAGTGGATCTGACTTGTCCTCTAAATACGGTCTTAACTATGTGCATGTGTTTGTGTGTGTGAACTGATGTGGTATTTATCTGTGAATGTGTGAAAGAGGTGTTGGTTGAATTAGCCAGATAATCAGATAATTAAGTCTTAAGGTACTCATCCATGTACTCATATATTTAACAACTACTGAGAACTGTCTGACATTTGTAGAAAAATATTTAATAGAAAAATTAAATACTTATTCTGTCTTGCTAAAAATTGAAATAAGATAAATTAGTTCTGCTCAATCTTTTTTTTTCCTACTGTTGCC
>CM053618.1:17697987-17758619 GCA_028646535.1 Procyon lotor
CTCCCCTAGACTTTTTTAGCATGAGGAAGAAACCAACCTTTATGTAATTCACTATTATTTCTCATACCTTTTAATAGCAGGTGACTATAATTTCTTTTTTCTTTTTTTTTTAAGATTTTATTTATTTATTGGACAGAGAGAGAGATCACAAGTAGGCAGAGAGGTAGGCAGAGAGAGGGGGGAAGCAGGCTTCCCGCTGAACAGAGAGCCCGATGTGGGGCTCGATCCCAGAACCCTGAGATCATGACCTGAGCCGAAGGCAGAGGTTTTAACCCACTGAGCCACCCAGGCGCCCCTATAATTCCCTATAATTTCTAAATGAAATAACATTATATATTATAAGTATGTCAATAAAGTAACCAGATTAAAACACTTAAAGGTAGTAGTTATTTTTCTTTAATGTAACATATCAGAATATGTAATGAACAAATTAGCCTATTCACAAAAGCAACACAATTCTTAAAATAGATTTAAAGAAATTTAACAAGAATTGTGTACGTCTTACATGAATATTATAAAACTTATGGGTTTAAGAAATGGAAAATAATATTATATAGTAGTGGAAAGGATAACAGAACATCATAAATCAAGGTGAAGAAACAATGTATTCTCCACTGGATTTCATTTAAAATTGGTAAAAATGATTCTTAAGTTTATCTTGAGTGATAAATGAGCAATCATAAAAAATTGAAATATAGGATTAAAAAGTTATGAACATAACAGTATAGTTAAAAATATCTTAATGATTAGTAACAGATTAGTATGTTTTCTTAAAAAAATACTTATTTTAAATAATTTTAATATTTGTTATCATGTCAGTTATTCAAATAATTCACTGTGCAAACTCTTGAGAGTAAATATAGGTTTAAGAAGCTATGAGGAGAGTCTGTCAATAATGTGTCACTATGAGAGACTCAGAACAATAAAAATGGTTAAAAATATTTTAATGGATTGTGTTAAGTACAGAATTGGGTTACATGTTTAAAGTGACATAGTGTTTTAGGACTGATTTTTAAAACATTTTAAGTGAAAGCTTGAGTACACAGCATAATTCTTAAAAAATTCCATAATCTGTCATCTGTCAATGTTCATATTTATAATATATAATAGGTATGCTATTAATTTGTCATCAAATGTGTTTGAAATGGTCATGTCTAAGCTACGTCCTTTCAAAGCTGGGAACACAGTGTATAAGTACTGTATTTCTTGTGTTTAGAGCTTACATTTCCTGTTTCCCTTCCCAATAGGAAGAAGTTGAGTATTTGAGGTTTTGTGTGGAGAATTCATGAGCTACTTGGAAAGCTGACTCAAAGCCTTAATTTTAAGGAGTCGATATCTTGATCCTGTGCATTCCCTCCTTTTGGCCACTGTGTTAGGAGTAAACTAAATATGTCCAATCAGAATAAATTTAAAAAGGCTGGTTTTTTTTCCTTGACTATAAAAGAAGCTGTACTGAGGAGGAAAAGGGAAAATAAAACAAACAAAAACATAGATGGAGCCGGAGATCAGATGGCATCATACCCATCCTATCAAACTGCCTTCAAGTAACAACCATGCTTGATTTAATTCCTATCAATCACATTTCTGGTTTAAGGTTGCTTGATTTTCATTTTCTATAACTTGTAACTGAGAAATTATAATAGAATTTATACACTTTGAAAATGATACACAGGCCTGTGTATAAAGTGAAAAAGATAGCTTATAAACAATCGAAGACTTCAGCCTAGTTTTCTTGGTAGAGCTAGTAGGCAGACTTAGACAATCAGGGCAAGACACTAGACACTCCATGGGAGACTCTCCATGGGTCCTGAGCATTGCAACTGGAGGAAAATGCCAGCAGGGAAGGCAAAGGAGACTACATCTAGAGGGTAGGGGCAGGGTTATGGAAAATTTTGAACAAAAAGAATATTCACTAATGACTACATTTGAAAGTTATAACCTGCTATTTATTAGTTTTGACAAATCACAAGCATAGAAGAGACCTCTCAGAAACGGTTCAAAACATATGGTAAGTGGCTCCAAGCCAGGTGATTATTAGACATAGGTTGTGTTTCTACCACCCTTAGGTATCAAAATACAACTGAGGATAATAATGTCTGACACTGGTGTCAATGGATAGGTGAAGAATCTTTGGGGTTTTCTTGCTGCTTTTTATCATCTTAGTTTATTGCTAGACAAGCATCTCTCTAGGTTAGTTGTTCATCCAATTATGTGGACTGCTGTATCTGCTGTAACCCAGGCTCACCTCTGCTATACTTTTTTTAAATTTCATTCTTGCAGTGACCCATAAGCAGGATTAGAAAATAGGGTTAGCCAAGAGTGAGACTGGCACCTAGCTCCCACTTCTGAATGGAAACAGGGTGACTTGGTAGGAGATTACAGCAGTGTCCCAAATTCTGCTGAGATCTAGCAGACTCAGAGATCCGTGGTCTGTGTCCATTTTCACTCCTCTCCCACATATGCCCATGAATTTGGAGGATTATTATAGACATCATAACTGGCTGGCCATGAACAAGCATATGCTCTAAGGTTCCATGTCATGGGTTTTGGATCCTCTTGACAATTAGCTTCTGTGATTTTCCAAGCCTCTTAAACAGCTTTATCTTCTGTAAAATGAGAATAATAAAAGCAGTAATGTTATCAGATTGTTTTGAGAATTGTTTAATGCATGTGAAGAGCCCAGTAAAGGTCTAGAAGGAGAAGATTACAATTAAAGATAGTTATCATTTCTTTTCTCAACTTCAGAATTATTCCCCAAAGATCAGTGAATATAGTTTTGTAAATCACTTGATGTTTTTGTGCTCACTGGTAAGAGTGAACACATGAAAATCATGCCTCAATGTGCCTTATTGTATTTCTATATAGTTGATAGAGATGTTTACCCTATAAAATATCACAGTGTGTAAGCTTCACCAAGTAAAACTGTGATATTACCACTGAACTGTCAGAACAGTGAATCAGAATAAATTGCAGTGTAATCTACTCTAGAATACCTAAGACTCCAGAGTACCTAAAGATAAGGGAAAGAATGTGTTCTTAACAATTTACTCCTAAAATTTAGCAAATGGTGTTGGAAATCTAGTCTACTGGAAAAAAAACAAAAACAAAAACACAAACTTTGTGACATCAAATAAAACATCATTATTATATTTTTATTGTGTTATGTTAGTCACCACACAGTACATCATTGGTTTTTGATGTAGTGTCTCATGATTCATTGTTTGTGTGTAACACCCAATTCTCCATGCAATTGGTGCCCTCCTTAATACCCACCACCAGGCTCACCCAGCCCCCTACCTCACTCCCCTCTGAAACCCTCAGTTGGTTTCCTGGAGTCCATAGTCTCTCATGCTTCATTTCTCACTCTATTTTTCCCCCCTTTGTTATTCCCTTCTTTCTCCTAGTGTCCTTCATGCTATTCCTTATGCTCCACAAATAAATGAAACCATATGATAATTGAATTTCTCTGTTTGACTTATTTTACTCAGCATAATCTCCAGTCCCATCCATGTTGATGCAAAAGTTGGGTATGCATCCCTTCTGATGGCTGAGTAATATTCCATTGTGTGTATGGACCACATCTTCTTTATCCATTCATCTTTTGATGGGCATCTTGGCTTTTTCCATAGTTTGGCTATTATGGATATTGTTGCTATGAACACTGGGGTATATGGCCCTTCTTTTCACTACATCTGTATCTTTGGGGTTAATACCCAGTAGTGCAGGGGCGCCTGGGTGGCTCAGTGGGTTAAAGCCTCTGCCTTCAGCTCAGGTCATGATCTCAGGGTCCTGAGATCGAGCCCCACATCGGGCTCTCTGCTCAGCAGAGAGCCTGCTTCCTCCTCTCTCTCTCCGCCTGCCTGTCTGCCTGCTTGTGATCTCTCTCTGTCAAATAAATAAATAAAATCTTTAAAAAAAAAATACCCAGTAGTGCAATTGCTGGGTCATAGGGTAGTTCTATTTTTAATTTTTTGAGGAAACTCTACACTGTTTTCCAAAGTGACTGCACCAATTTGCATTTCCACCAATAGTGTAAGAAGTTCTCCACAACTTTGTCTGCATTTGTTATTTCTTGCCTTGTCAATTTTTGCCATTCTAAGTGGTATAAGGTGTTATCTCAGTGTGATTTTGATTTGAATTTCCCTGATGGCTAATGGTGCTGAACACTTTTTCATGTGTCTGTTAGCCATTTGTATGTCTTCTTTGGGGAAATGTCTGATCATGTCTTCTGCCCATTTTTTTGACTTGATTTTGGGTGTTGAGTTTGAGAAGTTCTTTATAAATCTTAGATATCAGCCCTTTGTCTCTAGTGTCATTTGTAAATATCTTCTCCCATTCTTTGGGTTGCCTCTTTGATTTGACCGTTTCCTTTGCTGTACAGAAGGTTTTTATCTTGATGAAGTCCCGAAAGTTCATTTTCACTTTTGTTTCCTTTGCCTTTGGAGATGTGTCTTGAAATAAGTGGCAGTGGCTGATGTCAAAGAGGTTACTATTATGTTCTCCTCTAGGATTTTGATGGATTCTTTTCTCAAATTGAGGTTTTTAATCCATTTAGAATTTTGATACTCTATCAAAACCCAAAAGTCTCCATCCCCAAATTACTAGAACTCATGAAGCAATTCAGTAATGTAGCAGGATATAGAATCAATGCACAGAAATCAGTTGCTTTCTTATACACTAACAATGAAACTGTTAGAGAAGTTAGAGAATTGATTTCATTTACAATAGCACCAAAAACCATGAGATACCTTGGAATAAAACTAACCAAAGAGGTAAAGGATCTATACTCTAGGAACTACAAAACACTCATGAAATAAACTGAAGAAGACACAAGACACAAAAAGATGGAAAAACATTCCATGCTCATGGATTGAAAAAATAAGCATTGTTAAAATGTCTGTGCTTCCCAGAACAATCTGTACTTTTCAATCAAAACACCAGCCCAATCAAAATACCAATGGCATTTTTCAAAATGCTGGAACAAACAATCCTAAAACTTGTATGGAACCAGAAAAGACCTGGAACCACCAAGAAAATGTTGAAAAAGAAAATCAAAGCTGGGGCATCACGTTGCCTGATTTCAAGATATATTGCAAAGCTGTGACCACCAAGACAGCATGGTACTGGCACAAGAACAGACATAGAACAGAATAGAGAGCTCAGGTATGGACTGTTAACTCTATGGTCAGCTAATCTTCAACAAAGCAGGAAAAAATATCCAATGGAAAAAAGACAATCTCTTCAATAAATGATGCTAGGAAAATTGGACAGCTATATACAGAAGAATGAAACTGGACCATTCTCTTACACCATACACAAAACATCTTTTAAAAAATTAAGAAAATTTAGAAATATGTAAGAGAAAATGTATAATGCTTACATTATAAAAATTGGCAAAAGAAATACTCATACAGTTTGAAAAACAAATGTATAAGGCTAAAACAAAAGCAGAAAGTCCAACTTTAATAATAAACTGTAAAAATATTTTTCCATATAAAATTGATAGAAACATTAAAGCTTCTATTAAGAAATATTTTTTTTCTTAATTCTGGAAAGACTATAGTTATGATTTCTCATTTTGTAGGAATGAAAATAGGTAGAGTCAGATTAAATTTAGTCAGTTAAAAAATCATATTTCCATTTATAAGATTATGTTAAACTATTAAAAAGAAGGGGAAATACATATTTCTATTCCTTACTGTACTGTTTATACCTTTAAAATATAAACTATGGAAGGGTTTAACAAAATGGATAATTAAATATACTTAATGGAATGTTTAGTAGTCATTAGCAATGTTATCAATAACTATGGACAAGAGAAACAGATCTTGTATGGTAAAAAATGAAAAAGTCAATATTCATAGCTTTCTTTAAGCTCTATTGGAAGACATATATAGCTTTGTGTGTGTATGTGTGCCTGATTGTGCACCTTGGCAATACCACCCTTCATGGACCTGCTGTATTTCAGATCTAGGTCAATTTGTGATAATCCCATCACCTTTCCTACTGACTGATTCTGGAACAGTGATGGGGGTCAGTCTGATGGACTGCAAGGAAAATCTTTCAGGGATCTTCTGGAGAAAGTTTTCCTTTCTCCTGAAGGAGACGCATAAGAAAAGATACTCTGTCCTTCCTCTAGATACCATTGTGTTTGAAGTTCAGCAATTGTGTATGTGACTTAGCAAGTACTGCAGTCTTGTTATTCCATAATAATGAAGCCAGCATTGCAGACTGCACAGTCTCTGAATGAATCAATTTGAGGGTTCACTTACCTCTGGACTTAGTGTTATTTTTTCAGGCTTATTATGAAAACTAATTATTAATTGTAGTCCAGCATGTTTTAATTAATATTTTCTACATCATCACTTATCTCTTTAAAAATCTGTTTATTATATATTCCATATTAATTATATAATATATAAAGAGAGCCAAGATGCCCTTCAACAGACAAATGGATAAAGAAGATATAGTCCATATATACAATGGAATATTATGCAGCCATCAGAAAGGATGAATACCCAACTTTTGTATCAACATGGATGGGACTGAAGGAGATTATGCTGAGTGAAATAAGTCAGGCAGAGAAAGTAAATTATCATGTGGTTTCACTTACTTGTGGAGCATAAGGAATAACATGGAGGACATTAGGAGAAGGAAAGGAGAAGTGAATTGGGGGAAATCGGAGGGGGAGATGAACCATGAGAAACTGTGGACTCTGAGAAACAAACTGAGGGTTTGGAGGGGCAGGGCTGGGGGGATGGGTGAGCCTGGTGGTGGGTATTGAGGAGGGCACATTTTGCATGGAGCACTGGGTGTAGTGCATAAACAATGAATCTTGGAATACTGATAAAATAAAAAAAATAAAATTATCAACAACAGGTTTGAACCCCCCCCAAAATAATAATAATATATAAATGGAGATGGGCTATTCTTATGCCACTACTTGGGGTTTTCATTTTGATGGACCTGAATTTTTCTTTAATACTTTTCCTGAAATTCTTTTTTTCCAGAAAAAATTAGCTTATTTACCCTTTTTTGAATATATTCTATTGGCTACCATTTTATTTTATTTTTTTCCTTTTCTTAATTAATTGTCTCTGGTATCTAACACTCTTTTCAGAGTATTTGGTCAGGGTACATCCTTTTTAATTTTAAGATGTAGTTCAGATTTCTTCTTAAGAAGATACTGAGTGGCATTGTGGTGCATAGTAAGATTAACAATGACTCATATATAAACCATAGTGATCTCCTAGAGCTATATTGAGAAAGAAAATAGTGAAGGACACCTGGGTGGCTCAGTAGGTTGAGCATCTGCCTTTGGCTCAGGTCATGATTCCAGGGTCCTGGGATGAGGTCCCTCCTTGGGCTCCTTGCTCAACGGGGAGCCTGCTTCTCCCTCTGCCTCTGCCCCTCCCCCTGCTCATTCTCTCTCTCTCTCTCTTTCTCATTCTCTCTTTCTCTGACAAATAAATAAATAAAATCTTAAAAAAAAAAGAAATAGTGAATTCATAGATTCGGGGGCAGAAATCTGCTAAACCTAGGGCATGCCACGCAACCAGGACACTAATCCCATCTTTTCTAAGCTGCTTTTTATGCTTCTACTTTGTTTTTAACTTTACAGTTAACTTTACAGACAATCCTCCTCTCCATTCCCCCCATCCCCCAGATTACATGACCTAAAATATCAGCCAGAGCACTCTCTTTCCTTTGGATAACTACTCAGAAATGGCATTGCTGGATCATATGGTAGTTCTATTTTGAATTTTTGGAAGAACTTCCATATTGTTTTCCATAATGGTGACAGTAGTTTATATTCCCAACAATAGTGTCTCAGTGTTCCCTTTTCTCCACATCCTTGCCAACACTTATTATCTTGTTTTTTATTTTCTTTTTTTGATAATTTAAATCCTGACAGGTGGGAGGTGATATCTCTTTGTGGTTTTCATTTTCATTTCTTTGATGATCAGTGATGTAGAGCACATTTTTGTTAACTTGTTGGCCTTTTGTATGTTGTTTTGGAGAAATGGCTGTTTGGGTCCTTTGCCCGTTTTGAAATTGAGTTATTTGTTTTAATGCTATTAACTTATAGGAGTTCCTTTTATATCTTGAATATTAATTCCTTATCAGAATTGTTTGCATTTCTGATTTTTTCATTTCATTGCTTGACTTTTCATTTTGTTTTTTATTTCCTTTGCTATGTAGAAGCATTTTGCTTTGATATAATTCACTTGTTTATTTTTGCTTTTGTTTCCTGTGCTTTTGGTGTCATACCCTAAAAATCATTGCTAACACCAGTATCAAAGAGCTTTTTCTCTATGTTATCTTTTAGGTGTTTTATGGTTTCAGTCTTACGGTTAAGTTTTAAATCCATTTTGAGTTTTTTGTGTATGGTGTGAGATTCGATTCATTTTCATCCTTTCACATCTTGATATCCAGTTTTCCCAACAACATTTATTAAAGAGTCTATCCTTTACCCATTTTGTATTCTTGTTACCCTTTTTGAAGATCAATTGACCATATATGTATGCGTTTTGTTCACGGCTGTCTTCTGTTCCATTGTTCTTGTCTGTCTGTTTTTATGTCAGGACCATACTGTTTTACTTACTATAACTCTGTAATATAGTTTGAAGTTAAAGAGTGATACCTGTAGCTTTGTTCTTTGTCAAGATTACTTTGGCTATTAGGGGTCTTTTATTGGTTCGATATGAATTTTAGGACTGTGGGGTTTTTTTTTTCTTTCTTTTTTTTTTAAGATTTTATTTATTTATTTGAGAGAGAGAAAGTGAGAGCATGAGAGGAATGAAGGTCAGAGAGAGAAGCAGACTCCCCATGGAGTTGGGAGCCCGATGCGGGACTCGATCCCGGGACTCCAGGATCATGACCTGGGCCAAAGGCAGTTGCTTAACCAACTGAGCCACCCAGGTGCCCCAAGGGTTTGTTTGTTTTTTTTTTTTTTTCTATTTCTGTAAGGAATATAAGTGGAATTTTGATAAGGATTGCACTGAATCTGTAGATCACTTGGGGCAGTATGGGCATTTAAACAATATTGATTCTTTTAATTCATGAATAGAGGTTATCTTTCCATTTATTTGTATCTTCTATTTCTTTCATCGTTATTTTATAGTTCTCATCTTACAGACCTTTCCCCTCCTTAGTTAAATTTATTCCTAAGTGGGGCACCTGGATGGCTCAATTGATTAAGCATCTGACCTTGATATCAGCTCAGGTCTTGATTTCAGGGCCGTGAGTTCAAATTCCACTTTGGACTCCATGGTGGGTGTGGAGCTTACTTAAAACAAAAAACAAAACAAAACACTATATGTTAACTAACTTGAATTTAAATAAAATTAAAAAAAACTTATTACTGAGTATTTTATTGTGTTTGATAATGTTGTGAATGGGATTGCTTTCTTACTTTCTTTTTAAGATATTTCATTGCTAGTGTATGGGAAACACAACTGATTTTTATATGCTGATTTTGTGTCCTTACAACTTCACTGAGTTCATTTATAAGCTCTAACTGCTTTTTAGTGGAATTTTCAGGGCATCTGCAAAGACAGCCTTACTTTTTTCTTTCAAATTCTGATGCTTTATATTATTATTTATTTTTCTTGACTAATTGCTGTGGCTCAGACTTCCAGTATTATCTTGAATAGAAATGATGAGAGTGGTCATCTTTCTCTTTTTCCTGATCTTAGAAGAAAAGCTTTTAGCTATTCACCATTGAATACAATGTTAATTGTGAACTTGTTATATGTGAACTTGTTATATATAAACTTTATTATTTTTTCTATACCTAATTTTGTTGAGAGTTTTTAACCATGAGCAGATACAGAATCTTGTGAAATTGTTTTTCTGCCATCTACTGAGATGTTAAAATGATTTTTACACATTCTTTTAAAGTGGTTATCACGTTTACTGATACACATATATACTTGGATCCTCAGGATAATTCTCATTTGACTATGCTGTATGATCCTTTTAACATGCTCTCAAATTTGATTTGCTAGTATTTTATTGAGAATTCTTGCATCTGTAGTCATCACAGATATTATCCTTTAGTATTTCTTTTTTTGTAGTACAGTCTGGCTTTAGAATCTCAGTAATGCTGTCAAGACTATATTTAACCATCTTCCAGGAAAGTTAAAAAAAAAAAACAAAGAAAAAAAAAGGGGGGACCCACTAAGAATCAATCAACTGGAACGGTAACACAAGAATTCTCTTAGACAAATTTTCTTCAGCATATTGATGGTATGGTATTAAAAAAAGAGAGTAAGAGAGCAAGACCTATAAGAAATAAAATATTTAAAATCAACTTTCTTTGGAACCTGATTTAGATGCACTGACTATGAAAATGTATCTTGAGTTATTTGGGGAAATATAACTGTGAAGTTTGTTATTAGATGATATGAGGAATTAATTTTAGTAGGTAACAAGGTATTATAGTCATGGGAAATATAACAGACTTTATGTCAGAGAGTCATCTTAAAGTACTTACGGGTGATATGATATCTAGGGTTTGTTTCAAAATACTTATAAAAAATTGTAGGTGAATAGATTAATTAGGTTAGTTAAAAATGGATCACTTTTAAAACTAAATGTATCATTTCCCCAATTCAATGTTTTATTTCTGAAAATTTCCATAATAAAAATTTTAAATTATATCATAAAATTAGAATTCTTTTCACTTTCCTTAGAAATGATGTTGTAGTTTTAATTGTAATAATATAATAATACATCTTTTAACTAGTAATCTTAACACTAAAATTATAAAGCAATCAATTTTTAAATTAGGGTTAATATTTTTAATAGGATTCTTGTATTTGCCAGTTTGTTCATTATTATTATTTCCTCTTCATACTAAAAAATTGATCTAAAAAAGAAGCAATTCTGCTTCTGAAATTTCCTTATTTATATTATGAAATCTATTTTGGCCAATCTTTTAAACTCTTACTAATTTCCTGCCTCTGGATATCTCTTCAGTATAAAATTGATATTCTTAGGTTCCATGAATGTGTTGATGGAAAATTAAGTTCCCGTGCTTTGTTTTACAGAAAGTAAAATTATTTCCCAGTATATCTTTGAGAGTCACTCATAATTTTGCTCCGTGAAAAATGTCAGGCTTCCCTCCCACTTTCTCTTTTGCCTTTATTTCCAAATGTGACTGGCTCTGGGTTACTGAATCACAGCTTTTCTTTGCCTTTGCCACAGGTGGGAAAAGAGTTTTTTGTTTTTGTTTTGTTTTGTTTTTCATTTAGGCTTTCTTGCCTTCTTGAGTGAGTAACAGATACATAGTACTTCCTGAGATTGAGCTGTAGAAATTTATAGGATTTAATGGAACCCTTAGGAAGAACAGCTTTGAATTAATTACATAACACAGAGTAACTTAAACCTACTACTAGATGGGAATACTTTAGACCATACGTCTATATGGGATTACGTCCAGACCCATACGTATGAGCTCTGAGAATACATCCCAGTCTTATTTCCGATCTTGCTGCATGTGGCAGGCCCCAGCAGTCCTTTATCATCAGAAGTGAACAGAGCATACCCGGGAACTTTATGCTGGAAGTTACCTCTGTATACCATTTCATGACCAGCAGTCTGTCCCTAGAGCCTGAAATGTAGCTGGGGATGGGAATATAAATGGAGTATGGGTGACAGACTCTTTGCCTTACATATTCTTTCAAGTGGTGCCTTCTATGATAACACACTGACATGGTAATCAAGACTATGAAAACAAAAATCCTAGTGGAAACCATTTGAAAAGAAGACTGTGAAACTCTTAGAGAATTCAGTCAATGGACATGTCTAATTTTTCTTCTCTCATATCAATCACTTACTAGCCAAAGCCTGTCTCATTTGTTCAGACATTACAGCTTCCTTAAGCTTAGTGTTATCTCTTCCTGGAACTGGTGATAGGAGACATGCCATCTTTTTCAGGTGTGGATTTGGGCTCGAAAGGATTCTTCTGAGTCCATAATATTCATCAGCGTCCTAGAGTTACTCAAGATACGCAGAATATTTCTATAAAAATAGATGTTTGTGTCATAAAATTGCATCTTTATAGTGAATATCTGAACTCCCTTTGCTTCTCTGATGCACAGATCACCTCTCTTACAACCAGAGTGTTCTTCTTAAACTCCCCTGGGGACAACCTGGAGCACAGTGTTCACTCTTGATTTACTTTTCAAAGTTTAGAATAGTAAGTATCAACACCACCTTATTTTTATCTGGGCTGTGCTATATAAAGCCCTGCCTTTTTGTAGACTGACAGGGTCCTTCAAAATGAGGTGACATTTATGACTGCATATTTTTTTTTCTACAGCCTCATGCAGAACCGTAACTAGAGAATAAATGCAGGTTTGACTTGAAATTCAGGGGTACACCATTGAAAAAATAGTAACTTCAGTTACTATTAGTTAAATAGTTAAATCATGCACATATTTAAATTCATATCTTCTGCCTCGGTTTTTCTGAACCCTCTCTTTGCCCTGAGTTTAAGCTTCCCCTTGCCCTTCAGAAGCAACTTTTACTTATCAGGAGGATGAACTCACTGTAAAGAGAAGAAGCCTCAGTCCAGAGGCTTTTTTTTTTTTTTAAATGTGGGTTTGAGACAGTATCTTCTATTTCTTATTTCCTCTCCCCACTTCCACCCACACACATACCACAACTTTAAAGTATTTGTTTCCATTGTTTCTTTGGAACAAATTTAAGTATTGCTTAACGTTCTGTAAATTAGACTAAGATAAAATTACTGATAAGCATCTTTCATTTTTGGTAATTTATCTCCTATAAGCAATTGCTCATAAAAATAATATACACATCTTTCCAGGCAACATAGAGTTTATAGAGAGAGAGTGCACTCTGAAACCGTATGGGAATTATTTCCACAGAAACCCACACCAAGTTCTGTTGTTGTTGTTGTTGTTTTTGTGTCAGTAATTTCAACTGACCTGTTTTTTATTTCACTGATCATCAACTTTCCTTTTTTTCTCATTTTTAATCTAATATTGAGTCTATCCAGTGAAACTTTCATTTGGTTACTGTATGTTTTAGTTCTATAATTTTCCTTTGGCTCTTTTTTTTTACCATTTTCTACTTCTTTGCTAAGATTTTCAATTTCTCATTTGTTTCAAGAATACTTATAATTGGTTGTTGATGCATTTTTACAGTTAAAGCTTACAATCTTTGTTAGATAATCCTAACCTCTGAGTTATCTCAATGTTACAGTCTCTCGATTGCCTTTTCTCATTCAAGTTATGATTGCTCTTGGCAATTCAAGAGATTTTCGATTATATTGTGAGACTGAATTCATTTAATCTGTCCTTTAATCAGGCAGTAGTTTGTTTAGATGTATTATACAGGTTCAGTTGGGAGTGAAAGCTCAGCTCCCTTATAAGTTCTGATACCAGGGAGAGACCATTTTTTCATTAGTGTTAAGCTGGAGTAAGTCAAGTATTGTCAAAATTGTTTTGTTCTGTTAGGCCAACTTTTTTCCCAACGCTTTGTCTAAAGGAGCAGTTTCTTTTGATATGTATGAGGTTTTTATATGTAAAAGTATCTAATGTTGATTCTAGTGTGCTGGCTTCTCCTTTATAAAACGTATGGGAGGCAAAAAGGAAATTCAGGAACTCACCACTATGTCATTTCTCCGTCCTGAAGTTCTGCTTCTTCTTACCATCTTTCAGAATATTCATATACCCATTTGTTACATTATGCCCAGTGATATTTAGCCGTAACAGAGAGGATTGGGAAGGAAAGGGGTAACCTTATCTTTCCTAGAAATTTTGTTAATAAAACCAACCCAGTTGTACCAGGAGCACTGGAACTGTGTAGTCATTCTGTCATGCTATAGGATAACAGATAGGTTGGTACTAACTGGTCATGCTGCCCAGATATTTACTGGGTAGCTCTGAATGAGATCCATGGTTGTATGATACACATGTTTCACATGGCTTTTATCTGAATGGTTAGGCTACTGCCACCTAGATTTTCCCTTGGCATGGTGGATTGTTGGGGGAGGATCCACAGAAACAAACCTTGCCAACGTCTCTCTCCTCAAGGTCAGATGGGTACATTCTCTTTTCCACTGCACAATCATTTGGCTGCCTTCTTAGTCCCCTTCATTGGCCTACCGGACATTATAGCATACTTAGAAGCCCTTACTAAAGTCACCTGGCAAGCATTGAATGGTAGTCAGCAAAGCCTATCTTTATTGAATACTGAAATGTCTTTAATGAGAAAAACTGTCCTGCAAAATATAATGGCCTCGGATGCAAGGAAGCACCTGTGCCATTTTCCAAACAAAGTATTAAGTATTTACCTGATGAATCTGCTAAGGTAGTATCTTTATTAAATCACATGAGGCTATGAATGAATGTCCTGAATGATCCAACCTACAGCCCAGGGGAATTAACAAGTCAGTGGTTTGGATCATGGGGCCTCTAATGAGGGGGGAAAAAAGTTACTTATTTTAAGAGTCATGATCTTAATCTGTATTTTCTTTTGTACTTGTCTATATTATTGGGGTGCCTCTGCCTCCAGTGCAGCCGGAGAATTGCTGTATTAGCCACCTGAAATCCCTTGCTGACTGTTGAGGGCACATAGCAGAAGAGGGGAGCATGTGAAGTTGTAAGAACCAGTCCTGAGGGATGAAGTGTTGAAAGTGGTCATTGAAAAGACAGGAGCACTACTGGTTGACCCCAGAGCTGCAGCTAAGCAATCCAAGGCTCCTTACCCTCTTCCTGATGTTGGAATGCAGTTCTATCTCCATTCCCACAATGGGAGCCATTTTCAAAGTGTAGCTTTGAGAGAGTAAGGTCTTACTGATACTGTGTGGATGGTATATGGGACTGAACCCCAGGAAAGCCTCTCTATAAACCTTAAAGATTCTGGCAGGCAGGTGGGAAGATCTATTCTTCCTTTGACCACCCCAAACAAACCTCTCTGTTAGTTCTCCTGCTTATTTAAGCCACCAGCTCCCAACCTGAAGTGTGGTCTGCCTCTTTTGTCAGTCTCTCTTTGCCCACTGAGTGTGGGGCAGAGTTTCAGATTTCACTAGTGTAGCTCTCCAGTATTTTAAACCAACCATGTAATCCTCCTGGCTGGGTCCTTGAAAAACTGTGGCTATGAGGAAGTTGATGAAAAGCTCTAAGACACTTGGGAACTGGGATCCAAGGAGATTGAATTGATAATTTTAAAGGAATTTCCAAGCGTAGAAATTAAAATAGAGTATTTCAAAGAGATACCTGTTGGCTGAGCTAATCATGTTATTTTTGGTGCTGCTAGATTTGTTGTAAAATTAAAGTAGGGGTTTGTGTTCGTTCAGTGACCTTTAGTATTTGCAGATTGGGAAATGACTATGAATGTATGATTATAGTGTATATGCATGTGTTTCCCTCCTGTGTTCTCTGTGCATATCATACTAGTGTTCATGGTTGTATATATAATAATTTAATTCTCTATATAAGTGTTGTCTGCCTTAGGATTAACAGAGCAGCACTCATTAATTCCTAATGCATTTTAGTTAATAATTAAATATGTGCAAAGTTTTAAATCATAAATAAAATCATTTGTTACCAATACTGATTTGCTCTCCCTTAAAATTTAAGATAAGGAAATTTCATATTCCCTTATATTTTTAAACATTTTTTATAAAACTCCTTTTGAAGAAAAAAAACTATAGCTACATACAATATCCCTAACTATAATTTGAGAATTGAACCAATGATTAGAAACACATTCTTTTTTTCTTTTTTAAAGATTTTATTTATTTGACAGAGAGAAACACAGTGAGAGAGGGAACACAAGCAGAGGGAATGGTAGTGGGAGAAGCAGGCTTCTCACCGAGCGGGGAACCCAATGTGGGGCTCGATCCCAGGGTCCTGGGATCATGACCTGAGCAGAAGGCAGACATTGACTGAGCCACCCAGGCGCCCCTAGAAACACATTCTTATGATTTTAAGTCAAGATTGAAACTGTTAATGTTAGTGAGGAGGTTATTTCTTCAAAAATAATTAATTACCTTCTAATGAAATCAATGTTAGCATAAACAGTTAAATATTTGTGGCAATAAAACTAAGTATTTTATTGTACAGCATGACATAAAGAGGCATTTATTTTAAAAATCTCATTCTAAAAAATTAACTTTCGGTAGTTAATTGAATTAATGATGTGACAAACTCTGAAATATTCTATCAAATAGTTTTTAAATTACATTGACCACTTCCTACTAAGAATGAAAGACTGTTATACTAATCAATAATGTAGCATTCCTACTTTCAATTAATTTTTTTATCTTCTCTGATTAATAAGACTCTGCTTAATAAGACATAGATAATAGGATGTTTAGCATTGATACAGTTGTTAAAGAACTAGCAGTAGAGCTACTTAATATAAAATTTAATTTTTCAAAAGGAGAGAGAAAACATAAAGCAAAAACAGTTTTTTTCCTTAACCTGACTATATGTGATTATCTTGTTATTATGAAATTAGATTTTGTTTAAATATATAAAATAATAACTGAAAGGCATTACTTTATTCAGGATACCCTCCTGAATATTCTTTATGACAGAGTATGCTCTGAATGGGGCTAGAGAAGTTTTAACAGGCTATTCATCCATTCACTTTATGTTTGTGAGGTTCATTCATTAACACAACTTTGGTTGTATTCTTGCAAACATAGTTAATTCGTGGACTGAAATGTAAGCTTCTAAAATCAGTGTTTTTTTCCTACATTTTTCAGCACTTTTAGTTAGTACATAAAATAATCCCTGTCATGAAACCATAGTGATAGATGTGGTTTCCCTAATGGAATTAGGACATAAGATCTGTGTTTAAATACTTGATTTTTTGGTGTATGTGTTTTATGGAAAATGCTCTGAGCTCATGTGGATTGACTTTTTAGATAAGTTTGATTTAAAGGAGCCATGTTTTTCTAATCCATACTGAGATAATGGATTTGTAAACAGTGGATTACAGAGCCTCTTTCAGATTTGTCAGTAATTCTTACTCTCTGTCCGATGTCATTCAACTGTCATCATGACACTGGGACTACAGGTTACCCAGACTTTTTCAAATAGAATGAGACTCAAGAAAATTGTAACTATATTATCTTACTTGGCTCAAGTAAGTATATTTGGGTTAAAGCCCTCCTTAAGAAATAGTATTAACTATTTCTAATATATATTGTCTTTTATGATAGCAAATCATCACCTGCCATATTGCTGCTTTCGAAACCAAAATGTTACCTTAATATCCCAGAAACCATCCTTTGCCTCACAGGTGTTAATGCTATCCTTACAGTATATTTTATTCTGATGCTCTTGACTTATTTGTTTTTTCTAAGAGAGAGGAAGAAAAGTCTGAGTTCATTGGGCAAAGTGTTAAAAATATGCAGAAATTGATTTTTATGACACTGTCATCTTATTAAGTGCTTAACCACAGGGAGCAAAAATATTTATTCCATCAAAATTACTTTATTAAGAAGAGAATGAAAGAATCAAAGCCGCTTTTTATTCTTTCAACATCTAATAGGAAAAGCACATATTCCTACACTTGTAGAATATTTTAATATGCCATATTTTTTTTTTTTAAAGATTTTATTTATTTATTTATTTGAGAGAGAGAAAGTGAGAGGATGAGAGGAGTGAAGGTCAGAGGGAGAAGCAGACTCCCCGTGGAGCTGGGAGCCCGATATGGGACTCGATCCCGGGACTCCAGGATCATGACCTGGGCCGAAGGCAGCTGCTTAACCAACTGAGCCACCCAGGCGCCCCTAATATGCCATATTTTTGGCATCTTAGATTTGTATGTAGGTACTACCATATGGTCTAAATATTAACACATTTCATTTATAAATGTAATTTGTGAAGATTGAAGTCCAAATTCTGATTCATTGGCTTGGAGGATCTTTCCTTCTGAGAGAAATCATGTCTTTGTTAAGTAATGTGTGTTTGCTAAAATGTTAAAATTAATATTTTTTCATGTAAATACTATAGTTTCAAGGTTAGGAAGTTTTTTTCTGAGAACTCAACTGGAAAGTAATAAATATTTCTAACATTTGGCACTCTTTCTACTCTTCTCACTCATTTAAAACATTTCTTACTTGGTGATACTGTGCATGTCTCACAGTATATTTCAAATTTCTAATATTATGCTAAGAATCAAAACAGCAATGGAAGTTGTTCTGTCTCTGATGATACTGCATGTAACTCTTTGCTTATTTTTAAATTATTTTTCTAACTTTCAAAATTGCCATATTAAATTAAGATAAACACCCCAGTAATATTTTAACATTATAGAAATTCATATTTTGGTGGTTTATAGCATAGAAAACATCTGTGTGAACCACCAAAGTCAATAAATGGAACATTGCAAAGACCTCCAAGCCTTGCTTCGGTCCCTTTCCAATTACTCATCTCTTCCTCTTCCTGTCCCACAAAGTATACTTAATAACACTAAGTATACTACCAGGCTTTTTATTTTTTTAATAACAGGTTTTTCTCACTTTTATTTGTATTTTTTTTCCACTTGAGTATGAATCCTGGAACACTGTTACTTAATTTGAAATGATTGAGTTTTATGTAAGTGGTATTATAGAATAAATATTAAGTCTATTTCTTTATTTATCTATTTATTTATTTATATTTGAGAGAGAGAAAGAGAGGAGGAGAATGAGAGAGAGAAAGTAAGGGAGGGAAAGGCAGAAGGAAGGGGGGGGGCTCAGGCAGGCTCTCCACTGAGCGTGGAGCCTGACGGGGGCTTGATCCCAGGACCCTGGAATCATGACCTGAGACGAAGGGAGATGCTTAATGACTGAGCCACTCAGGTGCCCCTATCATCTGCTCATTTTTTATAGCACTTGACTGATGTGCTTGATTGATGGCATCAATAGCTTGATTGATGGCAGTAATATATATCCATATTTTGGCTACTACACAAATATCTCCTGGTACATTGTTTATGCATTGCTCTTAGGTCAGTAGTTCAGTTTTGATAGTTCATCAGTAGTCACATTCTCTATCTCAGAACTCTCTTACATTCTTAAAAGTTATTGAAGAAACAAAGACCTTCTGTTTATACGTGGATTGTGTTTCTGTATTGATACTATATTGATATTGATGGTTACTGTATTAGATGTTAAAATGAGAATATCTTATTTTTTATATATTTACTTTTAAATGCTAAACCCACAATATGTTAGAGAAATATCTTTTTGAACAATACATTATTTTCCAAAGAACTCAAGTAGTGAACAGTTGGCATTATTTTCCTTTTTTGCAAATCCATCAATGTCTCACTCCCATATCTGATAAAAATAGGTTGGTTCTCATGTCTGCTTCTGCATATTCACTCTGTTGAAATGTCACATATCATGTGGCCTCTGGAAAACTTCACTGTATACTTATGAATTTTGAGGGTGAAGAAAGAAAATCACATCTTAGACTTCTGGAAATATTCTTCACTCACAGACCTTATAAAAATGATTCAGGAACCTTCTATTGATCTCAGAGCCATACTTTTTTTTTTTTTTTTTAAGATTTTTTATTTATTTGACAGAGAGAAACACAGCAAGAGAGGGAACACAAGCAGAGGGAATGGTAGCGGGAGAAGCAGGCTTCCTGCCGAGCAGAGAGCCCGATGTGGGGCTCTATCTCAGGTCCCTGGGATCATGACCCGAGCCGAAGGCAGACGCCCAACGACTGAGCCACCCAGGCGCCCCTCAGGGCCATACTTTGAGAACCATTATGGTAGATAATACCCAACTGAATTGTAGAGTAGATATATTCTCATTACTAGTATGGAAGAGCAGTAAAGGATGTGGGATAGCAGTTTAAACATCACTTTTCCAATAGATCTTTTAAATCTTTCATATAAATTTTACTCAATCTAGTACATACAGAGTGGTCATCTCACTGTGGCTTTATACTTTTCATTTTCCTAATTATCAGTGAAGGTCAGATTTTTTTTATATACTTATTCCAATTAGTGCATTTTCTTTAGAAAGTATTAGTCTAAGTCTCCTAGTCATTTTTCTGTTAGACTGTCTGTCTTTTCCATATGGGTTTGTTGGAGATTTTTTTTTTAAGTTTGAAGATTTAAAGTTTTTTTTTCTTAACCTTTAGGTTTAAATAATTTTACTTTCTATGCTTTGGATTTCTTTTTAATATCCCTTAGGGTTCATAGATACACTTAAATTTCCAATTTCATGTATTTTGTAAGTTTTAGAAAAATTCTCAGGCATTATTTTTTCAAACATTGCTTTTGATCCAGTACTACAGCCTTCTCCATCTAAAATTTCAATTATACGTGTAGACTATATTCACTGTATTTTCTGCATTTTCCATAAAACTTTGTCTCCATGCTTTATTGTCCACATTTTCTTACATGTTACCTTATAACTCCTGACTTAACTCTTTAGCCTTTTTTATTTTTAAATTAATATGAGTTAACCATATGCATTTCCCTCTACACATGGCTTTAACATCATTTTAAATAATTTAATATGCAATCATTCAATTCCTTCTCTTATTCTGTTTATTCATTGATTTCATTTTTTTCCATCATTCTTATAGTTTTGATTTTTTATGTTGTGTGTTCTTATACATATTTTTGTCTCTATTTGATACACTTAATATCTAGAGTATTAGTAAGATTTTTCATAATATCTATTTTCCTTTTTTTATATTATCCCTTTTGTTATTCACATGTTCCTGATAATTCTTACTGTTTGACAAATATCATATTTGAAAAGTTGTCTGTAGAAATTATTTGAGGTCCAGAATTATGTTACTTTCCTTTTGAAAAAATTTATGTTTATTCCTACCAGATGCATAGGGTCATTGGCAGTGAAACAGCTCAGTCCCTGACATTGATCTGTGCACTTCCAGTTCACTTATAGTTTTCATCTCTTTCTTTTTGTGGCTTTTACTTTTCATTTTGTATGATATACCTTGTATATTCTACTGTGGACACATTATTTTAGTAGTAGAATAATTAATTATAGATTCTGATCTTCATAATCCCAATACTATGTGGAGGCAAGTAACATCCATCCCTATTGTTGTGATATGCCCTGGACACCAACCAAGGCCATTGTCTTAAAACAGGAAGTCTGTCAGAGGGATATTTAGCCTACTTAGCCTTTCCTTCATGCCAGCCCATCATCAATTAACTAACACCACAGAGGAAGAGTTCCAAGTTCCACAGTGTATTCATAAGTCTTCTCTGGAAATGGGTCAGATGATTCTTCTGTTGTTAGCTGTTTGATGCTTTCAAAAGATAGAAGCAATAAATGAATGAGTGAATGAATGAACGAATGAATAAGTAAGTAATCCCAGCTTTCTTTTGCATGTTTAAAGAGTTTGAGCAAATTATCCAGTCCACCATTGGTGGAAGTCAAAGTCTGAAAAGATTTCTAAAATATCTTTTTACCTGCATACTCTTGTCTGAATATTGTACTCCTTCAAAATTCACATGTTTTTGAAGTCCTAACGCATAATGTGTTGGTATTAGGAGGTAGGGTGTGATAGTATTAGTACCCTTATAAAAGAGGCCTGAGAAAGCTCGCTTTTCCCTTCCACAAAGGGAAGTTACAGAAGAGACAGTGGCCTATGAACCAGAAAGCAGGCTAGACACAAAATTTGCTGATGCCTTGAATTTGGAGTTCTTAGAAGCCTCCAGAACTATGAGGAAGAAATGTTTATTGTTTAAACTACCCAGTATGTGATACTTTTCTTGTTCACAGCCCAGATAGACTAAGACACTGAATTGTTGCAGTAATCACTCTTTTCTACTTTAAGACAGTTTTGTCCCTTGGATTTGATAACACTTCACTCTCTTGGTTATCATCTTACATCAGTATCTTCTTGTCAGTCTATTTATTAGTTCTTCCTCACCTTTCTGACTTCTCAGTGTTGTAGTGCCCTAGGACTTAGTTCTTGATTCTTCAGTTCTTTATATATATTCACATCTTTGGTGGTTTGATATCATATCTTGCCTGAAAAAGATTTATATCCTGAAGACCCACCAATTTATATCTCCAATTCACACATCTCCCCTGAACTTTACATGCATATCTTGCAGGACATCTCCACTTGGATGCTTACTAAGCATCTCACACCTAACTTGTCCACAAACACATTTTTTATTTATTCCTCCTCTTCCCAAAATAACTTCTTCTAATTCATTTTTTTGTCTATTTCACAAATCAAAGCTGTATCCTTCCAGTGTTTCAGTCATCTTTGAATTTTTTAATTTTTTCTTTCTCTTACAAACGGCGTCCAGTTCTACAGGGTATGCCATCTTTGAGTGCTTCAAACTATATCTAGATTATGACACTTTTTCTTACTGCTAATCTAGTTCAGTGTGGCAGAGATGTCTCTGCCCTTCGGGGCAACTTACCTAAAAGTAAGTCTTTATATAAGGATCATTATGTAAGAAGTGATCATCTATCTACTTCAGGCCATTGTGTTTTTGAAGGGTTTTTTTTTCTTCTTCTTCTAGTACTTATGTTTAGCATGTATTTTAAATAAAACAACATTTAAATACCTGCTCTTACAAATTTTTAGCAAATTTGCTTTCATAGTAATGATGAAAGCCATATATTATAGTTCTGCCTCTCAAACCTCAGGGTATGGTAACCTGGTGATGTTAGAATGAGGGTTCTGGTTTAGGGCATTTAAATTTTGGCCTGAGAGTCCACATTTCTAAAAGCTGCTAGGTGATACTGATGTTCCTGGTCCTGATAGCTCTTTTCAGTGTCAACTTACTAGAACCAAACAATATCAATCTGCCTCTCATAATGGATGGCGTTAGCGGCTGCTTAGCCAGTTTCACTGTTTTCTTATAAACAAAAATAAGTTTTAAGAATAGGTTTTCACAGGTAAACTATTCAAAAGCATATTTCTTTCTAGTTTCTCTAAGACTTTTACTTCTACATTTACTAATGGACTGGCATAGACCAAAGCCAAAAAGGGATTTTTGGGAAGGAGTTCTACAGCTAAAATTAGCCTTATGCCCAATCATCTGAATGAAGAAAGTAACTCATAACAGGCCTGATTTTTCCATAATCAGTGTGCTTGAGTACACTGATCACTTCCCAAAAAGAAGATAGCAACAGACTTTACTCAGGAGGGACCATAAATGGATTAGCTATTAGAATTAAGACCCTATAATCATGAGCCCAGTAAAGTTCCTGCTGCTCCCAGAAAATCTCAACACCTGCTTTGTGGGGCTGAATATGTGGGAATCTGGAACATCTAGAAATTTCAGTGAGAGAGAACAATTAGTTCAAATGAGGTTTTCAGTAAAATCCAAACACCTGATAGTGGTAAAACTAGAGTTTTCCTGTCTCAAGAGAAGGAGAAAATTAAAACTGTCATTGGGGAAGCAGCAGGAAAAAGTGCAATTTGCTGGAATCTCTTTCCTCTCTCCCCTTACATTTGGCAATTAAAGGGTTGTGCTATCGTATCACAGTCAGTCTTTCTCTGAATTTTTAAAAAAAGAATTTAAAGGAGAATGAGGCAGTCTCAGTGTTTACCATTTTAGAGGATGAGTCGATGTTTATACTGTTAGGAAATGTAGAACCCACTTGAGGACTTTCTACATTTATTTCTCTCCCACACCCCACCCCTCTCCCTTCTATCTGTCTGTCTTTCAACAAAAGTAAACTACTACCCCCCTCTGAGCTTATGATGATGAAATTGATGTTGTTTTAGAGACCATTAGTTCATGAAATTTCTTCTCTCTGAGTGTGATACCTTGGGCCACTCCATTGAAGAAGAAGTTAGGACATTTGAAAGTATATGAGGCTGGTTTTTATTTACTTATAGTATAATTATAGCTTAATGGAAGAGATTATAGAGTGTAAGAGAGATTAATTAAATTTTAAAGTGTAGATGTCCTTAAATCTCCCAGTTTCCTGTTGCAGGAATTATCTACTGCTGTGTAGCAAATCACTTCAGAACATAGTGGTTTAAATAATAAGTGCTTTATTTACTCATAATTCTCTGAGTCAGAATTTTGGGCTTTTAGGGAGTGATGGTTTTCAGGTAGTTCTTTTACCTGGAGTTAGTCTTGTGACTGCGATCATTTGGCAGCTCCACTGAACATGGGTAATCTAAGATGCTGTTTTCCCATGTCTATCAGTTCATGATCACTGTTTGCTGGGTCAAGTATCTATAGCAGCTTAGGCTGGGCTTCATAGCAGCATTCCAAGAAAAGTCCCAATGTGCAACTTCTTTTCAAGCCCTTGATTGCATTCATTTTGCTAATGTCTCACTGGCCAAGGTAAGTCACATAGCCAAACACAGATTCAATGTAGGAAGGGGGACCACACAAAAGCATAGATTCAGAGAGAGGGGATTCATTGGAGACCATTACTTTACAAATCTACCACACTTCTCTTCATAAATCAATATGCCAAATCCCGTTTCTCTTTGGGATTCATAAAAGTAAAGATTCATACAATAAATCTTCACTGTAAAATTATAAGCCATCCTATTTGGTTCTTCTATAACCTCAGTAGAGAATTCTTAGGAAAGCAAAAGTAAAAAAAAAATATTATATCTGCTATTAAGACTCACAAATTTCAGTTTTCCTTCTCAGGATAGCATGGATAATATATGAATATATGGATAACTTTTATTATATTTTACTTCTCAGCAGCCTGGTTTTTTAACGATTTGGTTATATTCCATTTGATATTTGGAAATTTGAATATGGGTGTTCTGCCTTGAGCTCTGGCTCTTCTCTTTGAAGAATCATAAACATCTACAGGATTAATTCCAAAATTCTTAGGAATTAATGTTGATTTTACCTGTAGTGTAATGTTGTCAATGAGGCCTACTCTGACTCCCTATTTAAAATTGTTCACCAATCCGACACTTTTGCAATTTAAAGCGTGTTATATTTTGCTTTTTAAAATGTGTTTATTGTCTTTCTTCATCCTCTAGAACATACACTCCAAGAAAGCAGGGACATTTTGAGAACCAGAGTGACTGTCATATTGTAGTTGCTCAATAAATATTTTTGGATAAGTGGAAGTATGGATGAAAGGGTATCTCAAGTATTTTAAATGAGCACACTTCAAATGCTATGTCCTGAATCCATGACCCATCAAAAACCTTAAAATATTAACAGATGTTATTAACGTTGCAAAGTTGTGTGATATGATCTGCTCAGTTGGCATGGGTCTATTTTAATTGAATTGTCAAGAAAGGTCTCTGTGAGAAAAAAAAAAAAAGAAAGGTCTCTGTGAGGAGATACATTTAAAGTTGGACCTAAAGTATAGAAAGAGTTACATATACAAGTTTCACCAAGGGCAAAAAAATCACAACAAATACAAAAATGCCTGAGATATAAATGAGCTTAGATGTGACTGAGAAATGTGAGTTGTGTAAAATGGCACAGAAGAGACTAAAGTTTATTAATTCTGTAGATTTTTTATGGAGCAACAACTATGTGTTGGGAATTGTGTATAGAACAGGGAACAAGTTTCATGCTATCATTGAATCTGATGGGTAATATAGTGGGAAAGAAGCAGAAGCCAGGTATTGTGTGGCTTTGGGGACAGTGGGAAGACCAGCTTTTATTAGCATGATTAGAGCTTTTTAAATAAGAGAATGATATGATTTGATTTACCTTTAAAAAAGTCACTCTGATGGTTGCTTAGAAAATGGACTATGGAAAGGCCAGGCGGAAGAAAAGGCAGGGTTATGCAGTAGGTCTGACTTGGCCAGTGCTGTGGGAGTGGAAATGGAGGAGTGGACACATTCAGGCCATGACTCAACACTGGCATCTACAGGACTGGCTGTGGATTCCTTGTGAACTGTTAAAGAAGAGTAGTCAAGTATGACAGAGTTCTCATTCTTTTTTTTTTTTTTTAATTTTTTTTATTCATTTGACAGAGAGAGAGAGAGAGAGAGATCACAAGTAGGCAGAGAGGCATGCAGAGGGAGAGGGGGAAGCAGACTCCCCGCTAAGCGGAGAGCCCGATGTGGGGCTTGATCCCAGGACCCTGAGATCATGACCTGAGCTGGAGGCAGAGGCTTAAACCACTGAGCCACCCAGGAGCCCCTGGAGTTCTCATTCTTATTATCAGCTATGTAGTAATCTAGTTCACTTGTGCTTGACTAACAGGTAGCTTCTATTTTGAGGATGTTGAAGTTATATCATATCTTCAAATGCTTTTGCTGGCATGTCCTAGGGAATCTAGCAGTGAAATTGGCTAAAATAATATATTTATTTTAAATTTTGGTGCATGTTATTAAGTTGACTTGACAAGAAATTTGAACTAATTTTTGAAACACAGCAGGATTTTATGAGAGAAGACTCTTGTGAGTATCATAAAATATTTTCTATTATAGCTGAAAAATGAAAAAGCTAAAAAAAAGTTTTGAATAAAACTTAAGAGTATAGGTTGATAATACATAATATATGCTTTGGATATAAATACACATTTAATGTATAAGTACACATATTTCTATATATCAACTTATAATTCTTTTTCAAAGTGGTTTCTGTATGTCAATTTACAGTCCTTTGATCACAGCTGAACTTTATTGAACTTTATTTCTCTTTCTCTGGAATTTATCATGGGCTTGCATTTTTGGCCTTTTAATGTATGTATTCATGTTCATGAATACAAAACTTCTGTGAATGCTATTTATTGGTATATTGATCTTGCCTACTACAATTAGAATCTATTTTCTGTGATTTAATTCATGGTTCTGCATTTGTAGTCAAATGGTATTGGCATGTTCCTGTCATTATTTTGTACTTTTTTATTGAATTAGGAAATCAGCATTGCACTGATTTCATATCTATGGTGGCTTTCTTATTTTCATTAAATTCTGACATTGTAGATACAGAATTGAGGTAGCCTGTGTTGATTAATTGATGATATTCTTCTGTGTTTGCTTCTGTAGTCAGTACTTTTTTGGAGGCGGGAGTTGTTAGGTGAATTATTCTTCAAAATTTTGCATATGAATTATTGGATTACATTTTCTTCTACATTTCTTTTAGGGTCTTTTTTAACTAATTGATATTTTCCTAAAATTCATTCATATCATGCAAGCTTTCAAATATGTTTTTAGATGTGAGATACGCTTCTGTCATTCTTTGATTATCTCTCTACCAGTCATTATTTATTCAGTTTTGTTTCTAATTTTAGAAAAGCTTTCTTCAGTTCCTTGAGTTAATTAGCTATTCATGAATGTTATATTATTATTTTCTTTTCCTGAAATTTAATTTTTGATATTTTACAGATTCCATGCTATTTTTCAAAATAATGTAATTTTTGTAATTATCTTTCCTGTGAATTCTTTATTTCATTAAAGTATTATAATTTTTTTAGTTGAATACTTAATTATCAATCTTTATTCTTTCTTGTTTTGAAATGTTTATGACTTAATTTTCTCTGTGTAAATTTTTTTTTTAAAGATTTAGAGAGAGAGGGGTGCCCTCTCTCTCTAAAGGGATTTTAAAAGTTTATCTCATTCCTAAACTTTCAGGTGGGACTGCATAGGAGGGAGGCTGGGCAGGAGTGTGAGCATCTCGAGGACACCCAGTGACACCAACCCAACCAGCCTGTTTCCTCATTTATGAAATGAGGAAAGTGAGCCACATGGTCTCAGAGGCCCCATCATGCCCTGACAGCTGCCAGATCTGTTTGTCCCCAAAGGCAGGTTTTTTTTCTCCCCGAGAGCAAGCTGGCTCTCAGAGCTCCCCCGGGCTGGAACATGCATCCATCAGCTGCCGGAGGTGAGAGGCCGCCTTGTCCAGCTTCAACAAGTCCAGCTGGAGGGAAGAAAGCCTCTGCTGCCTCTTGGTCTCCGCCTCTCGCTCTGATGGGGTCTAGACCATAAGGCCATCAAGCTGCTTCTGCAACTTGTGTCTTCGGGCAGCTAACAGAGACAGATGGGTCTGGGGGCTCAGTCAGTTAAGTGTCTGCTTTCAGCTCAGAAAATTTTGTGATTGAGCCCCACATTAGGCTCCCTGCCTAGTCGGCAGCATCTCCCTCTCCCTCTGCCTGCTGCTCCACCTCCTGTGTGTGCTCTCTCTCAAATAAATAAATAAAATCTTTAAAAAAAAAAAGTTTAGAGAGAGAGAGAAAGTTGGGGGAGGGACAGAGGGAGAGAGAGAATCTTTTGCAGACTTTGTACTGAATGTGGAATCTGACACAGGGCTCAATTCCAAAAACTCTGAGATCATGACTTGAGCCCAAATCAAGAACAGAATGCTTAATGGACTGAGTCACCAGGTGCCTCTCTTTGTCCATTTTTTTTTTAAATTTGTTGGTTATGACATGTAACAATTTGTTTGTTTGGTTATGACATGTAACAATTTGACTAAATTTTATTCTAGGTATTTTATAAATGATATTTGATTCCCTCTTTGGTATAAGAGTTGTTAAAAGACATTTGTGTGTAATGATGTCAGAGAAATAGCATAGTAGAAAGTTTCAAAAATTGGACCCTCCACTGAAGCAACCATTAAGTTGACAAAAACTAACAAAATCAACTTTTTTAGAAGTCAGGGAATGGCAGGGAGAGGGGCATGGGGAGAGGAAGAAAGAATCTTAAGCAGACTGTGCTGTGCGTGGAACCTGACACAGGGCTTGATCTCATGACCCTGAGATCACCACCTGAGCCAAAACTAAGAGTCAGATGCTCACTGACTGTGTCACACAGGTGCCCTGGCTATAGAAATCATTTAAAGATTTGTACTACCCCTAGCTTCCTGGAGCAAGAAAGAAAGGATGGAGCAAGAAATATTCAAACCAAAAAGCATTAGAAGGAAGATTCTGAGAAGCAATTTCTTGGAGGAATAAGGGCTTAGAAGAACTGCCATGCATACCTAGGAATCTGGAGTGCCATATACTGTGGATGGATGCATACTCAGAAAAGATTTGAGAGGATCCTAGGCTTATACCAGTGGTCGATCTTTGTGCTCCATGAAAATGAAAAGTGAAAGTTAAAGCAGAGTTGTAGACAATGAGGCTTATCATTGAAAGAATGGTCTCCACAGAGCCAATCTGCAAAGCCTAGACAATATTGTTTTTGACTTTTGGCCATAGGCATTTAAGGAAGTCTACCAAATCACTGGCTGACCAGTGAAATAATAGGATAGAGACTTATGACAACACATGACAAGAAATACAGTCTTTGAAAAAAATAATTTGGAAAACTCACTGAATACATGGACAACTGTAGTTCTCAGCAATCAATAAAAGGAATCTCTGGGGAAGGGGAAAATCTGACTTCCAAATTTATCACATTCTAATATAAAAAATGTCCAGTTTTCAGTAAAAATAGTAAAGGTATACAAAGAAACAGAAAATTATGGTCTATTCATAGGACAAAAACCTTTCCTGAGCAAGTTCAGATACTAAATTTGATAGAAAATATTTAAATACACTGTCTTATATATGCTTGAAGTACTAAAGGAAAATGGGCAAAGAACTAAAGGAAACAAGAGAATGATATATGAACAAATAAAGAACATCAATAAAGAGAAATTATAAAAGGAAGCCAAGTAGAAATTCTGGAGATTAAAAATTCTATAACTGGAATGAAAAATTCACTGGAGGCATTCAACAACAGATTTGAGCAGAAAAAAGAATCAGAAAATGTGAAGATTGGTCAATTAAAGCTATGCTGCCTGAGGAGCAGAAATACAAAGAATAAAAAAAAAAGCATGAAAACTGAGACATTTAGAATACCATCAAGCTTATCAATATATACATATACTTGTCCTAGAAGGAAAAGAAAGGGAAATAATATTTGAATAAAAAATGATCAAATTTTCCCCAAATTTCTAGAAACACATGACTCTGCATATCCAAGAAGCTCAACAAACTCCATTTCAGATAAACTAAAAACACCAATATACATTATAATCAGACTGTCAAAAGGTAAAGATAAGGAGAGAATCTTGAAAGGAGCAAGAGAGAGATAGCTCCTCACTTAACAAGGGCTTCTCACTAAGATTAGTAACTAAGAGGTAAACATTAGTGTATGTAGCTCCATGCTCTTATTGCCCACAGAAACTTTAAGAAAAAAAACCCAGAAAAATAAAAAACAAATAAGCAGAACTATGAGGAGTAAGTTTTTCAGAATTCTGGAAAATGGTAAAAGTTTATAACAGTGAAACAAATGTTGAATTAAGAAAAATGCAACCTCAAAATGGTAAGAAAGTTTGTGTCATATTTACTTGTCTTAGTCTTGAAATATTTGTAGTATAAACTCCCAGTTTGTGACACTGGTCTCTCTTTCTGGAAGGAGCATACAATGCTGGCAACTTACTGGGTATGTCTGTTTTTAATCTGAGTACTACCTGAAAGACTGATAGGAGACACTAATCTACTTTAACCCACAATTTAGGTTAGATGAGCAGTGCACATGGATCAATAACACAGCAGACTGAACTAGTCTAGGGGCAAAATTACAGTTTACACATGTAATAGACTACCTAAGGCCTAGGAGCAAAAGCTGTATAGAATACCTTTGAAAAACTTGGACATTCAAAAGCAACCATGTATATAGGGAACTTTAGAAAACAATTCTATGCCCAGGACAGGTTGCATGCACAAAAAAGACTTGAGAAGACCTGAAGTTTTCACAGGGGGCTAAATCCTAGGTTCACTACAACCATGGCTAGGTGCTGAAGAAGTGTCCTGGCACAGGCCAATCTACAAGACTGGAAGGGAACTCTTATCTTGCACAATGTACAAACATGAACTCAAAATGAATCAACAACATAAATATAAAAGGTAGCAGACAATACTCTTAAAATAAAATAAAATCTTCAGAACCTTAGATTTGACCATAGATTCTTACATATGACATAAAAGGCAGGAGGAACAGAAGACAAAAATATAGATAAAATGGACTTTATCAAAATATAAAACTTCTGTGCATTGAAGAATGTTATCAAGAAAATACAAAAATAATTTGAAGGATGGGTGAAATGTATCTGGTAATAGTCTAATATCCAGAATTTATAAAGAACACCACAACTCAGCAAGAAAAAATAAACAATCCAATTTAAAAATAAGCAAAGGATTTGCATAGACATTTCCTCCAAGAAAATATACGCATTGCCAACAAGTACATGAAGAGATATACAACATTATTAACAGGCAAATGAAAATCAAAGCCACAATGAAATACCTTTGCATACACTGACATATAACAAACATTGACAAAAATGTGATGAAATGGTTGTTCACATTGTGCTAGATGAAGTGTAAAATAGATCAATCTCTGTGGAAAAGAGTTTGGGAGTTTCTTAAGACTCTAAACACAGAATTACCATGTTACCCACAATTCTTCTCCTTGGTAGAAACCCAAATAATTGAAAACAGATACTAAATACTTGTATGTAAATGTTCATAGCAGCACTATTCCAAAAGTTGGAAACAACCCAAATGTCCTTAAGTGGATGAAGGCATAAACAGGTATATACATATAACGGAATATTATTCACCTATAAGGAGGAGTAAAGTAGTGCTACAAATTATAATTTAGATGTGCCTTGAAAACATGCTAAGTGAAAGACATGAAAGGTAGACATAAAAAGTCACATAATGTAAAATTCCATTATTTTAAAATTTTTTTATTATAATTATTTTGTTATGTTAGTCACCATACAGTATATCATTAGTTTTTGATATAGTGTTCCAAGATTCATTGTTTACGTATAATACCCAGTGCTCCACGCAGTAGGTTCCCTCCTTCATAGCCATCATTGGGCCAACTCATCCTCCCATCCCCCTTCCCTCTAAAACCCTCAGTTTGTTTCTTGGAGTCCATGAGAGCATGGTTCCTCTCCCCCTCTGATTTCTCCCGCCTTCATTTTTCCCTTCCTTCCTTCTTCTAATGTCCTTCATGCTATTCCTTATGTTCCAAAAGTAAGTGAAACCATATGATAATTGACTTTCTCTGCTTGACTTATTCTGAGTGAAATAAGTAAGATTCCATTTATATTAAATATCCAAGATAGATGAATCTGTGGAGAAAGAATGCAGGTTCTGGTTGGCAGTGCTAGGGGCCAGGAGAGGTAAGGAGAGACTGCTTAAATGAGTATGGAGTTTTATTTTGGAGTGATAAAAATATTTTGAAACCAGATAGAGGTGGTGGTTGCACAAGACTGTGAAAATACTAAATGCCACTGAGTTGTTAACTTTAAGAAGGTCAATTTTACATTATGTGAATTTCACCTCAATTAAAAAATGAGAGATCTTGGTAAAAATTTATAGTGTAGCTTATCCCTTTTTCCAACTTTTATCATTAGTTTCTGATTCATTCCATAATGACTAGAAAATTTGATTTATTTTTCTTATTTTTGTTTTGAGATCAAATTTTTATTTGGTTCTAGCTTTGTGGACAATTTAGATAGATATTATTTGAACTCTTAATGTTTACATTCAAAGTTGAACCGTAGAAAGGATAGTTTCTTTTGAAGATCATAAAATCACTTACTGTATGTTAGTGATTATAATAAAGTCAGTTGGTTTATTATATTAAATATAATCTTTTGAATTCTAAGCTTCTTTAAACAAAATACTTTGTTTTCTAATTGTCAGGTGTACATGTCTAATGTATAATTAGAAATACTCCATCAACCATTATCTACATTAGATAAATAATGTAATATACTCCATTGCCAATTTCTACTATATTAATACATTTAAACTAATACCTTTCATATGAAGAAATATTTATCTATTTAGCAATTCTTATAATTTTACTTTTATTATTCTCTTCTTTTGAATTAAAGTTTATTGTAAGGATTAGTTTATGAATATTAAGATACTTTTTCATAAAGGCATTTTGTCAGTCTATTTCTATAACATTCATCTTTAAGTACTCATTGAGAGGTATCTGATTATTTTTACTGAATATTAGGTTTGATTATATTAAGTATTGATTGATGAGTGTTTTTCCCGTTCTTGCTATACTTTTCTTCTATTGCTTGAATCATGTATGATGATAATATAAATAATTTTATATTAAAATTACCTTTTTTTTTTTAAAGATTTTATTTATTTGACAGAGAGAAACACAGCGAGAGAGGGAACACAAGCAGAGGGAGTGGTAGCGGGAGAAGCAGGCTTCCCGCTGAGCAGGGAACCCGATGCGGGGCTCGATCCCAGGACCCTGGGATCTTGACCTGAGCTGAAGGCAGACGTTTGACGACTGAGCCACCCAGGCGCCCCTATAATTACCTTTTATAGTAGAAGCTTTACAGAAAAAAAATGGGAATATGTTACAGGGCAATTGTAAATAGCCATGATTTTTAATCTAATATTTTCTAGAAATATATCCCAATGTGGAAATCTTAAAGACTGACCAACATTTATGGATACATGTGCATTTACAGTGTTGTTTATAATTAGGGAAATCAGAAGGAATTTAAAAACCTATCAATAAGTAAATAATAAAATGAGATAAAAATAGTTTCATTTGATCCTCCTACTTACAAAAAGCATGTCCACTTTCTTTCTCAACCATCCCCTTATGTTTACATATTTTATCAGCATTTATATTCAGAATACTGCCATAGTATTGAGTGATCTTCTTTATCTTCTCCTCAGGCAAGCCTCAGGTAAGACACTAATTAGGTCAAGTCATTATAAGCTTCTTATTTCACCAGAATGCTCTCTTTTTTAGCATTTGACAGAGAATTACTTTTTTTTACATTTTTATGCATTTGTTGGGTTTACATATGTCTTCACAAATGACTGCTCTGCCCACAAAATCAGGAATTTTGTGTTTTTGTTTTTGTTTTTAGTATATCTTCATACGTTTGGGCATTCAGTAAATATTCATTAAATTGATGACTAAATGGTAAATTATGGTGTCATTAATAAAACTACAAAATTATGCAGAGTTCTTTGAGAAAAATGGAAATAAGTCTGATATAGTTGTAATTTAAAAAGACAAGGAGAATATAATTTTTCACAGTCAATCTTATCATTTCAAGTGTATTAAAATAAACAAATTAAAGAAAAAGACTAGAAGGGAATAATTTAATAAAAGTATTTTATGAATATAAGGCTTGTGAATATTCTATAATGTAGAAGATGATACTCTATTAAAAATTAATATTATTTTAAGTGTTGATATTCAAGTGCTTTAGAAGTTAAACAGTTTTACATTAATTTAGAAACCAGGAGAAAAGAACCAGATCTTAGAATCTAAGTGTGAGTATAGAACAAATATAGAGTCATGTATTATAAGGAGAAGTTACAATTACCTTGCATTTTAAGAAACTTTATTTCCCCCAAATAGATATTAAATTGGTATCTCTTAATATTCTAAGACATACATAGTTTCCCTGCCCAGTCTATTACTATGAAACTAGTCAGTAAAGATCAGAGAGAAAATCATAGAACATGTCCTTCTAAGCAGTGAGGACATGCCATTCAAGTCCCTTTCTTAACTCCTATGAGAAATCAGGTTTTGGTAAGTTGGACTTCTTATCACTTTCCATCTAAAATCCAATTAAAATAACTACAAGTACACACCAAGATAAAGATGTTTGGCCTTTGTTCATGACTTCCTCATGAACATTAATCTTGACACCCTGCAGTCATTCTTCTGGTAAATAAGGATGATAGCATATAGATATTTGGTGCTATTAACTAAAAGGTATTTAAACTTGCTGAGGCCAAGGTATATATTATCATAATAATGAATCTTATTCTTTGTATAGCTTATTATTTGTTCCATACCTTTCTTTTACATTGCTTAAAATAGATACAAACTTGGACATAATGAAACAAACTAAAAATGACTGTAACTCAGATTTTTATGATATAATGTGCTTTCTTTGGCATTGTTTGAATTTAAAAAAGTTATAATGTCCCGATTAACTGGAAAAATCATCCTCTCCAGATGAAGGTATTTATGCCGTTCCCTAAGTATGTGGATCATAAGGTACCTGCTGTAATCAAATCACCATTGATGGGAAGGATTTACTGAATCAATGGTGCATTAATAATTAAAAAACTATTTATGTTTCTTATAAATCACTATAGAGAAAATTGAGTCATACTTTCCATAGGCACATGTGGAAAAGAATCGTAGTTAGAACCTATGCTAAATGTAATTTTACTGAAATAGATTTTGCACCTATTAAAGCTAGGAACCATATCAAATCCTGTTGGATATACATGCTGCTCTACTTATATTATTTTGAAATGTCCTCAGTGTAGAACAAACAAAGGACTACCATTCTGTCATCTTCTGGTTATCATAATTACATTACAGAACCAAGATATCATTTGTAATCCTCATTAGTTTTAGGAAAAAAATGGAGTTGTGTCACTCGATGAAAATCTATGCAAAATGTTCTGTGAAATTTAGTGTTATTCTCAATTTACTGGCACATAAATGCTATAATCTAACTGTCTGATGTTTCTTATGCTCTAAAATGCTAGGAAATTTTGTTTTATTATGAGAGGAAAGATAGATCAGCTTTAAAAAACCATCTTTAGGGGCACCTGGGCAGCTCAGTGGGTTAAAGCCTTAGCTTTCAGCTCAGGTCATGATCTCAGGGTCCTGGGATCAAGCCCCGCCTAGGGTTGGTTATCTGCTCAGCAGGGAGCCTGCTTCCCCCACCTCTCTGCCTGCCTCTCTGCCTACTTGTGATCTCTTTCTCTCTGTCAAATAAATAAATAAATAAAATCTTTAAAAATATAAAAAAAAAATTAAAAAAAACTTTATTATTGAAGTAATCTTTCAAATACTTAACTTGAATGGAGAACCCAAGACTCTCTGAATTCAAGGTCATCGTAGAGTCAAGAAACCAGAACTACTAAAAATTAAATCAAAGCTAAACACTTTGAAAGAAACAAGGTGAATATTGTCCTCAGGTATTGATTCAAACATAAAATGCTATTTGAAGTTTACTTTGATGAGTTGAGGAAGTGGAAAAAAATTGGAGGTGGGTTGGGGAGGACACTACTGGTGAAAGGTATAAAGGAACACTCCCGTCTGTTAAGCTACTCTCCACATGCCGAAAGTTTTCCAGGCTTTCCTGGTAGAAAGTCATGATATATCCTGGATTATTTTTAAGGGTGGAGTTATAGTTCTACAAATGCTTTTCTGTTTTTCCCATTCTCTATCTAACATAGTTATTTCTGCCCAGATGGATTTGCACACCTTTCCCACTATGTTCTCCAGTTTGTGTATCACAATGCCAGGCAGCCCGAATGAAGACCAGGTGGATGGATAGTGGCAGTGGGCCAGAATGTTATAGTTATACGTTTGGTTATCTTTTTATTAATGCCCTGGTACGTAAGATGACTAAATCATGTATGGGTTGAAAGATTAGCAAGAATGGTAACTTGGGACTTTTCAGTCAGTTTCAAAGCAAATATGCAGTGCAAAGTTATCAACTGGACAAAGTGATATAGTTCTTTCAGTGGGTACAGTTACTCACAGAGATGGGTTGATATTTGATGGTCAGGCAACTTGCTAAGAGTGCAAAATTATTTAAATCAGAGTACCTCAGAGTCATGGGCTTACTGACTTGTACATAATTAAACAGATTGAAAAGTAGTGTTTTATGCCACTGATTTCTTACTGAGTGATTTGATTAACCGAAGGTCTGTCTGTGGGAGGAAATGAGAAGTTTTGAGGGAACGTGGACAAAGGTAAACCTGAAGATAGGTGTAGTGCAAATTTATCTCTTGCTACCCATTCCCTATTTCTTTTTTTTAAATTTAAATTCAATTAATTAACAGATTGCATATTATTAGTTTCAGAGGTAGAGTTCAGTGATTCACCAGTCTTATATAATACACAGTGCTCATTATATCACGTGCCCTCCTTAATGTCTATCACCCAGTTACCCCATCCGTCCTCCCCCCAGCCCTCCAGCAACCCTCAGATTGTTTCCTATGATTAAGAATCTCTTATGGTTCATCTCCCTCTCTGATTTTGTCTTGTTTTATTTTTCTCTCCCTTTCTCTATAATCCATCCCCTATTTCTATATATTATTCTCCTTAGTAAAAGCAACATAAAACCCATACTTCTTAGAGTTTATCCTGAAGGTCCTCCAAATATTGATCAGTCTTGGCATGGTAGTGGACTATGTAGGGAAATAACAACAGCAACAACAAAATCTACTATTTAATTTATATTTAGGTAGAGATACTGAAATAATGTGTTCATGATTAATATTTGAATGTATTTGGGGCTGAAAAATCATCTACTAGATGAGTAGTATAAAAACATTATTCCAGGATCAGTGCATTCTTTCCAGTCACTGGACACCTAAGTAGCGAGTGGAAAGGTGAATACAGACAAATGTGGCTTAATTTGAGGACATCATTGTTTAATTACAGTTACAAATATTAACCCCAAACTGGCTCAACTAGAAAATGCATTTGTTGACATTATATAAGACTTAGGCCTAGTGGCTCGAGGACTTCATCAAGGGCTCCCCAATCCCACATCTGAATGTTTTGTTTTTTGTTATTTCAGCTGTATTATTAGGCTTCATAAGGGTGACTATTCTCCCACTTAAGATGTCCAAGATGTTGTTTTCTGATTAGGCAAGTATTTATGGTGTTCTCACATATCACGTATTCGTATGACATCTTCTGGGGGAAGGGAGAGTGTCTCTTCTGAGAATCTAACAGAAGTCCTCTTTCCATTCCCATGAATTGGACAAAATTGGGTTACATTCTCATCCTTGAACCAGTAACTATTTCCAGGAGGGAAACTGATTGTCTTAACTCATAAAAAACTAAAGAAGGGAAATTTAATTTTACCAAATAACATGACAGAGAATAGGGGAGTGGCAAAAGGATTGGGGAAGGTAAAAAGAAAAACAAAAAATTGGGGCATGTCAAAAAGGCACAGGAGTTAACCTGGAAGAACTCATAGTGACCAAAGTGGGAATAATTTTAATAGTGCTAGAATTAATGACAAGTAACCCTGACTTATAAGTCAAAAGAACAAAATAATTATCCATGATTCCACACATGTATAATAATCAAATAATGTAGATAAATGGGTAGAATATGCAACTGATTTTTAGAAAAGAATTCCAATTAATAAATGTAGAAACCCTGAAGTATAAAATTGCCATTAGAAGTCCACAGCTAGGGGTGCCTGGGTGGTTCAGTGGGTTAAGGCCTCTGCCTTCAGCTCAGGTCATGATCTCAGGGTCCTGAGATCAAGCCCCGCATTGGGCTCTCTGCTCAGCGAGGAGCCTGCTTCCTCCTCTCTCTCTGCCTGCCTCTCTGCCTACTTGTATTAAAATAGCAGAAGCTAAAGGAAAAAAAGTACTGTATGAATATTCTCAGTGCATTCCAAGCAAATATGTATTAATAACAAAAAGAATAACAGTAACTATATAGTGGAGAACCCTGACCCTCACCATCTTAACCAGGTTAGCACAGTTAGCATTGTCAAAAATAATAGTAGCTCCCTGACATGCACTGAGAAAAATTACATCACATTTGTGATTTTCTTCCCCATGATGCATAATTTTAATAGTTATGAGAAATATCATCAAACTTACATTGAGAGTCATTCTAAAAAAAATACTTGGCAATATTCAAAATTTTAGGATTATCAGAAGCAAGCAAAGTCTGAGGAACTATCACATATTCAAGGAGACAAAAGAGATATTACAACAAAATGCAATGTGGAATCTTGGATTGTCTCTGACTTTAGCCAAAATAATTGATGGCATGACCTCAGCCATTGAAGGCATTCGGGTCAGTCTCAACTCACTGTCCAGGGTAGTTGTGGATGATAGAATCACTTCAGGCCTTCTTATGGGACAATGTGTGGTCTGTAAATCTTGAATACATTTTACAGTACCTAGATATACCTCAATCCAGTGTAAAAATCAATATTAAACCTTGTGGTACACCTGACTTTCTAAGTTGGACCTTGAAGGTTTAAAAGATTTGTTCAAAATTTAATATCTGTGTTCAGGCCCCTGGGAGGAGTGGTCGAGGTCAGTAATTCAGGTTCACTTCCTGTTGCTGCTTGGAGTCCTATTTAGAGGGTCCTTAATTAAATACCATATGGAAAAAATAAATAGATTTGTTACTAAATATCATTGGTTAGATTAGAGTGACCAAGGAAGAATTGACCACAAACCAAGCAGGGTAGATAAAAGAAGTGGATGTTGTTGAACAAGAATTCTGCATGGTCTGTGTGTTTCTATACAATCTGTATAGAGACTTGCTCTATTGGACTAACTTTTGAAGGATATTTTATAGCAGACAAATTTGGAATATTGAGACAGGGTTTCCCTTCTGAGCAAAGGACATGTTTGTTTACTATCCAATATAATAGAGATACTATCTCCCCCCAGAGTAAGGTCAGGTAGGTGTACTACTTACTATAAAATATCTGGGTCCCTAAACTTGTGGTTCTGCTCCTATGGCTCATATTACTGTATGCAAAGACACAACTTTGGACTCGAGGAAATGGCATCAATATACTATGGCCACTGCTTTTGCTGTGAGTATAATACAGTCCTTTGCCTCTGAACAAGCAGTGACATAGCTTCTTCCATCTTCCACGTAATTGTTCCAGGGTAACTTGTCAACCTTTACTGTGGTAAAAACTCAGACCTTTAGTTGTTGGCACTCAATATAAGCTACAGTTTCTTATAAAGTAAAGGAGAAAATCATGCATACTATAAAAGGATTTATTAATAGTCAAGAGCATATTGATGATTCAAAATGTTAATAAATAAGACATTACATAGAATGGACACTAAATTTTAGACAGAATGTAAAATTTTCTAGGAAAACCTGAAACCTGCCTTCGCTGTCACACCTCTACTCAGGCAGCTCTTATTTATGCTAATATTGAGCTTCTAATTGTTAGATAAATTAAACAATTTTCAATTTTTGGATTACTGGACCTAGCTGTTACCTTGGACATTTTGATCACTCTGGTCTACTTAAAAGTTTTCTTTCTGCAACATTTCATCTTCTCATTCTACTTGTACTTTTCTGATTCTTTTTCCCTTGTCAATAAGATACCTCTTCTTATCGTTTAAAAGGTTGCTATTTCCCCAGGATTTGCCAATGTCAAAGTTTGTTCCATTCTTTATAGATTTATCAGGTATTCAGTTTTTACTCTTACTCTGCTATATCTCTCTATATATCTACCGTTCCCCTTCCTGCTAAATAATTTGACCAGAAAACTTGAATATGTTCAAAACTGAATTCCCAGTCTCTGTATTTTAACCATATTCTTATTATTTTTGGTTTGTTTCATTAGTTGGCAACATCATCCAATCCATTGCCAGAAAGTTATCTTTGACTCTCTCTTTCACCCCAAATCTAATCAACTCCTTAGTCCCTCTGAGCTTTCTCGAATTGTCCCTATCCTCTCCATCTTTGTCAGTACCGCTTTTAGGGTTGCTTTCATCTGTTGTGTTCTGTTTTTGTATTGTGGTACTTAAAATTAACTTTTGCATTGCTGCCAGAAATCTGTCTCCTGGTGGATCCCCATAGGATACAATGGAAATTCGGTCTGGATTCAAAAACCCCTGTGAACTGTTTTCTGCCTCCTTTTCTGTTTCGTTCACATTGAATTCTATGGGTCAAGCAATAGTAAACTATGGATTTCTACTCCAGTCCTACATATGTGCAGATAAAACACTCTCTCACCTTCAAGACTGTGGTCAAGCTATCCTCTGGAGTACTCCTATGACTGGCATAATTTCATCTTTCCTATGTTCACTAAAAATATAAAAATAAACAGATTCTTCCTTTAAGGATCAGGACTTAGCTTTACTTTTTCAGAAAAACTTCAATCCTAATAATTTGATGAGTCTGTTATTTGGTGTTGCATTACTTATTTTTGGTACTCATAATGTGTTGTGAATTCCTTTTACTATAACCACACAGTGACTTTGGATCATCTTCTTTTCTACACTTCTAAGAAGTTGGTGAATTCCTTAAAGGCAGGTGAAGTCAAGGAAACATGCCTTTTTGTTTTGTTTTGCTATTTTGATAACCTATGGTTGTTGTCGAACACAGTGACTGGTGCAGATCCATCAGCTAAAAAATGGTGGAATAGAATGAACAAAAGCTAAATGATGTACTTATATCTATATCCGTATGTGTGCACGCATGTACATAGAAGATCCCAACCGTAACTAAAAACCGACTAAACCATTCTGGTTATTCTGAAGCAGTGGCATTTATTAAATAATGCCCAAGCTGTCTCTGGATTGCCCTTTAGCAGAAGCGACAAAATTTAGTGTCTATATTTAGCAAACTGGCTCTAGGGTCCATGTGAAGCTACTTCAGATTAATTTCCAAGTCATTTATTTTAACAGCTCTAGCATTTCTTTAAACCAATCCTGCTTTCTTGCTTTCCTCCTAAGCAAATGTGGGCTTTGCATTAAGAAAAATGCAACTTAACTTCTTCTATTTCCTGAGCACTAGTTATTTAACAAAACATTTATGTACTCTTTAATGCTTTTTTGACTAAACATTATCATAATAACTTGAAGCATGCCCACTGTTGAACATATACCTTAAATAAATATATGTAATAAAATATATCTTGTGATTTTCAGACCTTGTTGGAACACAGGTATATATTCTTTCCCATAAGTAACTGATATTTATCACTTTTTTAAAGACAGACTCTAAGATTCTACCTTCTAGACATAACTATTTAATGATAACTTCTTACATTTTGAGACACCAAAAAAGTCTGTTATCAGGTATCTATGAATAGAGAATATAAAATGTATATGTTCATATATGAAAATATGTCTGAAAACCCCATCTGGATATCAGCCATACTTCTAACCCTATGTGGAAGCAGCAAAATTATGGTAAGAAATAAAAATGTTTACTCATTAAAAAAAAACAAACCACAAGCTATCCAAGAACTATTCAAGCAAATAAACATCAACATCCCTTGACTCACGGTACTTGTACAACTTGGCACTAACCCCTAAAAAAACCTCACTTTAAGACCAAATTGGTATGATGAAAAAAATATGAAAATTATAAGAAAGTTTTTGTGAAAATGATCATGAATTTTAGATTATAGATTAAATATATAATCCCACTAGAATTCACTAATGGTGTGTATTTTTAAAATGACTATTTACTTGTAAAGATAATACATCATTTAGAAATGAGTAACTATTACAAGGCTACTAACAAATAGCTGTGGTCTAACAATTTCTAAGGATAAATTCCTGCTGCTTAGTAAATCTTAAAAAAGAAAAAAATACTTGTTTTCAGCATGGTTTCTGCCATTACTTCATCTCTTCTGTTTCTAAAATATTTTAAAATACATTCATTTCTTTCTATTATCTCTCACTTCATTCTTTTTAACCTTTTGGTTTATGCATATTTTTAAAATCTCTGACTACAGTATTAGTGGGGTTGCAGAAGGAATTGGAAATAAAGATAATGAAGTGCATTTAACCTGTTATGTAAACCAGACCTCTTATCACTTCCAATTTCATTAACATCCCTGCAAGTTAGGAGAAGAGAAAGCACGAAAATTCAATTATTTAGTCGTGCTTTATTTCTTTCATTGATTTTTTATTTATTGATTTCATAACTACTTGTTGACTGTTTAGGTGCTGTGCTAAGAAAGGTCCTGTAGCAATTAACCAGAGAGAAATGACCTCTGCCTTCAGTATGGCCCTTGGCCATCTGCCATGGTGTTCAAAAGGGGACAATATTCCTAGATGGAGGAGCTTGGGTGAAGGAGCCAGCCCTTCCATGGCAGGGTGATGAAAGTTGGTCAGGGTTAGAGAGAGTAATGCCCTGAGGCTGTTCATCAGGGAAAAGATTCAAGGGGCAGCAGTATTGGTCTCCTGGGGTGAATTCTAGAATACTGGCAGCTGCCCAGAGGATTCTAAGGATTTGCATGACTGCCTGTTTTTTGTTTGTGTTTGTTTTTTGTATGTGTGTGTCTGTCTGCATATGTATGTGTTTGCATGCAGGTGTTTCTTCTTTTTCTCCACCTACTGTGTGAAGTATACTAAGTTAACTAAGCACCGTGCTCTTTCGCAAGAGCAATGACTAGATGGGGTACCCAAGGTGAACTGGGCAAACTCCATACTGTGTACTGCTCAGTATACCTTGACCTCCAGGTGTAAGGCTATTAAAAAAAATCAGGGAATTTAGGCCTCATGATATCAAATGGAATGTGTCTTGCGATTAAAAAAAAAAAAAACAGCATGCTAATGAATAGAAAGAAGAATAATCTAATCTTGGATACCAGGGTGGCTTTCCTCATATTTTATGGTTAATTTGATACCTAATGGGTGAGTGAAACAGACAATGTAAATCTGGGAGAGAAGGGAAATCTGGGGGGAAAAGTATTTTAATAAGTACTGTGAAAACCATATTCAAAGACCCTGAGGTGGAAAATAACTTTGAATATTCCAGAAACTTAAAAAGATTAGCGTATTTGGAATGTAGTTGTTGAGATAGGTAGGAAGAAATGATTCAGGAGCTTCTGCTTTACAATTTATTATCACAGTAACATACAGGTAGGTCTGAATCATATTCACATTTATAAAAGTTCGCTTTTAATTCTCCTGGGGAAGAAGAAGTAATGAGAACTTAAATCAAGTATTAAGCCAGTGGACAGAAGAAAACCCAGTCTGTTCTGTTACCACATATGTTTCTATAACACAAGTTATCTCAGCCAAGTAGTTAAATAGAGGATTTGTGTTAGTATAACACAGAGTTTGTATTTTTGCATACCAAAATTTTCCTGTATTTATAGAACTAGGATAGTGGGAATAGAATAATAACTTTAAGTAAAGAAAAGAAAATTCTGTTTGGCTGCTGCACAAACAAACACTTTTCAGCTCTGAGAAAGTTAAACTGAATGCCTGGGATTTCTGTTTCTGGGAGACTGGAGTAACACAGTTTTCCCTGTTCATTCCACTAAGTACAACTAACCTCCCCACCCCCACAGGAATTACATATAAAACTAACTTGAGATTCCGAAAGATAGAAATAGGCAACCAACCAGGGCCTTTGGAACATGAGGAATGATGGGGTGCAGTCACTCAGTTTTCAGAGAAAAAGAGAATTATCAAAGACAAAGAACAGTATTATGTTATAAATGAATTACTCCTTATGAATAGAATTCCTATGTATGAATTTACCTGACAATTGGAAATGATGTGAAGCCAAACCTGATAGACCTGAAAAGAGAAATAGACAAATTGAAAATTATAGCTTCAAGTATATATGCAATGAAATTATACATATATACATAGTGTTGGAGCATTTGGACATCTATAGGCAAAAAAGAGAACTGTGACCTAATTTTCATACCTTATGCAAAAATTAACTATTTTAATTTTTAGATTAAATAGATTATGGATGTAAATGTAAAATGTGAAACTCTGAAACTTTTAAGGAAAAAAACAGAAAATCCTTAGGATCTAAAGACTTCTTGACACCAAAAGCATGGTACATAATAGCAGAGATTGATAAATTTGATTGCATCGAAATTATAAATGTTTCCTTTGTGAAAGAGATAAAGAAACAAGGATATGTTAAAGGGATAAAGAGAAACAAACTACAAGGTGAAATTATTTGCAAAGCACATATTCAACTATGAACTACTATCTAGAATTCATAAAGAAGTCTCAAAATTCAGTAATAAAAGCAAATGATCTAATTAGAATATGAGCAAAGACATAAGGAGATGTGTTCTTCAATGAGGAAGATATACAAATGGTAAATAAGCACACAAAAAGATGCTCAACATAATTAGATATCAGGGAAATGGAAATTAAAGCCTGCATATCTGTCACAATGGCTAAACTAAAAAAATAGTGACAGCATCAAATGCTAGTGAGGTTGCAGAAAAACTGAGCCATTCTTATTGGCATAATTTAAAATAGTATAGCAACTCTAGAAAATATATTGTCAACTTCTTTTCAAAAAATGCAATTATTATACAGTCCATCAGTTAAACTCCTCAGCATTTATCCCAGATGAATACATAGTTATGTTCACACAAAACCCTATAGAAGAATGTCTATAATAGCTTTACTTGTAATAGGCATAACTGAAAACTACCCAAATGTCCTTCGAGGTGTGAAGGGTTTTATAATACATCCATATCATGAAATATACTCATACTATTTGGGGATAGACAATTAATACATACAACTTGCACATGCATGTATTCATCCCTGGAAAATTATCCTATAAGAAAACAATTTCAAAAGATTATGTGTTGTATGATTCCATTCATATAACATTTTTGAAATATTATACTATATCAATATACATAAACAAGATGAAATACTATAAAATATCCTATAATATAGAAATGGAAAACAGGTTACTGGTTACTGGAGTTTAAAGAGGCTATTGGGCAATAGGGAATCAGGAGACAGCAGGCATCCTTGTGGTGTAGAAATGTGCTATATCTCAAATGTATTAATGCCAGTATTCTGAATGTGATATTGAACTGTCATTTGGCAAAATGGTATCATTAGGGAAATAGGGTAGAGTACACAGTACCTCTCTATGTTATTTCATACAAATACATATTTATAATTATTTTAAAATAAAAAGTTTAGTTTAAAAAATGATTAGCTGAACCCAATTTCTATCTTATATGAAACCCAACTCCTGGAAAAGTTGCACTTTTTCCTGTGCCCCCTGTGTCTACCTTAGTTGTAGCTAACTGTCTACAAACTAGCATTTCTACTATGAATGTGTACATATATGCATGGACACACACACATACACACACACACACACACACACACAGTTTTTAATATAAGACTCAACCTCTAGGTATTTTAAGCTTTACCAGCCTGGATTATTCAACTCATTTCCTGAAGTAGCAATTATTCATTTATTTATTCATGTATTCATTTACTCATACATTTATTAGTTAATGTTCTGGTAAACAAATTTGCATAGATTTTGGGTGGTCTACCATTAATCCTATTTTCTCCATAATTTATGTTTTATTGGTGCATGGCTTTGCAGAATATGGAGTTTGGCAGGAATACCTATCTTGGGCTATATGGAAATATGTGTAGATACATTTTGAGATCTTTTATTTTTATTTTTTTATTTTTTTTTCATTTTGAGATCTTTTAAAGATAAAATCAACTGAATTCTCATTAGTGGAAATAAAGAAGTGGAAGTATTTTTTTTTTTAAGAAGTGGAAGTATTAATGTTGTCTTCATAATATTGCCTTGAGTCCTTGGATCCAAGATAGGTTTTAATTGCTCAGACAAGTATGAGTGGATAAAGCATTTATTTGAGGCGAGGGGGAAAGAAAGAAACCTTAAGATTTTTTATATGTTATGGTTTTGTTGTTGTTCTTCTGAAACCAAGAAAGAGTTTTGAGATAAAGGTATTTATTTTGGGGTTATTTACAAACATGATGATGATGCTGGGAGGATGTATTAGATTAACCAGGCAGGAAAAATAGAGCAAGAATGAAAGAGAATGGTTGGATACAGAGCCCTGATTATATCCCATATTCATTCCTGTTGTCAAGAAATACAGAAACCTGGGCGCCTGGGTGGCTCAGTGGGTTAAGCCTCTGCCTTCGGCTCAGGTCATGATCCCAGAGTCCTGGGATCAAGCCCCACATCAATCTCTCTGCTCAGCAGGAAGCCTGCTTCCCCCTCTCTCTCTGCCTGCCTCTCTGCCTACTTGTGATCTCTCTGTCACATAAATAAATAAAAATCTTAAAAAAAATACAGAAACCAGTAGCATAGATTTTTATGAAAATCAGATTTTAAGTATTTTTAAAAAATGGTTAACTTTGTCAAATATTGCTCAGACTTCAATAATGATGAAGATTCAAAAGTATCTCGTGGATTTGTAACAAAAAAAGTCACTGACAATTTGAGCAGATTCATTCATGTTGTGGAGGCAGGTTGAAGATGAGAATGTGTTGAGTGATGAGTGGGAGATGAAGAAACACCCATGAGTTGCAATCCCTTTTAAGACATTTAGCATTGGAGCTGTTTTTACTGGATGGATCTGGTCATAAAATCCAGTTTTGCCGTGCATCCGTTGTGTGAACTTAGGCAATGCAATGTTCAGAAACCAGATAAAACAGAAATCAAACAACAATATCTAGTACACATCCCTCTATAAACACAAACAACTGGCACTAGCAATGTTTCTTACAAGAGTCTATTTTCAAACACCTTGAGAAGTTAGGTAGAAATGTTGAAATCTCAAGAGAGAGGAGATTGGCAGAAGCCCAAATAACTGAAAGCTGAGCAGCAGTTTTCAAAAGGCTTGAAGCAAATAGAGGTTAAGAGACATTTGTTTTTTTGTGTGTTTCTTTAGTGATTGGACAAAGCACCCTATAAAAATAATTGCTTTTTTTAATTGAAAGCATGTCTGTAGTTTTCCTGTTGGCAATGAAAATTCTTTTTTCCTCTTTACTAATCTTCACTAGTCTACAGTATTCAGTTATGTTTTACTTAGATGTGTGAGTATTGGTCTGTATCTGTGTAAGTTGCACAGGAGGCTGCCTTTCACATCTTTCACGTCTGAGTTAATGTGCTCCATATATGAAAGTGCCGGTGTGAATTTGCAGAACCCTTGGATGTAATTCCACAAGTAATGGATTTCAATGTTTACTTCAATTATATGTTCATCAGAGAAAGTCTCCATTGGTCCATCTGGATTATAACTTCATATGTATGTGCATCAGTTCCTTATAAGGATAATGGTAATGATAGTAGGATTGTTCTGAGTAACTAACATAAAGCATGGAAAATATAGAAAAACTCATAGGGCAAAAGAAAATTTTATTATCAAATACCTAACCCAGAGTGAGAAGAGGAAAATCTCTTACAGTAGCTCTTTTGGTTTTTGGATATCTCTGAGCAACCAGAACATCGTCCTCTATAATCCCTAATACTGAAATGTCTGCACATTATCCCTAGTTATTCCAATTGGAGAACCTTTATACAAGCCTATAACAGTTTAATGTGCATTTCATATTATTGTATTTTTCAGGAAGTTGAAGGCAGCCTCCATTCTTTGAATATTTCCTTTTATACGCTAGATACTTCCTGTTCCTTTAAACACATATGAGGCTTCATATTTCCTTATCATTACTGTATTTTTTTTTGTTACTGCAACTATCTGAGGGGTGTAGCATAAGCTTTCAGTTATATCAAGCAACTCACTTGTACCTCTCTTTTTATCTTTAATCTTTTTTTTTTTAAGATTTTATTTATTTAACAGAGAGAAAGAGATCACAACTGGGCAGAGAGGCAGGCAGAGGGAGAGGGGGAAAGGAGCCTGCTTTCCCAAGCAGAAAGCCCGATGTGGGGCTCGATCTCAAGACCCTGAGATCATGACCTGAGGAGAAGGCAGAGGCTTAACCCACTGAGCCACCAAGGTGCCCCTTTAATCTGACTCTTAACAAGCTGCTCTGCTTTTAGTTCCTTGAACACACCAAGATTTCTCAAATTTCATAGCCTTCGCATATTCTGTACTATAGATTTGGGACATTCTTTGTCTCATTTGTCAAGAGTTTAGCTTCTCACATTATTTAAAATTTACCTTAAATGACACTTATTAGGAGAGGCATTCACTAATAACTAACTGAAAGCTTACTAGCCATTAGTGTTTATTTTGCAATCCTTTCTTTCTTAATACTTTTGACAACACTAAATTATTTCATTTCTCTTTGCTTGCTTTTCTTGTCTAGTTCCTCACAGAAATGTAATACCTCCATAAATATAGTGAATTTAAAGTGCTGTTTCTCTAGTACTTCAATCAGTAACTAGCACACATGTTCAATTAATATTTTTAATGAGTGAACAGAATGAATGAGGTAATTAAATATGTTAATGTTTTAATGTGTTATGTTACAATTTACTTATTTTTTTTACTTAATTTTTTTATCCACGGAGATATATGGTATAATATATAAGAAGCATAAGTGATATAGTAGGTAACAAGAGTGGACCTACTCTTTGTGAGATCTAAATATGGGTGTGAATAATCTCTGTTCTTTAGTCTTCTCATGCTCATTTATTTAGCTGGTGTCTTTGAATCACCCAATTATATATTAAACCTAGAATTAAATTGCTCACCTGGATCAGGATCCAAGCTAATGATTTCATGGACTACATATAGTCAGAAGAAAATAGGCAAAATTATTAAAAATAGATTTTAGTTCCCTTATTTTTTACTATGGTTAGTATGATTCTACTTGCTATGGGGCCATGCCTAAATTAAAAGTAGTATTTTCATCTTTGCCTTATAAACCTTACCAACTCTAGGTAACCTATACAAATTGATTCTTAAATATTTATATATTATCTGAAGATTTTTGAGAGTCAGTGTTTGAGTTTAAATCTTTTCACTTGTGATGGAAATATCACTTACACTAGGGTTCCAACTTCCATAGTGCCAGACCTACCTTTTAGGCAGGTAGATGGCAAATGTAGAGAGTTTTGTAAATATATTTATGTAAGGGAGTTTGTAAGGGAGTTTGTATATACCTCTTACATCGGAAGAAATGCATGATCCTATAATTTGAGGTCATGTCTGGTTGGTGATGCAATATGCAAATATCAAAATAAAAATAAAACTCCAGCCTCATATCATAAATGTGATGTATGTGGGAATGGTGAATGGTGGTGTGTGCTTACCTGCTGATCAGGCAAAAACTACTATAGGAAAAATTGGGTGTCACCAAATTTGAGCAATGTGAAAGCATAAAATCAAAATCTAACAGGCTGAGATCAAGGTTAGCAGAAACTGATAAAGGAATGAAGGAAATTAAAATAAGACCCAGAAGAAGAATGCAAAAAGTGATCCAGTTGTCTCAGTGTTAGTTTCCTATAATTCTCTTCTCATTCCTGGCAAGATCCACTTAAAGTTCTATAACTTCTTCCTCATCTTTACCACAAAGGAGTTGAACTCAGAGGTCATATCCTTCCATGTCTATTGGTTTCATATTTACCTTCCGTACTATTAGTCATTGTAGATAACCAAGATGACTCTACTCTGTAAAATGCCAACATCTCTCCTCTCTCTTCATATCTCTGTACAGTCCCTATTTGATAACAATGCTCCCCATTCTGTGCACTTGATATACTTTAATTTAGTAATAATAGTGGATTTTTTAAAGCCTTGAAACAAAGTATCATGAATATATTTACAAACACTAGTGATAGCAAGGAAGGCCTTTTTACCTTATCATCCTCATGAGATTAAAAAACTTGGGACTTCCTAAGTCATGATGGTTTGCATGTTCTTATGAGGGAATGCATATGGTTTCTTCAGAGGAAGATATACACAAAATGAAATGGCAACAAAGAGCAATTTCCTAAATGAAAATATCCTATCTTCTTTTGCCAAATTGTATTTGGAATTCTTCTGGTAGTGACACGAACTTTAATGTTCTCTGGAGTTACTCATGCAGAACTATGGAATCAGAGGGTGAAAATCATGAAGTTGTAGGGATGGGGAAATACTATCATCACATGAAATGAGATAATTTGGAATGTTTCAGACACTTAATCTAAATAACTTATTCTTGGAGCTTATTATTATTTTGCCTTATATTCTCCTATTTTAAGAGGAGCAAAATGATTTTGGTGCAAGGTATTTACTACTGAGTTTCAGTCCAGATTCTACTTCCTACCAGTGTAAACATGAAGTGGTTTTCAAATACTTCTCTACTATTGGGATTAGAATAATGCAAGACTATTATGAAATGCACATGTAAAATGAAATGAGATGATAGGAATATTTTTATTTACAAAAATACTTATAGCTATTATATTTACTGATAATCATGAGGACATGAATTGGTTTTACCTGGCAATAAGCTTTGCCATAATCAGTGAACTAATGGGGGAGTAGGGAGAACTTAATTCTCATTTTACTTCGGCAATTCAATTGCTAGCTTTCTCCCTTTGTTTTTTGTCTATACATGAAGATAATTTATAGCCTTACAGAGGTACTGTTAGGGTTAATTTCTGATTTTTAATACTAATACAAATAATGTGAATTTATTAGAAGGCATAGCAAATATAGTTCATCTCAATACTGGCATATATTTTATTTTTACATGGGACATCTGACTTCTGATTTTCACTGTAGGATATTAGTGATTCTGCTGCATTTGTTCTGTCTGTCTCATTAATGCTAAGAGGAATATGCTCAGATTAATTCCTGCATTTCTGTTCTTCTCTCAGTGGTTATCTTCCTTTTCCTCACAAAACTTTCTATAATATTCTTTCAGCCAAGGTTCTGATGTTTAAAATCGGTACATAACAAAACTCCATTTATTATTTTTTCCTGAAGACATGCTTGTTTGTTCTCAATATTCCATGACATTTTTGTTTGATTTAGAATTTTAGAAAAGAGTGTTTTTCTTTATTTTCTTTTTACATTTCAGAATTTTATAAACATTTTTCAATTGCTTTCTGATCTTTGTCATGTCTGTTAAAAAAAAAACAAACAGGTATCCCACTTTCATTTGCTCTTTTGAAAGGAATATACCTTTTCCTCTTGCTGCTTTTATGATTCTGGTTTTGTTTTGTTTTGTTTTTTGGCTTTATAATTTGATTACAGTATGCCATGGTAGAATATTTTTATTAATATTGTTTTTATTTGCTATTTTATCTATGTTGCTTGAGATTCTCTGAACTTTTGTAGTATTAATAGGCTATTGAAGCCATCTATTGAGTTCTTATTATAAGGTATTATATTTTTCAGTGTTAGAATATCAATTTTATCCCTTTTTTCTTTCAAAATCCTATACTCTGTTGAAATTTTCCATACTTTTATGTATTTTTGTCATTCTTTGTTTTTGTTCTGGAAATTACGAACCATCACTATTTCCAAGTTTGTGCATTATTCACATCTTTTATTTGTTCAATTTCCTTCTCTTTTTTTGGCTATATAGTGTAAAAGGGAGAAAATAGTTATGGGATCACAAGGGAGAAACCCAGTCCTGGTGAAAAAAATTTTTTCTTTAAATAAAAATTGCCTGAAGCATGATCATTATCTCCAGACTTTTTCAGTTATGTGAGCAAAAATATTTCTTATACATTTCCTATATGTTTTGGTTGTGGTGTTCTGTCAGCTAGCACAGATGTGTAGCAGGATTAAGATTAAATAGGTGTTGAACATAAAGTCAAGAGAGAGAATGAGATTACTTTAGTGAAAATTGCTAGAACTCTATGGCATTTTCTGAAATTCCAGGATATGGAGGACTAGGGGCACAGAAAGAATTTCCTTTGCACCTCCAGTTTGAAGGAGCTTAACCAAAGGGTACAATAGAACAATAAGATTCCCTAGAGTGCAAGGCACACAGTGGTTTCTAATTGGGATCTCAACAATGTAAATATAGATCTGTGAATATAGCCCTTTTGACATACAGAAGAGCGTGCATTTCCCACTGACCAATATGACTTACTAATTTACTCTAAAACAAGAGTATTTCAAGTGTTTTTCCCTTAGAGATGAGTCAGTATAATAAAACGTTTATACTTTTGACAAGGTTATTGGCCACATAAGGTCCCATTTTCCCCTGAGAGGGAGATTTTACAAACTTGTGTTTACATTACAGGTAATTGACTCTAGATACTTGGATCAGACTCACTATCATTCTTGCAAAGTTAAAGTAATGTTTCCTCTTTTATTTTCTGTCCATTATGTCTACTCATTTCCTGTAAACTTGTCTAATATTATCAATGGAGAGATTATCTTTTTCTTGGGAGAGGGTACCCCTATAGATCATTCTGGACTCATGATTTTTTGGAATTTAAGCTATGGATGGATATAATAATCTTAAAGTTCTGGTTAGTGTTCTAGAACTTAGGAAATGTTTCCAGTTTCTATGGCATGAAAGATTTGGCATTCATTCATTCATTTTTCTGTTAAGGCGTTACATAAACATTTCATCAGGTTCTAAAGAAGGAATTTAGCCACAAAAAATACTTGGCTAGGGTAGAAAAAAGAAAGCTACCAAAGGCAGATATCTCATCTCTAATGTCTAAATATACTATGGTTTTAATTATTGGCCCCCTTTTAAGTTTGCTTTTAAGGGGAAGGGATATATTTCTGTAGAAGCCTGACAATAAGAGAAGATTATATCTTTAAAGTTTCATGTTTGGTTTTTTTGTTTTGTTTTGTTTTTGTTTTTGTTTTGATTATGTTGCTACAAGGCACCCTGGTGAAGTGAAACCAGTATGAGCATGAGTCAGAAAACTCTAGGTCTGAGTCATAGTTCTGGTACTTAGACTAACTAGGAGCCAGTCATTAGATGTAGCCAAATATCTTCTTTTTCACCTTTAGGATGGGTGTTACAGTGATCATTACAATACAACTTAAATGTGGGTTTTAATTGTGTTAGGCCTTATTCTAAAGAAAGTTACTCTATTCAGAATTTTATCCTTCTGGAATGTGCAGCTAGTCTCTGTTTACAAAGGTCATACTCTAGAGGAATTTAATAGAACAGCTGAGTTATTTGTATTGGCAACCAATATCTGAGGCCTTTTTTTTTTTTTTTTTTTGAAGATTTTATATATTTGATGGGGGAGAGGGACGGGGAGAGGGACAGAGAGAGGGAGAGAGCAGGGAGGGGGAGTGGCAGGCAGAGGGAGAGGGAGAAGCAGGCTCCCTGCTGAGCAAGGAGCCTAATGCAGAGCTGGATCACAGGACCCTGGGATCATGACCTGAGCCAGAGACAAACACTTAACCAACTGAGCCACCCAGGTGCCCTGCTATCTGAAGCTTTTCTATTAACATAAGTAATATTAACATTTAGATTTTCAATGGTAAATTTAGTGACCATTTTGCATACTGAATGCTAAAATGGCATCTCATGGGCAAAATAAGCAGTATTCAAGGTAAGTGGATCGAATATTTAGAATATTCTAGCATTGCTCCTTATACTTCCTTATGCAAAGCAAGCCCTGCAGTTTGTATTATTTACAGATGTAATACAAAGCTTGATCTTGTGTCCAGCCACTGAGTGGGAGAAAAATTGATGTATTTTTCTGAAAATAAATTAATGGAACCCTGCTTCTAAAATAAGATTGCGTCTTCTTTTTTTTACTTTATTTTATTTTTATTTTCATTTTTTAATTTATCTCTTGCATCTTCTTATTAAGGAAACTTTTTCAGTAAGATATGTTAGACATATCTTACTTACTCAGGACAGACAGCTGGGAACCGTTATTGTGTCTGCTTACTACTGACTGTGTATTAAATGGCTGGAGGCATGTCTTGGTAACAAATTCGTGGGGCTAAAACTTTTGGTACATACACTTTTAACAAAAAATAGTTTGAAGATTCTACTTATCTTGTGTTAGTTCAGTTTACAATGATGCTTATTTCAAAATCACTTATTTCATAAGGCAGGACTAAGATCAAGTACTTAATACAGTGTGAATGCAAATGAAATGCTCACTAAAATGCTAATTCTGTTAGTTAGAAGATGGATTGACTGCTAATTACATTGTCATGTCTGAGAATCTAAGTTGGATGGGCAAAGATCAAGAGGGAATTAGGTTAAGTGAATTTTTGCAAAGTATAACTTTGGAATATATTGATTAAAGACTCAACCTGATTTATCTCACAACTTTCTGAGAATAGTATCAATAAAAATTACTTGAATTAAACTTTCCATTTACCTGGGGTATTTCTAAATGCATTAAAAAACAATGGGAAATACCGTTCTTAGATGGGGTAGGATTTTCTTGGATATTCCAATGATTTCCGCCTTTGGTTGACTACAGGCTTGTCTCATAAATGTAATGAAGGACATGAAGAACTGACTCAGAGGAATGTTCATCTGCAAAAGAATTTTGCAGATTAATATCCTCCTTTCTCATTTTCCTCTCTAGGGAAATGGAATAACTAACCTAAGAGGTTTGATTCCAGGAGAGTTTCAGGGACAATTTTATTAGTGGGGGAGCCATTGTTAAAGGCCACATATTTGATGTACTTATTTTCTTCAAAGCGAAAAGACCTAGTAAAAATTAAATAATTGTTGCTATGGTGTGCCTTCTGTAGCAGGAATCTGGCTATAGGCTCTTTTTCTTGTGAACACTATTATTCACTTGGTTATTGTTTAAGTCACTATGGGAATGTGAAAAGAATAAAGTAAAATCCAAATTTTGATTTAAGGTTAGAAAATTAACCTATCTCCATATACTCTCACATAACTTACTGAACACCTTAATATTGAGAAAATAATTATTTCACAGAAACGTTAACACTAACGTTTTTTGAATATACATTAGGATAGTTTAATCTCATAAAACCCCGTAAGTTTGTATATGTAATATTATTAACTTCTAAACATAAATACTTAAATTTATTACTTATACTTAAATACTTAAATAAAATATACTATGTTGAAGTAAATGTTGAATCTACATAGTGACAGAAAATGGGATTTAAAATGCCAGTTTGTTTCCTTTTGTACATTAAATTTAGAAAAGGTGGAAAAGTTTGTTTTTTTTAAACAAGTTCATGTGATTTCAAATATATTTTGATTATGTCACTAATAAGTTTAAACTATATTTATACCCATTTGTCAGGTATTTACCCATTGAGGTGTTCTAACAGGAGCAATTCTAAAGTTTCACAAAGGAAGTAATTTTTTTCCAGAATAGTATCTTACATTTGAAAATCAATTGAATAACTTCTGTGGATCTTGAAAACAGAGCAGAAGGGACTCAAGGGTTGAATCTAGAAACCATAGCTGTGATGTGTTCCTTGGCTACCACTTTCAGCAAGATGTCCGGTGGCTTGGCAGGAAGTACAATCTGATGGCCATCTGGTTTCAACCCTCTCACAGATCTGACCCCGGCAAATTTCTTGTTTTTGTTATTTCATGCCTCTAGGAGAATTAAAGTAGAGAGACAATGAGCAAGATATATCTATATTATCTATCTATATCTATATATAGATATACCTATATGTCTGTATCTGTATATCTATATATCTATATACCTATACTATTAATATAATAAACATAATTAATATATAATTCTGTGGTTCTTATTCCAAACTTAAGAGTCTTGCCTATTCAATAAATGCTGCATAATATGTTACAAGAGATTTTTATGGCTTCATAAAACCTCACATTGTATCAATACCCTTCACTTTAGGTAAAAGATCCATACATGAAATTCCCATTAGCTGAACATCTGTTACTCAGTTTATTGAGGTTTAATTACTTATGTGACTCTGAGTTGCAAGCATTTGTTTTAAAGGTGCTTTAGCAGTTTAAAAAATAACTTTGAGTAGATTCTTTTTTTTTCCTTCAAGCAACTAATGGGGAAGATATTATTACTCTCCTTCTTTTATCTCCAAGGAACCTAAGACAGAGATTGCTAAATAAAGTCGCTTGAAGTCATTCAGCCTTTTTAGATGTTGAACCTCAGCTATGTAGGGTCTTATTCTTCAAAAAGCTGTGCTCATTTTAGCATACTTCATGTTACTCCCTTGTTTTGAAATTTAACAGTTTTTTGATCACTTGAGAAATTAAATTTGAAATATTAATTGTGAGTCTTTTGGAAGAAGAGTGAATCATCAGAATATTTTTCTTACTAATAATTATTGTCACCTAACTTAGGTTAAGGATTAAAGCTTTAGAAACCATAACTGTGTTATACACGTGTCTGCCACTCTGTAGATGACTCATTTTTATATTTTAACAATAAAATTATTATTTTCCTTTTTAAGGATATAAACATAAATTGGATTTTCTCAAATGTAAAAGTTGGACAATGAAGCACACTTCCAGAGACAGTTGATTATTCTATTTTTCTATTCAAAATACTGTGTTCTGTTTTTTAACTTCACTCTAAAAGAATTGCTCTGACTTTTTAACTGAAGCCTACACAGAAAAAAAAAAATGGGTGCTTTAGATGTATAGAATAGCTTTAATTATCTTTACCTAAATTATAAAATGTAACTTCAAATACTTTTGATTAGACAATTTGTGACATTTTAAATACTATAATTCTGTAGAAACTCTTATCCATGTCAGGTTTTATTATACATATCAATAATTTTAATATGATTTTATAATTTCCCTTTTAAAATTAAAGATATATTTCTACAAACTAGAAAAGAGTGTTCTGATTTTATAAAGTCACCCTCATCCTTTGAAACCAGTGCTTTGAAATGTCACTATTAACACTTTCTTTTGTAAGTGTTAAAATTATAATGGGCCCACACAAATAAGTGGGAGGTGCTAATGGGCACTTTATTTTTCCTAAATGCAGAATATCTATTAGAAGAGAGATGGTACATGGCTTTTAAAGGCTTAGTGGTTTCTTATTAACTGAATTTTACATGAATGTCCAAAAAGGTAACTGTAATAAATCTCAAAGTAGAGAGATATGCAATATAAATGTTATAAAAATTTGGTGACAGTTATGGGCTTATTTTTATTGTATATGGATAAAAATTACTTTTGTGTAGATTATTATGGAACAGCCTATTTCTGACCCAGTTAAATGTTTGTGGACCCTTGACTCATCACATATTCATGATATACCAGGGGAAAATCTATGTACCCATTAACTTTCATTGAGAATAGTATAAAGATATAACATGAACAATAATAGCTTTAAATTGTTTTGTGATGAACTGTACCATATGTTTCTATCTGGACTTCTCAGAATCCCAATCATCCAAAAGCTTGAACAGCTGCTGCCATTTTGCGGATAATTGCTGTAAGATGCATTTTGTCCTTCCCTGTGTTGATTTCTCCTTCTGTTTCTTGAAGTCCAATTGGATGTTTATTCCATTTCTTTTTCTAAATGTGTCTGCTTTCCTCCGGAGCTCACTTTGCAAACTAAATACTTTTATCCAGGAAAAATTCCTCCAGGTGTGTATCTTTCCAAGATATATGAGAATTGATGATAAAGATTTATCCTTCTGCTTACTCTGTATTCTCAACAAATATTTAGATTAGGTCTAACCTTTAAAAATGTAGCATGCCTTCTCTTCTCTGAATAATGGATTGTGATTTTTCTCCAGAGTTGCTATGTAATGCAAATCATGAAGAGCTTGTAAGCCAAGGGGGATAAGGTTGTCTTTTTGCTGTTGTTGTTGATTTTAAAAATTTAAAGAATATTTCTAAATCTGAAAAGTTTTTGTTTAAATATTAATTTTAGAGAAATAGAAAGAGTTGTATTGCAAAAGAATAATTGCAATATTGAATAGTTGGTGATTATCATGAAGCCTTTTCTCTTAAATATTTTTCACCTGTAAGTAACATAAGTTTTATAATTATATTCCATATAAGTGTATATAATCCTCTGATCATTTAACTGAGAAACATTTGACTATCAGGTTTTTCCTCTTTAAGTTTCTTCTAATTTTTGCAGTTCTAAAAATAGTAATTGGCATAGGTAATAATAGTATGAAACATAAATTGCCTTTCCAAATCTATAGTATCATTAAATATATTGAGCACTGTACTTTAAAGGGGGTGTTTATTTTCTTTTAAGAAAAGTCAAACTGGGGTCCAGATTCACCTATAGGGTTAGAGAGGTTCTTAGGCTATATTGAGCTAAGACGGTAACACCCACAAAGCCATGAAGTTGGAAGGGATGAGTGATTTCTCCCTTCTCTGGAAATATCTTGAATATGGAAAATACAGTGTTGTCTTCAATGACCTATTATCAAGTATGCTTCTCAAGCATTGTTGGAAAAGGTTATATACACAGAATTATTTCTGTTAAAACATAGTGATCAGTTTTGTTGTAATGGCTATCCTCCCAAGAAAATTTGCCTATCTGAAATGGATATGAATCCAGAAAAGACAAGAATGTGATCTGCTTGAAAGAAAGTTTGCAGCTGTTTAAATCATATGGTCCAGTTAACAAGGTCGGATTTGTCTCACTGTAGTTTATTATCTCGAATCAAACAATGGCAGGGTACATTTCTTTTAATTGACATTTTTACTTTTTCTATGTTTTTCTTAATTTAGAAATAATGGTTCACAGTCATACTTACTAGAGGAGATTATTCTAATAAGGGCTGAATATTGGAGTAAATTTTTTTTTTTTAAAGATTTTATTTATTTATTTGACAGAGAGAGATCACAAGTAGGCAGAGAGGCAGGCAGAGAGAGAGGGGGAAGCAGGCTTCCTGCTGAGCGGAGAGCCCGATGCGGGGCTCGATCCCAGGACCCTGAGATCATGACCTGAGCTGAAGGCAGAGGCCCTAACCCACTGAGCCACCCAGGCGCCCCAATATTGGAGTAAATTGCAAGCTTCCTTGTCATGTCTATTAGTCGGTGGATTTCACTCCATCCAAATAATATTTAGCCTTTAAACAATTGGTAACTAGGGTGGAAGGGAGATGAAGTTTTTTTTTTTTTATTCAAAGATGAAATATTACTGCTAAACAAAACATACATTCTGAGGTTCAGAAATTGCTTGAGTATTTGTGTATAAGAAGAATATAACAAATGTGAACTACTAGGAAAATTTCGCAATTAGCTAGCTATTTGGAATAGCTTTTTTAGCTGTTTAGCTATTTGGAATAATTTTTCCGTCTTGTGGTGGTAAATCTTGCTAAAACCAGTGCTTACCTTTGATTTTTTCCTGGCTCACTTAGATATTTAAGATAAGACATTTCCACTTGGACTATGGATAAATCTTTCTGCTGTAGTGAAATTACATTTTAAATGACTTTTCCTGTATTATTGTTGGCTATGTCACATATTTTCTCCAAATTTCTATTAGATAATCACGCAATTTTATAAAAATTCTGGTTTAACTTTTAAAAATATATGTCTAATATATGTGGCCATAAGTTATAATTTGATTAATGTAGTGATCTCTGTGATCTAATTCAAATAGATCAGGAAATGATGTATGTAAATTTATTGAAATCCTCTTTTCCTTATTTTTGTGGATTTTAAAGGCACAGAATTTGTTTAGCTTAATTATAATCTGTGGCTTGTGATTTACTAGTATCATTAGTTCATGTGACATTCATATTCATACTTTATTGCACTTATATCTTAATATTATCTTACTGATATCATATCATGTCATGTCATATTATATATGCCAACCAAGACAGCCTTAACATTTCCCTCAGTTGACTAAAGTTAAAGCTTTCCTGACTGTAGGTCCCTGACCTCACTTTTCTGAGAGCATTTATTTTAGAAAACTTGAGATTATAAATTCTTTCTGCTCCTTTGAGATGTAAATCTTCTTACAGGCTTTTAAAGTTTTGCAACCCAAACATCTCTTTCTCAAGGACCTAGCATTGATCCCTTTGAAATGTTATCATCAGGAAAGATAGGACTCCTATCTTCTAGACTCCTGGGAGGGGAGGAGTCTAACTTTGTTAAGTACCAATTAGCAAACACAGATGGTCTGATCACATTGACTAACTTTCTCCTTAATGTACCCTAGTAGTTTCCCATTAGCTCACCCAGTTCTTGAAATATCTCTTGCCTTTTATTTAAATAGAATTGATTTCAATTCTTGTTCTTATTGCAGTAGCCTTGACTCCTGATGTAACATCTTGAATGAAGTCATCTTTGCCTAACTTGTCCAATGTGAATTTTCTTTGAGAACTCTAAGAACTAAAATCTTACCTGCAACCTATGTTCTCCT
>CM053618.1:17759119-17798786 GCA_028646535.1 Procyon lotor
AAAAAAAAGATGTTCTAAATCAGATGAACTTTTCAATTCATCAATGAATGGTTTCTTAAATGAACCAAATCATTATTCAACTTTTAATGTTCTAAGTATATAATATGTATATAATAATGCAGAACCAAAAAAACCCACAAAAAAGAAAAAAACAAAAACCACTAGAATGAAAAAAGAATGCCCCTTTCATAAGAACAAAGTCACTTCCTTACAGATTTTGCTTCTTAGATACAATATTCTGCGGCTCTTCCACACATATTCACCACAGATCTTTGTGAAGGAATGTAGACTTTATGAAATACACGTTGCATTCTTTGGTCGCTTAATCCTTCTGATCCTGAAATCGAGTTTGCTGTTTTTGGGGATCACTCTGGCCTCTCTTCCTTCCTCCCTTCCTTCCTCAAAATTCCCTTGTATCTGCCTTCTTACTTTATTTTTTTATTTTATTTAATTTATTTTTTATCTCGCTGACTCTTGGATCCCTGTTCTTAATCATCATGTCAGGAAGGCCATTCATGGAAAACAACTTGGCTGGTGTTGGCTACAGAGTTCTCATTTCTGCTGATTTCACTCAGAATCTGCTGAGGCAGGTGCCCTCCCTGCCATCTTCCAGCCTTGGTTAGTCTTCATACCACTTATCACGATGGTTCCTGACATCCTTAAGTACAAAGCTTTGTTTCTTGCTCCATTTTCTTTCTCCTCCCCTTGTTTTTCTTTGTTTTTTTTTTTTGGTTGTTGTTTGTTATTTTTTGTTGTTTTGGTTTTAGAGAGGAAAAGGATTAAAGAAAAATTTGCTGTATCATCTTTTCTAAAATCCTTATTTTTTAACATATATTATTAATTGATTGTCATAACAGCATCAGAACTATTCTTCTAACAATAGTGTTCTTAAAGGGGAAGATCTGATGTAAGTGCCTTTTGAAGAATAACACTCTAAACAAACAAAAATTCATAGTATATAAAAGTTTTTCCATATAGACGGAGGGGAAACCATGTCTTGTTAATCTGTTATCATGTTGTATTTGTAATATTTTAGTGACAGCTTTAATGTGAACTGTTCACTGCAACTTAACTTCATTTTTTTAAGAGTGAGAATAGTTTTAGGCAATTCATAAGTGTGTACCATGAATCCATTGTTAAACAAAACACATATAAAATCCTTGCTGGTATGAAATTCAATCAATAATCATTTTGTGAAGACTAGAGATACAGTTATAAAACATCCCATTCTATTTGTAACTTAAATATGGCTTTGTGTTTGAAAATCTAGTCTATAACTTTATAAATAATTTCAAAAGGCCTCTACCTATTTGCATACATTAACATTGCCCTGGATATCAAGAGTACCAAAGGGACTACTACAACTTCTATTTCATGTGTATGTATTTATCTTCAAGTTAATTTGCTAGTTTCATACCAAATACATAAAATCAGACCACCATGGTTTGAAAAATAAACACTGAAGTTTTCTATAGATTATTGTAACGGAAACAAAATGGCAGCTAGCATATAAATATCTGCATTTTTTTTTTTTTACCAGCTATTTCTTCTAGGTCTTATAAGTAGTGTAAGAGATTATTTATTTTGAATAGGAAGTGCCTGGCTCTGAAAGTTTTAGCCTAACACTGGAGGATGTAGGGAGGGTTTAAATCTTCATCTACTTAATCATCAAACCAGATGTCTCTGTTATTCTTTTAAAGATATATAATATTTTTCTTACATTCATATGAATCACCTAGTTTTTCTGCTCATTTTTTCCATGTTCAGAAATAGCAAAAATAATGAACATTGCCAAATGATTATAACCATCTATAATCAGGTTACCATAGATTATTTAGACTTTTACCTCAGGTGCTTTGTGACTGCAATTTAATTGAAAGAAAATAACCCTGTCAATTAAAAATAGAGTGAAAAGTGGGTCATGACTGAAATGTAGTTTCTTTAGAAGCAAAGAAAGTAAGGTACAATTAATAAAATTCTAATTGGACAATGTGAAAACAGATAATTTGTTCTTTTGTTCATCTATAATTGAACATACAGCATTTGAGTAATGGCATAAATAAAATAGAGGCATAACATTTATTCTGATGAGAATGATTAGTAAAATTATACTTTTAAATTGACTTAATTTTCTTCAGGAACAATGCTAAGATGGGATCTGGTTCAGGGTTGTACATGAGGTGTAAGAAAGCCTCATCAGGTTTCTCTTGATACATGAAAAGTAAGGAGAAAAAGACAGAGTTCCCTAGGATTGTTAAACTCAGAGATGTAAGTCTGATTTAGACCAGCAGTAAAAGAAAATGGGCTCCCCCCTTCAGAAGCATGTTCACCACCACCAGAAAAGAAGTGAGCAGCACAAGTCATTCCTGGGAATATTATTTGCATGATTATAATTGTTTAGGGGAAGCGGTAGTTGAAGTACATCTGAGTGCTGTATTGTCTCATGTGCTTTCTCAATTTAAAGAATTAGAGGATTAGAAAATGATGTGAAGGATATACTTGACCTGAGAACATTAGGGACAAAACAGATATTAGAATTCTGGAAATGGGACACGTTTTCAGAGCTTTTTGTAAGAACATAACATAACATTGCAAACAGTAGCTCAAGGAATTAGAATTTAATGAGTCCACAAATACATTGAAAGCAATTCACAGAAAGGAAAAATGGAGAAGGGACTGGAATATGGGCAGGAGGAAAGAAGGGAAAGTTTGAATTATTTAATTTACCTGGTATAAAATAAAATGCTTAAAAAGTATTCCATGTGATATGATCTTGTTCTCGCATCGTAACACAAAAATGTTTACAATAATTTACACGTATTAAGAGATCATCTGGATATGGCTGGCCAGCAGTGGTTTTTTGGGGGGATGATTCTTTGTCAAGAAGTTGTCACTTGTATTTCCTTAGAATGACAAAGGTAAAACAATATATTTATTCTCGTTTTGTAATATGAGAAGTTGAAGTATTCATGGCCCAGACTAAACAACAGAAAATTTACAATTTCCAAACTTGCTTAAGATCTTAAGTGATTAGGGGCGCCTGGGTGGCTCAGTGGGTTAAAGCCTCTGCCTTTGGCTCAGGTCATGATCTCAGGCTCCTAGGATCAAGCCCCACATCGGGCTCTCTACTCAGCAGGGAGCCTGCTTCCCTCTCTCTCTGCCGGCCTCTCTGCCTACTTTTGATCTCTCTCTCTCGTCAAATAAATAAAATAAGTAAAATCTTTAAAAAAAAGATTTTAAGTACTTAAAAGGTGGCATATGGCTTACTCTTGTCATTCTGCCATCCTCCTTCCCCTCTTCGCCCCCCCTCTTCACCATCCATCAGACGCCCTCACCTCTAACAGGACACTTTGCTCATGAGCCACTGGCAGGTCAAGGCCTTTTATTTTAATGATGGAGATAATGCGCAAAACATGAAAAACAGGAATGAAGATGCTAAGTGAATTTATTACATTTGGAAAGTGTTAAAATCTATTTGTAGAAGAAAAGAAATTTTTTTCCTGAAAATTTGGGAGGGCTGTTGTTGCTTTTTTAAAATTTTTGTTTTTAACATTTTATTTTTTTGTAGGGGTGAGGGGAATGAAGTAAGTCAAGGGACGAATTTTTTTTCTCCCCAAATTGACTTTTTAAAAATGTATGAACATACATGAAGGCAAATTGCAAGTAAAATGATATACAAAGAATAAAAGTTGAAACAAGATTTTCTGCATCTAGGGGCCCCTGGGTGGCTCAGTGGGTTAAAGCCTCTGCCTTCAGCTCAGGTCAGGATCTCAGGGTCCTGGGATCAAGCCCCGCATCCATCTCTCTCTCTCTCTCTGTGAAATAAATAAATAAAATCTTTAAAAAAAAAAAAGATTTTCTGCATCTCTTATCATTAATGTTTCCCAGATTTGAGTCCTGATATAATGTTAGATACTTTTAAAAATAATAATACATTACTGTTACTCTGAATAATTCTGAATAATTTTTTATATACATGTATATAAATATACATGTATATAAATTTTTATATACATGTATATAAAAAATAATTTTTTATATACAAAAAAATTCTGAATAATTTTTTTATATACATGTGTCTTCAAAGCCCCTGCCCTGAAGCTAAAAATAATTCTTTTCTAGCAATGTCATGAATTAATTTCAGAATAACCTTTTATCAGGGAAATGATCTGATACATTTTCAGTGTTACAAAATAAGCCATTTCAGATGGAGCTTATGCATTATAATTTTGCTGCGTTATTGCTTCCTAATTTGTATTACTTGGAGGAATTTGACAATAAAGAAGTATTATATTTGAGAAAAAATTACTATTTTCAGATAAAAAATTCTTCCAATATAATGGGTCATATTATTCACCCCTATAGACAAAGAATTTGTGTGTGATTTAGAAAATACAGCTAAGGTAACTCCATCACCCAGAAATAACCTGTTTCTCCTTGAAGTTCTGTCAGTTTTATTTTCATAGTTCTGATGTATTATTCTGATGTATTATTGTTAGGTACATGTGTATTCATGATTGTTATGTCTTCTTGGAGGAAGTGTCTCCTTTATCATTATGTAAAACTCCTCTTTATCACTGATAAATTTTCTTGTTCTGAAATCTGCTTGGCCTAAAATTAATCATATATTTTTATTAATGTTAGCTGTTAGCAACAGAAATTTATTTCTTTAAAAGTTTTGAGGGTTAGAAGTCTATAATGAAGGTACTTGCAAGGACTGGGGAAATGGAGTGATAAGGACAGAGAGGGAGAGAGAGAGAAAGGGAGAGAGAAATGGGACTCTTCAGGAGGTTAAGATAGGATTGGTATTTTTCACAATAATCCTTAGGCAATTTTAATACATAATGTCCAAGGACCATAAGTTGAGACTCACTGCCAACGTCTGTGCATGTCTGGAATTCTCACAACAATCCTCTTTTATACTTAGCGATTATTATCCTTATGTCTAGATGAAAAATCTGAACCACAGAGTAGTTGAACTTGCCAAAAACCTGCATAGTTAATAAGGGCATAAAAAAGCATTTCAGTTCCAGATGCTATGTTTGCAAATAGTATGTTAGACCACCTGTATATGGATAATTGTCAAATAGATCTACCTATATTGACAAAAAAAGTAAGAACTTGAAATAAGATCTTTAAAACTTAATATAAATCTTTTTTCTTATTTACATACTACCAGTTTTTATGTTTCGTTTTTATTTAAATTCTAGTGTAATGTATAGTGACATACTACCTGTAAAAAGCAAACAAAATTTTAAAAAATAGAATTTTTAAACAAATATTTAAACAGAATAAGCAACTATTAAACAAATATTAAGGTTGCTAAACACTTAAGCAACTGTTAGATATCTAAACTTTTAGATATTGAAAGTGCACGAAGCATACAATTTTAAAGACTTAAGAATGGAAATGGAAATTAATAAAAATAAAAATTAGCATAAAATTAGATTATTACATTGATATATACCCAATTCTTATTTTTAATTCCAAACCTAGTAAAAACCTACACCTTAATATTGAAAGATAAAGATGAATAATAGGGTATTAAAGTGTCTGGTAGAACTATGTATTTTTATATTAAAAATGCTAGCACTAATGCTTTTCAGAAATTTAAATTTTATTTATTTGTACATTTCTAGTAAAATATAACTTTCTAAGAATTTAGAGAAATAAAAATCTAAATAAGAATGGATTACACGTTCTTCACTGAAAACTGGAGGTAACTGAAAAATTAAGAACCCAGTATTAGAAAGGATCTGATAAGATAGAAACTTCAAACTCTCCTACAAGAAATGTAATTTTGTTACAAACTATTTAGAAGCTAATTATTTCTATGTTTTTTTCCATATTTTTTATTTTAAGATAAATATTGCTAGTGATAACTTCCCAGTAAGAATATTGACACAAGTTTAAATATTCCTAAATAATATCCCTGTCAATTTAATACTGAAAACCATCACTATTTGCAGAATGGTGGTTTCTTAGAGTTAAGTTGTCAGAATTATTCCTATCCTGAAAGAAAATATTTTACCATCTTTCCTAGATAACATTACATTTAGGCCATATAATCCTTCCGTAGCATGCTACAGTGGTAAGTGAAATATCTACTCTTTTCTTTTACACAGTCTGATCATTGCAGTGTCCTAAATTTAATAACAGAGAGGCACTTAAGAGCAATTCTATCACTTGCTAGCTGTTTAATGATCAAGTTCAGTTTTCCACAATTTTTGTCACATATTTCCCATGTGTAAAATATATAATTATTGTACCTTACATGAAGGCAGTAAAAATCAATAAGTTCTTGGGTAGGAATGTACATTTTAACCTGGGGCTAGACAGCATTATGCTAAGCGAAGTAAGCCAATCAGAGAAAGACAAATACCATATGATTTCACTCATCTGTGGAATTTAAGAAACAAAACAAATGAGCAAAAAGGAAAAAGACAGAGGCAAAACAAGAAACATACCCTTACCTCTAGAGAACAAACGGATAGTCACCAGAAGGGAGGTGGGTGGGGGCGTAAATTAGGAGAAGGGGATTAAGGATGGCTCTTGTCGTGATGAATACCAGGTGATATATGGAGGTACCAAATCACTGTATTGTATGCATGAAACTAATACTACACCGTATGTTAACTAACTGTGATTTAAATAACAACTTAAAAAAATAAACTGTAGGTCATTATATGTATTTTAGGTACACTTTTATAAATCTCTACTTCAAAAAATTAAATTAATGGCCAAGAGGATAAACTATTTAGCAGCTGCTAATCAAGCAGCATTTGCAGAATCCCTTCCTTGCAGAGACTTAAAGTCATGCTCACATGGAATGTTGAGTGTTCCTCTTCTTTCAGCTGGAGTTTATTTACACTCTGCCTGGAACACTATCTGCCGGGATACTCCATATGCCTTTGTTAGGTTCATTTGGAGAGAGTTAAAAACGATAATGTTTTTGAATTAAGTATTCCTGGAAGACTATCATGACATTAATTGATACTGAAGAGTAGACTATCATTTTTGTAGACTTTATTTTTTTGCCATGCATGGAAAATCTATATGGCTAAACAACTTTTATCACTTTACTAAAGGCATAATTTTAAAGATTTATATGAAGGTGTAGATTCTTTTGAAAATCTTAGTTACAATAATAGGAGCGCTATGTGGTTCCAGCGGCTGGGTGTCCACCTCCGGATCTCAGCTCAGATTTTAATCTTGGAGTTGTGTGTTCAAGCCCCATGTTGGGCTTCACTTAGGCCTGGAACCTACTTTAAAACTTATTTACAATAAAGCTGTAGGTTTAAGCAGTGAATATGAAGTAAAGAGACAGAGAGAAGTTACTCTAATGTATAGCTCAGGTTGAAATAATGCCATTTCATAAGCATGCAACCCTGATGGCTTATTATAAAGAACCTGTGAAAGATTTTTCTATGCTTAGATAATTTGTATTATCTCTTCTGATACCTGTGTTTGTAGAGTTACATACAGAGAGATTGAATCTATTTTAGACATGAATCTTTAATTAGAATAGTGACCGTATCCCTTTGAGTGAATAGTCAAATCTTAGACAGTTTTGTGCATAATCCTGTCAAATATCTTTTTCTATAACACATACTTATAAATGTAACATAACATTTTTTTAAAAAGAGTTATTTATTTTTTGGGGGGGAGAGGTGGTGGTGGGCAGAGAGAGAGGAAGAAAGAGGCTTAAGCAGACTCCACACTGAGCATGGAGCCCCATGTAGGGCTCGATCTTATGACCCTGAGATCACAACCTGAGCCAAAACCAAGAGTCAAACACTTAACTGACTATGGCACCCAGGTGCCCTATCATAGCAGAGTATGTTTTGATTGATCTCTTTGTCTTAGTTTCATTAAATTTTGACTTTAACTACCTGTTTCAGAATCTTGGATTTTCTTATCTTGGACCCACCCACCTTGCCTCCCCAAATAATTCAGTCTCCAGCTGTTGTATATCAAGAATCTGAAGTGTGTGTGTGTATGTGTGTGTTTAAGATTTTATTTATTTATTTGACAGAGAGAAAGAGATCACAAGTAGGCAGAGAGGGAGGCAGAGAGAGGTGGGGAAGCAGGCTCCCTGCTGAGCAGAGAGCCTGATGTGGGGCTCTGCCCCAGGACCCTGAGATGAAATCATAACCTGAGCAAAAGGCAGAGGCTTAACCCACTGAGCCACAAGGTGCCCCAAGAATCTGAAGTTTTAATAAGCTTCTCTAATAATATTCAGGGAATGAAGTGGAGAAATACTGTTGAGCTGTATTTATGGGTAATATATGCTCTTTCGATATATTTAAAGAAGTAAAAAAATGCCTTCCTATATGCTATTATCAGTCATTACTTCAAGCTCTTATTTTTTGTAGCAGAACCAAAGACAAAATAAATCTTTGAGCTCATCATCCGCATTGTCATAGTTTGGGATGCCTTGAGTTCATCTCTGACCTGTACAGGGTACCTATGCTTCGGCTTTCCCACCAAAATCATAACCTTCCTGCTGCCATCAGGAAGCTTGGCTGTAACCTCCTTACTGGGACATCCTTACCCTTACCTCTGATCTGGGAATATTCAGAACCCACAATTATTGTAGAGTTGTTCCCCCGATCCTTAACAAATAGCTTCAAGTTTTCTACTCTGAAATTCAAAATCATAAAATTAAAAAGAAAAAGAAAATCTTCCAGTTTTGGTAAGCATTTTTTGAAAGAGATAACTTTCATTCACCTGTGGTTGTACGTATAAATTAAGATGTCTTTCTGGTGAGCAGGAGTCAACTTAAGAACCTTAAGTTTTTATACTTCTAAATATGTGTTCTGTGAAAACATTAAAGCTAGACACAAAATTCATATATAAGAGGGTTTATTTACAGTATTCATTATAATAAGGGAGATTGGAAATTAATTATAATAAATAATAAAAGAATTACCAAAACAGTATGGTACATATGTAACATGGAATACTGCATTACTGTTATTTTCATTTTTATAAGCCTATTTAATGATAAGGAAAGAAAGCTGGAATTATAAATGAATATAGGTTATATTCGTTTTAAAAAGATATATGCATAGGAAAATGTAAAGGTAATTAATACAGTTGACCCTTGAACATTGTGGAGGTTGGGGTCCATGACTCTCACAAAACTTAACTGCTAATAGCCTACTGTTAGAAAGCCATACCAATAGCAGTTAATTAACATGTGTTTTGAATGTTATGTGTATTATATACTGTATTCTTACAATGTAGTAAGCTAGAAAAAAGAAAGTATTATTAAGAAAATCATAAGAGAGGGTCACCTGGGTTTCTCAGTCAGTTAAGCATCTGCCTTCTGCTCAGGTCATGATCCCAGGGTCCTGGGATTGAGCCCTACATTGGGCTCCCTGCTCAGTGGGGAGCCTGCCTCTCCCTCTCCCTCTGCTGCTCCCCTTGCTCCCTCTGCTGCTCCTCCTCTCTCACTTGCTCACTCTCTCAAATATATATATATATATATATATATATATATATATATATATATATATATATATATAAATCCTTAAAAACAAAAGAAAATCATAAGAGAAAGCAAATTTACAGTACTGTACTGTATTTACTGGACTCATGTGGTTCAAATTTGTGTTGTTGAAGGATCACCTGTATAACGAAATATTATCTCTGAATTATATATGCCTCTTATTAACTATACTACATAATATCCAATATTTTCTTTTTTTTTTTTTTAAAGATTTTATTTATTTGACAGAGAGAAACAGCGAGAGAGGGAACACAGGCAGAGGGAATGGTAGCGGGAGAAGCAAGCTTCCTGCCGAGCAAGGAGCCTGATTGGGGCTCGATCCCAGGACTCTGGGATCATGACCTGAGCCGAAGGCAGCTGCTTAATGACTGAGCCACCAAGGTGCTCCAATAGCCAATATTTTCTAAACATATTTAATATGCTTATATTAAATGTATGTTTAATATGATCACCTCCTTTAATATGTATTTCCAGATACAGTAATGTTTCCATCGGTGTTGGTAGCAGAGTGGGGAGACCTTAAATGTTATCCTTATTTCTAAATATGGCCTGCCTAACCCAACAACTCCTGTTAACTTCATATCTTCCATGAGAAACCAACAAGTAAATAACTCAATCTCAATTATCTCCTAAAATTTTTCTGAAAACTACAGTTGCAATAAAATTATTTTATATAGAATAATGTTTTACATTATTTAACTATCATCATATCTTTGAGCTTTCACAGGACTCCTTTTGGACTTCAGATTTTTTTTTCCTTTTTGACCTAAAATATTGTAAGCAAGTATATTAAAAAAGAAGCAGCATAGTTTTAAGGCCAAGTTATATAGTTTTTCACATAGCATTTTACAAAAAATTCAAGTATTTATGTAATTCATAGTTCATTTCAAATTAATTTTTCCCTATTTAAAAATATTTGTTCACCTATCCTTAGAGAAAGAGGACCCTAGGTACTATCTTTTTGTGTGTAGCGGTTTGTGTTGTAGGTTAGTTCTTTGAGCAGAATATTCTGTCGATAAACATAAATGCAAATTCTGATGCATGTATTTCATGGTTGTAAAATTAGAAGTGGGATCCTGCTTATATACAGTATATGCATGAGACATGAGAAAATTGTGTGTCCACTGTCAATCTGGTCTATTTCATGTCTGACATTTATAACCTACATTTGTTTCCTACCAGCAAGTTTAGGTTCAGAAACAGTATTGCTAAAAAAAGAAAGAAAGAACAAAAAAGAAAATGAGCCCTGCTTTTGTTGGTTCTGAAAACACCACTACAAAATTAAATCACTGTAAAAGAAAACCCTCTTCAATAATTTTTGTCATTTCTGGAATCTGTTAATTTTTGCAGTGTTCACAGGTTATACAAAAGTGTGCATGTACTGTTCAAGCTATTTTCATTGTTTTCAGGTACTTCCCTCTCTGATGGCAATAACAATTAAGAAATGGGCACCAGCTCCTTGATACTGTATCTTTCGTCCTCCCTATTTCATTCTGTCAGACTTAACTTACTACCTTTCACTCCATACCTGTTCATCAAATCTTACCGATTATATATCCTAAAGATAACTGAGATCTCTGCCAGCTCTTCCTTGTGATGGAGATGTGAAATAATTCTTCAGTACTTGTCTACTTTAAAGTGATCCCCAATGCTATTGAAAATGGGTAAAATAATTACTCGTGTTTTCTAAAAGAGATGGTAAACACACATTTGCAGCATTTGCTAATGAGAGTCCCCTAGCCTATCACCATCCTTCAGGCTAGATAAGAAATAATTCATGGGGAAAGTGAGAGGATTTTTCAGAAAGTGTTTAAGGTACCAATGTGCACATCCTTACCCTCCCAAACCTTTCCTTAATCTCAATCCCAGAGGATTAGGTTTAAGCAGTCTTTAACAGACTCTTCTCAAGAGGACTACTTTGCCTGTCAAAGCTGGAGGGTGTGGTTTATTTTTTAGATTCTTTCCTGGCAGAGTAATGATGAGAGAGAGTAACTCTAACTATGTAACTGTCATTCCCATGCTAGGAAATGGGCAGCAAGGAGAAGGTCTTCAGGACACGGCTAGAGATAAGTCTGAATATACAGAACAATCCTCCAGGGAAAGGAACAGCATTCAAGCATCTGTCCTGTAGACACGGGTTGCACTCACACCAGATTATAGCAACACTAGTTAAATAGAACTGTTTTTAATGCCTTACTATTCATTCCTTCCTCATTTACTGAAAACCTGGGAGAAGAATATGACTGCTTCTATCTCCTCACTACTGGAGAATTTATTGGGTAACACAAGCTAGGTGAGCAAAGATTTATTTGGGTGACATTGATATTTTGATATTAGAATGAACTTTTTCATGTTAAAAATGATATTGTTCTTTAGCACCTTAAAGTGCCAGGGAAGGTATGGGATCCAACAAAGATATTTTTCAGAATGGTGAGAAGATATGATAAGAGCAAGCTTGAATATATGGTGATGAAAAAATGAGGTGGTTTCCTCCTTCTAACCTATTGATTTTAGCTCATTCACTTATGTAAATTTCACCATCACTCTTTATGGCAGTGGCCTGTTTTAATAGTCTATTCACTTCTAATTTTTCCACCTTTAAGGGGAAAAAAAGATCTCATTGCAGACTGTCAGCATTTTCATATGTAAATATGGTTATATCTTAGTCCTGTGAATATTTTTCAACTGCTTCTTTTAGCTGAAAAATACGTGATCAGCTTCTCAGCCTGATTCTCTTTTCCTCTCTAGCCTCATGTTTTTCGCTGTACCCATCTCCCAATTTGAATCTAACCTCTGACTATAATCAACTCTCTTTCATTTTAGATATAACTCGTATATAACATTGTTTAAGGTGGACAATGTATTGATTGACAATTTATGTATTGAAGTATGGTTACCACTATAGTGTTAGCTAATGCTTCTGTCATGTCACATAGTAATTATTTTTTTGTGTGAAGTGAGAACAATTAAGATCTACTTGTTTCACTTTTTGAGATTCCTAGTCTTTTTTGCAATTTCTTCTCCATGTGTAATTTTTTTTTTCCAGTACTCTGATTTATCTATCGTATGGACTCTTACTTATGCTTCATGTCTCAGCTTGAATGACTTTTTTTGGGCATTTCCCTAAAGTATTAAGAATGGATTAGATGTTTATAAAATATACATTAAAATATATACTTTCACAATCCCAGCTTCTATAATATTAGCTTTTGTAGTTATGTTAATATTTGGTATCATCCAGTAAACTACAAACTACTGGTAACAAGGAATCATGTTTTTCTTTAGTGCCCATCACAGTACAATTGCAATGATGTTTAACATGTTTCTGAATGAATCACTGAATGGGAGATAGAAAAATCCACATGGGAGCATAAGCACATAGGCACTTTGGGTGTCGTCCTGCTAATAAGTATATATGAGGTGTAGTGTGAGATCATTTTATGTTTTCAAAAATCCCTTTTGTTGCATTGAGATTCTAATGAAAATAAAGTTGCATTGGGAGAACTGTCACTCTGTATTATTATCTAGGAAAGACTCCCAAAGGCAGATGTTTTCTTCATTGAAGTGGCAAATTTAAGTTGTTATTAGAGATCACAGAAAAATAGAAAAACTCAATAAAGAAGCTGAAAATAAAAGAAAAATAAACTTTTCCAAGGAAACCTAACTTAATATACTTTATGAATATTTATGGAAATTTTGCATTATTTTTATTTTCTCTAGCACTTCTTTGTGGGCTTTTGCCAAATGCATAGGTGATATATCCCCCGTTAAGTGTACCCTGCTCTTAGTCTTGACTTTTGCTAATGTACGGTGATCCCTTTTCAAATTAAAGATCAGAGATTTAGTAATCCTGATGCAGTACTTTTGTAATGTAATGATGCTTATGATTGTGGCTTTTTAAAGTTAATACTGAAAGAGAAGTTTTTGAAGATAATACTGACCTGACTCATTTAAAAAGCAAAATTAGATTGCTCAATTTGCCTTAGTTCACAACACATGGCCATTAGGTTTCTTAATGGATTTGGAAAACTCAATAATTCCTTGCTCAGATTAGATTTTATTAGATTTAGTTGTCATTCATACTAACTTTTAAAGATCTGTAGACAGTATAATCAGATTAGAGTCCCAGACTCAATGGCTTACAGTGTATTAAAACATTTTTACTGGTTCCTCACAAGCACATAAAGTCCCTTTTTTATTGATGTATAATTGACATACAATATTATATTAGTTTCATTTATACAACATAGTAATTCAACATTTGTATACATTGTGAACTAATCATCACAATAAGTCTAGTTACCATCTGTCACCACACAAAGTTAATATGATATTATTGATTACATTTTCCATGCTGTGCATTACATACCCATGACTTATTTATTTTATAAATGGAAGTTTGTACTTCTTGATCTTTTCACCAATTTTGCCCCTCTCCTTGGCAACCACCACTCTAGTCTCAGTACCTATGAGTCTGGGTTTTGCTGTGTGGTGTGTTTTAGATTGTATTTAAAGTGAACAAGTATTCGCCTTGTTCTATCTTATTTCACTTAGCATAGCACTGTCCAGGTCTATCCATGTTTTTACAAATGGCAAGATTGTATTCCCTTTTATGACTGAACAGGATTCCTGTGTGTATGTATCTGTATGTGTGTGTATTATATCTTATTTATCCATTCATATATCAATAGCCACTTAGATTGTTTCCATATATTGGCAATTATAAATAATGCTGCAGTGAACATAGGGGTGCGTGTATCTTTTTCCAATTAATGGCTTATTTTTCCTTTGCATAGAGACCCAGAAATGAAATTGCTAGATCATATACAATAGTTCTATTTATTTTTTAATTTTTTGAGGAAACTCCACACTGTTTTCCCTAGTGGTTGTACCAATTTAAATTCCCCTCTAGCAATGTTCCCTTTTATTTACATCCTTGCCAACATGTGTTATTTCTAGTCTTTTTGATACTAACCATTCTGTCAGATATGAGGTAATAGCTTACTGTATTTTTGATTTGCATTTCCCTGATGATTACTGATGTTGAACATCTTTTCATGTATGTGTTGGTCACTGTATGTCTATTCAGATACTTTTTAAAAATTAGATTGTTTTTGTTGTTTAAGTTCTGTGTGTTCTCTGTATATTTTAGATATCAATACCTTATCAGATGTAAGATTTATAAATATCTTTCCCCATTCAGTAGATTACCTTTTAATTTTATTGATGGTTTGATATGGTTGTTGGTGGTTTTCTTTGCTGTGCAGAAGCTTTTGAGTTTGATATAGTCCCATTTATTAATTTTTGGTGGTTTTCCCCTGCCTTTGGAGTCAAATAAAAAAATAATTGGTAAGACTGATGTGAAGGAACTTACAGCCTATGATTTCTTTTAGGTATTTTATGGGGTTAAGTCTTGCATTCAAGCCTTTAATCCATTTTGAGTTAGTTTTTGTTTATGAGTAAGGTAGTGGTCCAGTTGCATTCTTTACATGTGGCCATCCAGTTTTCCAAACTATTTACTGAAGAAACTATATTTTTTCCTAATGTATATTCTAGCCTCCTTTATTGTAAATTAATTGACTATATATGGACGGGTTTATTTCTGGACTCTCTATTCTGTTCCATTGATCTATGTGTTTGTATGCCAGTATCATACTATTTTGATTTCTATAACTTCATAGTACAGTTTGAAATCAGGGAGCGTGATGGCTCCAGCTTTGTTCTTCTTTCTTAAGATTGCTCTAGATATTTGGGGTCTTTTGTGATTCCATACAAACTTTAGAATTATTTGTTCCAGTTTTGTGAAAATGCCATTGGAATTTTGATAGGGATTTCACTGAATCTGTAGACAGCTTTGGGTAGTATGAACATTCTTTTTTTTTTTTTTTTAAGATTTTATTTATTTATTTATTTGACAGAGAGAGAGAAACACCAGCAGGCAGAGAAGCAGGTAGCTGGAGAGGTAGAAGCAGGCTCCCTGCTGAGCAAGGAGCCTGATGCAGGGCTGGATCCCAAGACCCTGGGATCATGACCTGAGCAGAAGGCAGTTGCTTAACCATCTGAGCCACCCAGGTGCCCCTAGTATGAATATTTTAGCAATATTAATTCTTCCATTCCATGAGCACAGAATACATTTCCAATTATTTCTGTGTTTGTTTTTGTTTGTTTTCAGTTTCTTTCATCAGTGTCTTATAGTTTTCAGTGTACAAGTCTTTCACCTCCCTGCTTAAATTTATTCCTAGGTATTTTTTGAATAATTATAAGTGGGATTGCCTCTTGATTTTTCTTTCTGGTAGTTCATTATTAGTGTATAGAAACACAACATATTTTTGTATTAATTTTGTATAGAAACACAACATATTTTTTATTAATTATTTACTGAATTTATGAGTTCTGACTTTTTTTTTTTTGTTGCAGTTGTCTGGATATGTACATATGTCCATATGTAGTATCATGTCATCTTCAAATAGTGACAATTTTACTTCCTTTCCAATTTGCATGTTGTGTATTTCTTTTTCTTGCCTAAATTCCAATACTACTGACTAAAAGTGGTAGAAGTGGGTATCTTTTTCTTGTTCTTGATCTTAGGGGAAAAGCTTATAGCTTTTCACTGTTGAGTATATCCCCATGAATTCGCTATAGATGGGTTATACAATATTGAGGTACATTCCCTCTATATCCACTTTGTTGAGAATTTTTATCATAAATAGATATTGAGTTTTGTCAAATGCTTTTACCATATCTGTTGAGATGATCGTATGATTTTTATCTTTTATTTTGTTAATATGTATCATGTCATTTTATTTGTGAATATTGAATCATTTTTGCAGCCCTGGAATAAATTCAGAGGATCATGGTGTATGACCATGGTGTGTGATTAATGTATCATTGAACTTGGTTTGCTAATATTTTGATGAGGATTTATGCATCTATGTTCATCACAGATGTTGCTTTTCACCTAGAACCAACTCTACAGCAGGGATTAGGAAATATTTTCTGTAGAAGGCCAAATAGTAAATGTTTTAGGTTTTTCAGACCCCATATGGTCTCTGTTACATATTCTCTGCCTACGCACTGCTGTTTGTTGATCCTTGCATGAGGTAATTTTACTTTATATGCATAGTAAAATAAATGCCCAATGATTGTATAAAATACAAATAAATAACACTTTTACTAGACTATTACTTTTGTAAAGTATCTATTCCTGGAAAAGGTGATGAATTTCCCATATATGTGCATATTTACCTGGCTTCATTAGATTTATTCACAATGCCTAGTCACTTTAAATGTGTTAAGAGCCCCTGGATCATCAAGCACCCTTCCCTATTAGTTCATGTATTTTTTGGATTACTTCACATCAGTTATGTTGTGAGGAACATGAAAATCATGGGCTCTGGGTCCTTGTAACTTCCATTTCTGTCTGTTCTTGGCCACTTAGTAGTAGTACTATCTTGGACAAGTAAATTTACTTTACCGTATTTACCTCAGCTTCCTCATCTGTAAAAGGTGATTAAGTCATACTACCAAACTCTTAGTGTTGTTCGATTTTATAAAAGTGCCAAGCACATAGTAAACTCTCAATAAATGCAAGTTATTATTACTTTTAATTTAGCTAGACTCCAGTATATAGAATTATAGCTGCTAGATTATTTTTTAATTTCAATTCAACAATAATGCACTAAACTACAGTGATATGAGACGCATACTCACAAGTGAACAGGATTTAGTGTATTTTTTAAATTAATAAGGCAACGTCCCTGCCCTTGTAAAGATATGAAATAATTATCAGGGTAACTATAATATCTAACTGGATATCATGAATGCTATTTAATAGAAAGGGTACAATTTTTACTGATAAATTCTAAAGGACTACACTATTTTTTTTAAATTTTTACTTATTATTTATTTATTTATTTTTTAGGACTACACTCTTTTTGTTTGTTTCAACCATATATCATCAGAGATTAATACTTGGTTTAAAACCTTTGTGGTATGGAGAGTTGTGTATCATTAGTAGAGATAGAAAACTTGAAAGGGAAAGTTTTAGTAATGGAGGAAATAATGGAAGAGTGGGTAGAAAAAATTGATCCCTGGACAGAGAAGGAAAGTAGAGACATGGGAATTAGTCTGATGGAGGCATAATTGAATGATGGATCTAGGTAAGAACTCAAAGGCAGAGACTTAGGAAAAGAAACAGCAGGAGTCCCCAACACTTTTCTAGGAAGTACTGTCTTGCAGAAAAGGAGAGCATTGAAAAGTCAGCTTGAGAACTAGCAATGTCCAGTTCAAAAATTTGAGGAAGAAAAATGATATTTTTTTTTTAAATTAGCTACTTTACCAAATTCTCTATCCCTGAATTCAGGATTTTGGTTGTGTTGTTGATTTATAGCCTGAACTATTAATTATAATAAATATAGAAGATATGTGAGGGTACTAGGAAACACTAATATATTAGTTCAGAAAAAAAAATTCTCTGGAATGTGATGCTCTTCATGATATTGAAATTTAGGTTCTAAGTATGATGGGCTGAGTCTTATACCTTGTTGACTAGAACTAGAAGAGTCCATGGCATCTGTCAAGCATTGATCCAACACACATTCAAAATCTACTGATCATCATATTTCAGTCTTCAAAGAAATTTTTCTTTTGGTATTATTCCTTTTGGTATATTTAATAATATCCTATTCCATTGTACACCAAAAAATAAATGACCACTCTGAAAGCCCTATTTTACCTAAATTTCAAATGTACTGGTTCCTAAAATATATGTTAAATCATAGCAATCACAAGCATCATTAATAATGGTATTGGTTAGCTTCTACCATAGCTGAAAACTTAATGATTTCAAACTGTAATGTTCAGTGTTCTGTGGGGCAGTTACAACTTGACCAGAATTAGGCTAGATTTCAGGCTTTAAACTTCAGGTTGGATTTGAATCTGTTCTTTATGACTCTTATTCTGGAATTTCGGGAACAACATTCTGGAAACAGAATTTGCCCAAGGCATATGGAATGCCCCATGTAACCGATACTGAGATAATTATTTTTTGGGTACTGTTTTTTTTTTCAAATCATCAGTGCACAAGAGGTAAATCCCAAACTCATCCTTTACAAGCTTTCAATAAAGTCAAATTCATTATTATGTCATTGGCCAAAGCAAGTTACATTTCAAAACCCAAAATCCACTGGTAGAGATGAAAATTCTGACTAAAGAAATATGTGTCAAAACTACAAATATATATCTTGTAATGCCAGCTCAGTGGTCACATAATCCTTTAAACCTTGCTGCTCTTGGAAGCTCTTTCTGAATTTAAGTCTTGCTAGATAAAGTATTTTTGGCTGCATGTTCTTGTCATTTAGTGACCTGAATATGTCTTGCCAGCCCTTTCTGGCTTGCCAGGTTTCTGTGGACTGGTCTGAGGTTATTCTGATGGTCCTTCCTCTCTATGTACGGAATCTCTTCCCCCGGCTGCCCTTAAGACATTGTCTCTGAATTTATGATTCATGAATTTCACAATTAAGTATCTGGAGGTCTTTCTAGACTTGCTGATTTTGGGGGGTGTCCAGTCTGCCTCTAGGACACAAACATTTGTTTCACTCCATAGATTAGGGAAATTATCATCCAGTATATATCTTCTAGTCTTCTCTCTCTTAACCCCCTCAGGGGATCCCAATAAATTCTGACATTGGAAGGTTTCATGGTGTCATTTATTTCCCTAATTCTGTTTTCATGGCTTCTAAGCTGTTTGTTCCAGGCCTCCTCCTGATCCTTCTTTTCTATCAGTTTGTCTTCTAGATCACTAATTTGATCTTCTGCCTCATTCACCCTAACTGTTAGAGTATTTAGATTAGATTGGATCTCATTGATAGCATTTTTTTTTTAAAGATTTTATTTATTTGACAGAGAGAAACACAACGAGAGAGGGAACACAAGCAGAGGGAATAGTAGCAGGAGAAGCAGGCTTCCTGCTGAGCAAGGAGCCCAATGCAGGACCCTGGGATCATGACCTGAGCTGAAGGCAGACGCTTAACGACTGAGCCACCCAGGCGCCCCTTCACTGATAGCATTTTTAAGTTCTGCCAGATCAGCTCTGACTTCCGCCTTTAGAGATTCTATGTTGCCACTAATGGTCTTCTCCAGCGTAGCCATTGCCTAGATAATTGTTACCCTGAATCCCATTTCTGACATATTGTTTATGTCCATATCCAATAGTCCTGTGGCAGAAGCCACAGAGGTTGGGTGTTCCTCCTCCTAGTCATTCTGGTGAGAGGTGGTTGAGGGGATGCATAACTGAATATATCAACCACAATCCAGTCAAGGTGTACTTTGGAAAGTTTTGGAGCAATCAGAAGTCACCACCAAAAAGAAAGAAAAAAAAAGAGAGAGAGAAAAAGAGAAGGAAAAAAAAACAGCCAAAATGAGCCCCAAAAGTAAGATTTATAAGGTACATAAACAAAAATGAACAAACAAAAAGACCGACAAAAGTAAAAGAAAAGAAAAAAACCCAGCCAAAATGAACCCCAAGAATAAGATTTATATAGTACAAAAATAAAAGCAAAAACACAGAAACACTGACAGAAGAATAAGATGGCAAGGTGGTTATAAACCCTTGATATGGGTGAGGAAGATTATTTCAGTTCTTGGGTGTATCTTGTTATCTTCATTAAAGGACTCAACTTTACAGAGATACAGGGAAATGTAGTACTGAATAGGGAAAAGGATTACCTTGAAGCTTATATCTGTAACAGACACATGAAAAAATGTTCATCATCATTACCCATCAGGGAAATTCAAATTAAAACCACATTGAAATACCACCATACACCAGTTAGAATGGCCAAAATTAACAGGACAGGAAACAACAAGTGTTGGAGAGGATGTGGAGAAAGGGGAACCCTCTTACACTGTTGGTGGGAACGCAAGTTTGTGCAGCCACTTTGGAAAACAGTGTGGAGATGCTTCAAAAAATTAAAAATAGAGCTACCCTATGACTCAATAATTGCACTACTGGGTATTTACCCCAAAGATACAGATGTAGTGAAACGAAGGGCCATATATACCCCAATGTTAATAGCAGCAATGACCACAATAGCCAAACTGTGGAAAGAGCCAAGATGTCCTTCAACGGACAAATGGGATAAAAGAATATATGGTCCATGTATACAATGGAATGTTACACAGCTGTCAGAAAGGATGAATACCCAACTTTTGCATCAACATGGACTGAACTGGAGGAGATTATGCTGAGTGAAATAAGTCAAGCAGAGAAAGTCAACTATCATATGATTTCACTTACTTGTGGAACATAAAGAATAAGATAGAGGACATTAGGAAAAGGAAAGGAAAAGCAAATTGGGATTGGAGGGAGAGACAAAGCATGAGAGACTGTGAACTCTGAGAAACAAACTGAGGGTTTTGGGGGGCGGGGGATGGTTGAGTCTGATGGTGGGTATTGAGGAGGGCACGTATTGGATGGAGCACTGGGTGTGGTGCATGAATAATGAATCTTGGAACAATGAAAAAATAAAACTAAATTTAAAAAAAACTTACAAATATATAATCCTACCTTGGAGAGTAAGATATCTGGACCAATAATTGATTCAACTACAACACAGGATCTCTCACTCACATCTCCTCAGCTTTTTTCTTAGGTACATTCTTTGTGTTCATCCATAAATTATTAACATTCTCTTTGATTATGATCACCAAAATGAATCATACTGCCCTTTTTCTAATAAATAATGCAATATCTAAGTACACATGTTAAATATCAAAACTGGCATAAATAAAAGTTGTTTGCTTGTTTGTTTAATTCATGCTAATGAGTCAGCAAATAGGTGTATTTTAATCTAAACTCTGTAGAAGGGGTGCCTGGGTGGCTCAGTCAGTTAAGCATCTGCCTTCAGCTCAGGTCATGATCCCAAAGTCCTGAAATTGAGCCCTGCGTTGGACTCCCTGCCCAGCAAGGAGGCTATTTCTCCCTCTCCCTCTGCAGCTCCCCCTGCTTGTGCTCTCTCTCTAGTAAATTAAAAAAAAAAGTCTTTAAAAACTAAAAAAAAAAAAAAATAGGGGCGCCTGGGTGGCTCAGTCTTTGGGCATCTGCCTTCGGCTCAGGTCATGATCCCAGGGTCCTGGGATCAAGCCCCGCATCAGGCTCCCTGCTCTTCGGAAAGCCTGCTTCTCCCGCTACCATTCCCTCTGCTTGTGTTTCCTCTCTCATTGTGTTTCTCTCTGTCAAATAAATAAAAATCTTAAAAAAATAAAAAAAATTTAAAAAATAAATAATAATAAACAAATGAAACAAAGTAAGATCCTGCACTTTTTCATGGCCTGTGTCTCTAGCATGGTACTGTTTATGGACTTTGTCATTCTCTACATCCCCAGTGTTGGGATTTTTGTCATCAAATATAGTACCTGCTTTTAAAATTTATCTTGTCATGTGTGTTCAATGATTTCTGTTGCATAAAAAGATGAGTTCATTGAGTCATTAAATATATACTAAGCAATTATGTATGTTTGATATACTGTAAGTCATTGACATTTGTGTTTTCTCTTCATTATACATTTGTCATGTAATGGGCATTAGATGGATTCTATAGTGAGATATACACAGTTTTAAATATAAGAGTCTCTGCTTATTAGATATGTGCCTTTGAGAAACATATTTAAACTCCTCCCTTTCTTTATGCATAAAATGAGAATTATTAATCTATTTCATAATGTTATGTGAATACTAAATAAGTTACATGAATCATATGGTCTAATGTTCACTACATTTAGTTACTAAACTTTTTTATCCATTCTTCAATAGATTTAACAATATTTTCACTGCTTTTCAACAATAATAATCAATAAATCCAAGAGTCTGTTTTTATATCAGTTTTATCCTTATGTAAGTTCTGGGTACAAATTTATCTCTTTTACTAAAATTAAAGTTGCATAATATTCACTTTTTCTTTTAAAATCCTCTGCTTAAACATATTAAACATGACCCTTTTAATATTCTCTGAACTTTTGATCTAATGATTGCATGAAGACTGGACAAAATTTTAATGACTTTTTGGTAGTTTGAATAATGTTATTTTTCTAGCTTATTTTATGCCTGATGTTCAAAAAAGATAATTTTATAACTATCATAAAATGACACATTATTTTTAATTAAAGTTAAATAGTTGAATCGATCAATTCCAATTTTTGGAAAATGCTGTTCTATTCCTGAAAGAATAATTGTCTTTATCAACAAAACATTATATTCCATTTTTCTTATTGTACTTTCCTGAGCAGTTTCACAGAAGAATTGAGGTACAAATGAATAAAACATGTGTTTAACACAGTGGATGAAAGAAAAATGACAAGTTTCACATATTCTTTCCTTGGTAGCTGTCAGACAGGGGAGGAGTTGAGACAGTCAGAAAATGGAATGACCCTTCAAAGAATTGCAGTTAGGAGTGATTTTTTTTTTTTTTTTTTGGCTTTCCTAAAAAGTTTCTTAAGTCATACTACAAATGAGAATAAAGACAGAGACTCAAAATGTATAGGAGCTTTTAATTATATGCATCCTCAAAATTTAGCCATTATTGAGGAAAAACTGAAAAACTCACATATTTTCATTATATAGTCTATCATGTACACTTTTCTGATTGAAAAAACAGCAAATATTAAAACATGTAAAGATTCATGCCCAGTTCTGTTTGGAGTTGTAAGTACACAGCTCAAACCTGAGTTAGGAAGTGAAACTGTAGTTACTAGAACTCCGCAAGCTTGGGAAAAATATACAAGGATATACTTGGGCATAAGGGAAATTATGATGAAAGACTCAAAAAAGAATATTTACTAATAAATACTTGTGAGAAAAACTGAGTTAAGAAAGCAATGTGATGTGTTCAGTGGTGGTCTATTAGTGATTAAAAATCCCTGCTAATATTTTAAAAATTACAGTAACTGCTCATAGGACAGGAAGGTATTAATCACAAACTAGAAAGAAAATTTTTGTTTTATAACAAAAAGCAAAAAGAATATGCACATTTAAAGATACAGCATTATATTCTAAAGTGAGACGTGTCTGCTTATTATATTGACAAGCTGTTTCATACAGTCTACTTGATCTAGTCAAAGATATTGAGAAGTCTTTCAATAAAGTCATTAGTTTAATTCCAACTGACATACTCCCATGAAACTATTTTTCTTGGATAATACCTTGAAAAACATACAATTTGAAAGTATGTAGGGGTGCCTGAATGGCTCAGTCATTGGGCATCTGTCTTAGGCTAAGGTCATGATCCCAGGGTCCTGGGATCAAGCCCCACAATAAGCTTCTTGCTCAGTGGGGAGCCTGCTTCTCCATCTCCCTCTGTTGCTCCCCTGCTTGTGTTCCCTTTCTCGCTGTGTCTCTTTCTGTCAAATAAATAAATAAAATACTTTTTAAAAACTTAAAAAAGGAAAAGTATGCAATAAAAGAGAAAAATTATACAAAGAATATATATTTTATAATATATAATTATATATAATGTATAATATATTATATAATTATATGTAATATATATATAATTTAGTCAAGAGAAGAGATACCTGACGAATTCTTACTACTGCTCATCAGATCTATGAGGGTTTCAATGTAGAGGGCAGGGAGAGTGCAATGATTATATTTTTAGTTTACTAGTAACTGAAAGTCACTGGAATTGCTGGAAAAGGGTTAAGTACAGGGTATGACTTAAAAATCTGTTATTGGGAAACTAAATAACCTGTAGGCCCTTGGCTCTTTAGTGTATATGTTCGTTTAGGTAGAGATTTGCTTATAGGCAGAGAAACTGAGCTATCAGCCAAGTTCCTTTTACTTCAATAATTGATCTTCATATAAAGAAATTTAAGGTACTGTTGGATTAACTTGGCCAATTTTTCTCCTTACAAATCAAACAGTTAAGCACTTATTTTATATGTAAACTTACTTTATATGTAATTTTAATATGCAAAGGTACTGGCACAAACCCTCCTAAATGTTATTATGAAGCTATAGCAAGGGAACTTATGGGACACATTACTAAAAAGTTATAAAAAAGAATCTAAAGCATAGCATCATACCTTAACTCTCATGAAACATTTAAAGTTCATTTTTAAATGGCTAGAACACAAAGTGGCAATAAAGTAATAGAAGATTATGCACTTTTATGAGTGTCCTGATGCAAGGTGTAGTGTGCTCACAAAGTACAGAATTATATATTTCTCATGGCTTTCAGGAGAGTCATTGATTCTATAACTTAAAAAGTTTATTAATACCTGGAGATTTTTACATATACTAAGAAATAAGCAAAGGTAGGATGACTCAATTATAATCACCTTATTGTCAGATACAAGAGTAGTTTATATAAATTCCAAAGGAAGTGAATATAGTAATTAACAACCACGGAGTCTTAAAAACTTTAGTACCCCAAATTCCATTAGGACAAAAAAACATAATAAACATGAGGTTAGGGAAAAAAAACTATTTTGACTCAAAACATTATTAAGCATTAAAATTTATAGTGTAAAATCTTGTACCAATTATTAAAATCAATTTATGAGTTCAAATACTACTTTGTTTCCCAAATATATATTTTACACAGAATTCCATCCTCTGAGCTCTCATTCTTTCTTTCTATTCTTTGTTGATTACTATATGTGTTCTCACAGCATCAGGCTATATGCAGGTAGTCTGCCTTTGAGTTTCATTTCCATGACATTTCTCACGTATTTATGTTAATGTTTGTTTCCACTGCCCCTACTCTCGCTGGATATTCACTGTTTTTAATGAGGTTGAGCACGTTTGTGCACACACATGCACACCCATGTTTTCTTTCCTTCTCTGATTAAAGACTCTAAGATATCTATATTTCATCTGTTAGACCTCTGTCCCAAATTTTGATCATTCTATCTCATTATTTTATATACTTGAAATATCCCTTTTCCTATTCTCTGACATAAAGTGTATGAATCTCACCCATTCAGATTCCTTCAGGAAGACTTTAGAAGGAATATTCTCTGTCTTTTGTGTTAATACATTATTTTGCATTAAGTATTTTATTATACTTTCCACATTCTGCCTACATCTCAATGCTATTTGTGCTTACCTCTGATCATAGATTGTAACTATTTAAGATCATCTTTTCATCATTGTATTTACCAAAAAAAAGATATTTAGTACATATTTCCTGAATTGATTTGAATTTGCAAGATAGAAAGTTACATTTCAAATTAGTAATTGCAGTGGAAGAGAAAATTGAAACAAAATAAACAAAACAGAACTTCAATGATTTGGATAGAAATGTATCATTTAACACTGTCAACAATGAAATTGAGTGCTTAAATTATTTGCATAATATTTAGGGGCACGTAGTCAACAAACATTGACATACATATACTATACCAAGAACTATGTCACTTCTGGGATACAGAGAGTTCAAAACTCTTCCATACATGGAAAATGAATCATGGAAACAATCAGTAACAGTGCAATGCTATAAAGATGATGAGATCATCAGGCATTGGATCATCTGGTGTTAGAGAGGAAGAAGTTCCTATTTCTGTCAGGGGTGTCAGGGCCCAAAGGAGTTCACAGTGGTATCACGTATGAACTCCAGACATTTTTTTAGCTTTTTACAGATAGAAATTCTAAAGTAATCAATAATTTTAAAGACCTCCATAAATATTAAATCAGTCATTTTTAGAATATGATCTTTTTTTTAATATTTTATTTATTTGACAGAGAGAAACACAGCGAGAGAGGGAACACAAGCAGAGGCAATGGTAGCGGGAGAAGCAGGCTTCCCGCCGAGCAGGGAGCCTGATGTGGGGCTCTATCCCAGGACCCTGGGATCATGACCTGAGCCGAAGGCAGGCGCTTAACGACTGAGCCACCCAAGGGACCCCTAGAATATGATCTTGAAAAGCTACAAAAAGAACAATTCAATGGCTGAAGATAGTAAATAAAATATTGAAAATCCAAAACATCTTAAAGTTGATTTTAAAAATGGAAAAAGGGGGCACCTGAGTGGCTCAGTTGGTTAGGTGTCTGTCTTCAGCTGAAGTCATGATCCCAGAGTCTCAGGATGGAGCCCCATGTCTAGCTCCCTGCTCTGCAGGAGCCTACTTCTCTCTCTGCCTCTTACCCAGCTTGTGTTCTCTCTCAAATAAATAAATAAAATCTTAAGAAAAAATAAAAATGGAAAAAGAATTTCTTACATCACACACAAAATGATCAACTGAAAATGAATTAGACTTAAAAATAAGACCTAAAATGCTAAAAATCCTTGAAGAAAACATAGAGGAAAAACTTCTCAATGTTGTTCTGCCTTAGCAATGATTTCTTGGATTTGACACAAAAGCACAGACAATAAAACCAAATATAGACAAGTGAACTATATCAAACTGAAAGCTTCTATACAGCAATCAGTTTGGAAAGGCAACCTGTGGAATGGTAGAAAATATTTGCAAACCATCTATCTGACAAAGAGTGAATATCCAAAATATATAAGAATCCTTACTACTTAATGGTGAAAAAAGAAAAAAAAAATCCACAGACAAACCACAAATAACCTGATTAAAAAATGGACAAAAGACTCAGAGATTAAAGAAGAATATAAATAGTTAACAAATATATGAAAAGGTGCTCAATTTCATTAATTATCAGAGAATGAAAATCAAAACCACAATGAGCTATTGTCTTAAATCTGCTATGATGCCCATAATAAAAAATGACAAATGTTGGTGAGGATGTAGAGGAATTGGAACCCTTCTGTACTGTTTTTGGGAATGTGAAGTGGAGCAGCTACTGTGGAAAGCAGTATGGAGGTTCCTCAAAAAGTTAAAAATAGATCTATCATGTGATCCAGTAATCCCATTTCTGGATATATAAATCAAATGCAACAAATAAAAATGCATGCGATAAACATAAAACAGTGTTTAGAGAGTAATTTATAGCATAACATTGAATACTGATACTAAAAAGAGAGAGGTCTACTGTTAGTAACTTGAGCTTTGCCTTAAGAAAGTAGGGAAAGAAAAATCAATTATGACTAAATCAAGGAAAAGAAAGGAATATAATTAAAATGAGAAGAAATAAATGAAATTGAAAGCACAAAACATTATAGAAAATCAATGGAAACAAGAACTGCTTCTTTAAGAAGATCAATAAATTGATAAACCTTCAAACTACATTGACAAAGAGAGAAAACATCAATTATAAATATTAGTGATTAAAGAGAAGCCATTACTACTATCTCTACAGATATTAAAAGCATAATAAGGAAATACTAAGAACAAAAATGCCCATACATAAGGACATAAACCACTGAAACTCATTCAGGAAGAAATAATCTAAACATCTGCATATCTATTCAATAAATTGAATCTGTAATTTAAAAGCTTCCATAAACAAGGTCTTTAGGAACAGGTGGTTTCAGTGACAGATTTACTGAACATTTAAGGTAGAAGTATTGCCAATCTGTGCAATCTCAGCTGGACAAAAGAGGAGGCCTTGGTAGGGAGTGGGAGAGGAAATAGAAGTAGGGATATTGAGGAAAACCCAAGTGACTTAATGGGAAGCTTTCTTATTCTTGTCGCCAGATTAAAATTGTTGGAATCTTCAAATTAGAGGGAACTTCCTTTTTTCCTCAAATGTATCAAAATTATGGTATTACTCTTGCTGTGACTATGTGGAATGCTTTTCCCTCATATTCATGTGATTGAACTTCTTGTTTTATTTGGGTCTCTGCTCAAAGTTTGCCTCCTCAGAGAAGCTCTCCCTGAAACCCTCAGTATAATAGTCATGCAACATTTTCTTACCACTTAATTTTGACTTCATTAGGATTCAGCATACTTGTCATTATCTCAGATCACATTATGTATGATTTACTATGAAAACTTTGTTTTACTTGTTTATGCTAATAGTGTAATCTGCCTGATTTGATGGAGAAGTTTCATGTTTGTTCATCAGTATTCATGTTTATCTTTCTCATTTCCACTTTTTGGCCGAAGGGTATAAGTAGACTTTGCAGATATTGTTGGACTGTATCTTGGTCAAAAGCATCTAAAAATGGCAGCTAGTTTCATACAATCATTTTAGAAAGGCAAACTGTCTTTACAAACTTATCTGGTGAATCAATATGTGATTTGGGAACCATGGGTCATCTTCACAATGGGGAAACTTTGGGTTGCCCCCAAGGGCTCTTCTCCGAATGACTCTTAAGAATTTGCCAGAGCTTTGGGCTAACATCTACTGAGTATTTCTCTATTTCTATCAGTTGCCAAACATTTTCTGATTACATGCTCAAATATTTCTCAAGCGTACCCCCACTCTCTTAAGGGTGCATCCTATCAGGGCTGGAATTCTCTAACAATATTTCAGGTATTTTCTCTATACATACTTGAGACCCTTCTGATTTTTTTCAATATACTAAAGTCAGCATGATATTTTTGAAATGCATATTTAATCAAGCAAATTCCTGATAAAACTTGGATAACTCAGATTATAATAGTAAAATTTTGGAGACAACCTCATGTTTAAATTTCCAGATAGGGCTTGGCCATAGTGGAGTGCGGAGAAGGTGACATGAAGACTCAGATGGACCTGGGCTTTATTCAATTGTACAGTTACCTTGGGTACTTCTATTAAACTCTCTAAGGCTTTATTTTCCTTATTCTTAAAATAATACATACCATGCTGTTAGATGTGGGGATTAAGCCAAGTAACTTAAAGGCCAAAGTAACATCAAGTCCTCAGTTACAGTGATTTCTATTCTTACTTTATAATGAGACCCCTGTTAGTTTTGTGAAGTAGGGTAGCATGTATGCCAGAATATTCTCCGTCAGGGTCAGTGTCGGCTTGCTTTTCTCTGCAGCTGCACCACCTGGGCTGTGCAAGAAAGCGTGATACTTTGAATGCCTGTGGTCTGCCCAGAGCTCCTGACAGAGCTCATGTAGCTAGTAAAGTTATACTGAGCTGAGATATTTAAAAGGACAATAAGTTCTAGTTAAGTTTATCACCTCTTATTCTCACCATTTCAATTTTATAAAAAAAAAATATCTTTCTAAGTTAAGACTAAATTGGTAGGAGCAAGTAAAGCCAAATAATTCTTGAGTAGTATTGAATAACATGAATGTCAGTTATATCACAAGACTTAGCCAGATATAAAGTAAAAGGCTCTAGATAATTCTTTATATGAGGTTTAGTTAAAATATATTTGAAAATGGCACTGACTAAACAGAGGCTTTGGTGGCCATGATAATTATTCTTACAATACTGATGCCAGGTTTCAAAGAATTTTAGGCCCTGAGCCAATTCTAATGGTATATTAGTTTTCAATATAGTACAACATACAAGAAATCAGTAATGAGTTTATTAATGTAAAAAATAGCAACAGTTTTGTTTGTGTATTCCATTGACTCAGCTAGATCTTTTTCTCCTTGCTTTTTATAAGCTTTGGCAAAACATTGACTAGAAACAACTTTTAATTAAAGAGGACTACACATACTATTAGTTACTTCATTCCACTATATGACTATTCTTTATTACTTTAAATCAATAATTTTAAAAGTAAAAGAAAATCTATAACATAATGAAAAACTGCTCAAATAGGATTATTATTCACTTGATTATGTTTTAAATAGCCTGCATTTACATAAATTTATAGTAAGAGAATGATTAGCAAATTTGTAAATTATCCTTAGTCTTCACAGGCAAGTTTGCAAAAGTAAAAAAATGTATTAACATGCCAAAGTAATACATTTGGGAAGAACTTCAAATAGAGTTGTGGAACACATAAGGACACATATTTGATGATATAATAAGGAATTTTGCCGTAATTCAAATCACTGCACTTAAAAAACTTCATCAATAATTCATTTCATCCATTCATTCAAAATAGAAATGGGCAGCAGTTTTGAGGAAGGAATTTTTCGAGGTGTTTGGCATACAGAAATTGATACATTGTTGTTCTTGTCCTTAAAAATGGTGTGTTGGAAATGACAAAGGTATGAGTAATTTATGATTATACATGAGTATAATCTCCTCATGTATAAAATGGGGGTAATAATAGTGCATTCCCTTCAAAGGATAAAATGGTACCATGTAAATAAAACTTCAGTACAGAACATATTAAGAGAAGGTTCTCACTTACAATTAACATTAAAGATTAGTGCAAGGCTTAGCTTGTGCAGAGAAGGGTGACTTTCTAGAAGGCACAGTGAGAGAAAACTGAATACCATACTATGATTCTCTTCCAGATCCTTGGAGTCATCATTCATTTTTCTCTTTTTATCATAGTCCACTTGTGATTTGTTAGTAAGTTCTGTTACTTCTACCTCCAAATTCTGACCTCTTCTTACCATTTTACTATTAACATCTTGTTCAAAGTTACCATCATTTTCCCCCTGAATTATTGATACCACTGTTTTAACACTTATCCTGTAGAGACTATTTTATATTCAGCAGCTAGAATAATCTTATGAAGGCATTAATCATTTTATGGCAATTTCTCTTCACCAAGCCAGCAAATTGGTTTATTCCATTGCAGAGCATGTGACTTGCACCTTTCTCCTTTGTGGTTTGACCTCATTTCCTAACTCCCTCTCTTTATTCACTCTGCTGAAGTCAACTCGGTCTCTTTTAATATACCTTGAACATGAGCACACATCCTTGCCAAGACATTTAATGTGCCATTTTCATTGCCTGGGTGCTTTTCTTCCAGATAGTTACCTGGTTCCCTCTGCTGATTCAGCTTTTTTAGAACTTTATTCATTTATCACTTCCTCAGAAAGATGTTTCCAACCCACTTTATTGTAAATTGTCAATTCCCTCTTACCTGAAACCCATAATGGTTTTTGTCTTCTTTTGTTGCTTTATTTTTCTTATGATACTTAACCATCTTCTGATGCTTTGAGCACTTATGTGTTATCTGTTTCTCATACTGAAATATAAGCTCCGCAATAGCAAGAATGTTTGTATCTCTTATTTACTGTCATATTACCAACAATATTATCACATAGTGCTCAATGAATAATTTTAAAGAAAAAAATGAATAAGTGATCATAAATAATAAGTAGGCATTTATCAAATGGTAAGGAAGGAGGAAAATATATCCTAAGCAAAAAAATATAGCATATAAAAAAACCAAAGTTATCCAACAATATGACATTGTAAGAATATCTTTATATAAGAATAGGAGCAAATGAGATAAGCAAGGGACAGAGTTTTTTTGAAAGGGACAGAGCAAGGGACAGAGTTTTTTGAATCATATCTGTATAATGGCAAATCTAACTTCACTTTAGAATCAAGAAGATGGTGATAAAAGTACAATTATACATATTCTCTAATTTTAAGTGGGTCTCTTTTAGCCCTTGCCCATGGCTTCCTACATGTTCATATTATCTTGCTAATTTGAGGAGAAATAAGTAAGCAGATATTTTATAAGCTTCTTATCAAGAAACACAATAATAGATCAACAGCATACCTTCCAGGTACATTATATGTGAGGAGATAGTAAAGTAAGAACTATGTTCCATATTCAAAGATATTTATTTGAGATTTATTTTAAGTCTTTCAGAATTAGAACAGCATTTTGAATCTGTTTCCTTTAACTTTTAAAAATACACTGTAGAGATAAATTAATTTTAATAAAGGTCACCACCTAAAATTAAAGGACACATTTTCATTAACATTTCAAGTTATGTGCTGGGATATTTAACAAAACTGAAAAGACAGCTTAATGAAACCTTACTCTATTTTCCAAAGGCAACTTTATTAAACATATATTTAAAATTTCATATTTACACATCACACTCTGTAATTATAGTGATTTAAGAACTATTAGCAGCAGAAAATAACCGAAGAATTTGTAAACATATAAAATATTTATACAATGAATAATATTCAAGCATAGGAAGCTCTATTCTCTATGTGTTTATTATTGACAGGAGAAATAGAAGAGGTAAATAGAACCTATGTGAGTAAAGTGAACCTTTAAGCAATTATATAATAAATTAGTTTATTCTTTTTGCTGTGTAAGCTCCTGGTTAAAATACATGTATTTACGTGTCCATTCTTGGCCTTACTCTTTTTTAGAGAACATTATATTTACTGGTAAGAGAAGAACAGGTTCAAATTCCTGTTCTGTCACTATTAGTTGTGCAAACCTGAGCAAGTTAGAAGGGGAAAAATCAGTGCTTGAAAAAAGTCTGGCAAATTTGAATAAATATTAGTCTTCCACCCTTATTCTAGCAATCTCTCTCACTCTTTTTCCCTCCTCAGACTTTCCATTTCCTCAACATCTTCCTTACAGATAGGAAAACAATTCAACCATTAATCTGTGATCATTTAAACCCATAGTTTTGGGTTTAAATGAGCATTTCTTTAAGGATGATATGGAAAGAATTATGCTAATAATAGCTAACAGTTGTTAAGTACTTAATATTTGCCAGACACTAACCTGACCTACATCTACATGTGTTCTTATATAACTTTGTTTATTTTTTGGTGGGGGGGTAACTCTTTGAAAGAATACTTATTTTGATAGATGATAGAAGAGAAAACCAAGGCATAGTAGGTAGAATTATTATTCCATAACCATCGCTTAAGTGGCAGAAACAGAATTTAAACACATGAAATTTAGCTTTATAACCCGTGCTTTTGAGCACTGCATTTACTATAGGGAAAAGGATGAATATCACTTGCTGTAGGACCTATATATCTTGAGAGAAGGAGGTCTTTTCAGTGTGTTTGTAAAAAGCCATCTAGGTACTCTTATTTAACCATAGGCAAGCCATCACTGTTTATTCCGATAATAGAGTTCTCTTCTTTAAGTGTCATCTAATTAACATTGCTGGTATGTCCTGTATAATTGCCCAGCAGTATTATTTACTTTTCATAGATACTGTGACTTCTCAAACAAATCAAAAGATCTTCAAGGACAGTCTTGATACATGTTAGAGTAAATTTAAGATATGTTCCTTACCTCCTTTTTATTTCTCTTGGCAAAAATGTTGAATTGGGATGGGGTGCTCCACATGTTTATGTTGCACAGAAAAATATATAGTTCTTTGGTTTTAACTTCCAAAAGCTTTTCTTGTATCTTCCATGGAAACTTGAAAGATGTTTTATATAGTATATGGGCTCAAATATATTTTTGACAGACAAAAATGGGATGAAAGTGTGGTGAGGAGTACTTCCTAAGCTTGTGTTCTGGATTGCTAGACTTTGAATAATGAAGGAGAGTAGAGGAGTCCTTGGAAAGGCTTTACTCCACAGGACAAAAAGCTTCCATGTGAAAATACCTGAGATAAGAAGATCACTTCTCAAAATTCAGGCAAAGGGATGTGCTAGCCAGGCTCTGTGTATCACAGGTATATTACTGTGATATTATTCTCCTATTGTTCATCACCTGCCTTGATATACACCCTATCATCAGCAGGCTAGTGGGACTTCATCAGCAATGGCAACAGGAGGGCTAAAACTTACAGACTTTAATAACAATAAGCTACTATAGATGGGTAGGCTGTTTCTCTGATTGCTTTCCTCAGCTAAGTCACTTCCTCACTCGACCCTTATAATCCTTTATTTTGTCAGTTATTTCTCATAACTCATAATGATGATGATCCATTAAATTTTTTTTTCTTTCCAGTTCCCTTATTCAGGATTATTTTTTAGTCTTCCAGAAGTATCCATTTGCTTTGGAAAAAATAGATAGGATTTATGGCAGGAATACAAAAAGGATGATGAAACAAATATATTCACCTTTTGATATCTAAAGTAATATTTCAAGTCTTGAAAATCAAGCTTTTTTCAGGTTTTTTCAGTTCTTTCACCTTTCACTGATATATGAAGAATCTTCCTTGTTGATTAGGTCAGAAATTTAGTAAACTCAAGTTGTGGTAATAATAACTCAGGATATGAAATATTAAAAGTCCTAATCATAAGAGAAGAGAGTAAAAGCCTGATAGCTTCTAGCTCTGGAAGATTGTAGGAAAGGAGAAAAGTCAAACCAATGGAATATATGTGTGCTGATCTCCTGGCATATGGAGGTGGGTTCAAAGGCTGAAGAGAAAGTATGAAACAGAGAGAGTTAAGCCCACTTTCTGTACAGAACCTTGGGAAGAGCCTGCTATGCACAGTGTCTTCATTCTAGATTGGAAGCTGATAACATAGCCATTGTAGTAGCCATGGAGTGTGGCATCTAGATGCATAAGTCTGATTCAGTGATCCTGTTTTCCATATTCCATTTGGCAAAAATCAAAATCAGAAGGTTGTTTATGTCTGTAGAGGTCAGGAAAATGTGTCTCTCCTACTTGTGCCTTTTGAGAGCATAATTAAATAATACACCAGCTGCTGACCTTCTGTATCCACCATTGACATTTTAATCTAGACCACACATTCATAGACTGTGAATGACTAAGCATGGACAATGACTAAGCATGGAAAGGGGTACTAATGCAGGCCCATTCATGTGAGATATCAAATACATCCCCCAGTCAACTTTGGTGTAAGGACTCTCTTTGGCATGGCCCCAAATTCTTAGACCTGCATTGTCATGTAACACTCTTCCACAGTCATCCTTCCTTCTGCCTCTTCTTCACAAGGGTCAGATTTGCATGATAGCAAGAAAGGTCTCTGATCTCTCTCCTGCAGAGTAAAAGACAAAGTAAAAGATCAGTGTAGGAGGGGTGTCTGGGTGGCTCAGTGGGTTAAGCATCTGCCTTTGGCTCAGGTCATGATCCCTGGGTCCTGGGATCAAGCCCCACCTCAGGCTCCCTGCTCAGTGGAGAGCCTGCTTCTCCCTCTCTTCTTCACTTGTGCTCTCTGTCACTATCTCTGTCTCTCACTCCTTCTCAAATAAATAGATAAAATGTTTTAAAAAATGGTCTATGCAGGAGATCCAGGTTGTGATGGAAAACAACCCTACCACATGGCCATAAAAACTTATGATCAGAAATGCTAATGGTAGGAAACAATGCAATATGGAGCTCACAGTGGATTTCAGAGGGAGGATTACAATATGGGCTTCTGAGATTCTGGAGCAAGGCTGAGAATTATACTCTTTTTGACAATTGACTCTAGGTATATTATTAGTTCTTGGAAGACACAGAATACTTGACCATAAGTACCAAATGACCTGGCCACTGTGACTGAAGATCTGTCAGGCACATCAAATCATGAAATTGGACAGGCCTATCTAAGGATTATCATTAAATAGTACAACATCAAACTTGATCAGGACTAGAGGCATAAGCCACAGAAGCACAGGGTAGCCAAGATCCCACCAGAGTTGCTCCAGTATCCCTCCCTTGGCTTGCACCTATGACCATAAGGGAGGTATCTTATTACCAGATAATAGAGGAATAAAATGCCTCAGCTTAGATTATAGATGATTTGGCTCTGTATGTGGGAACCTGCTGAAAATGAACTGTTGTTGCATAATAGCTACACTCAGAAGTGACCTTAAAATGTAGTAACAATGGGGCGTCTAGGTAGCTCAGTTGATTAGGCAGCTGCCTTCACTCGGGGTCATGATCCTAGGGTCCTGGGATCGAGCCCTGCATTGGGCTTCCTGCTCAGCAGAGAGCCTGCTTCTCCCCTTCTCTCTGCCTACCGCTCTACCTACTTGTGCTCCTATCTATCTCTCTATCAAATGGATAAATAAAATCTTTAAAAAAAAGGCAGTAACAAGGGAAAATTCCCCATGGATGGGGTTGATGACCAGTACAAATAATTATCTACTTTGTATGGAAAGAGAAGTGGCCTGAGATGAGAATATATGCAATAAGTTAATGGTATGGTGACTTGAAGCATATCACGTGAGGGTGTCTGGAATAGCCTGTGAATAGACATGGGAGTGGATAAAAAATGTCAAGTATTATTTCACATTTTAACACATATGAAAAAGCATTTACCATGGAATAGACAGTGAACAACTGAGTTTAAAATGTTTTGGTTACTTGGCATTAGCCAGCTTTGTTGTCAGCAGAAGGCAGACGCCTAAAGACTGAGCCACCCAGGCGCCCCAATATCTATTCTTTATATAGATTTGGCTTTTCTTCTTGTAGGACTCTAGTAGGCAAGACTAGTGATTTATGGAATACCTCATCCACAGACCTTAAATCCTACACAAAATAGTATATAACCAGGGGACCATTTCATGTTATAGATGTCCATGATTGTGGAATCCATTGGTTATATCATAAATCAGACAGTTTGGAAGTAGTTAGCATTTCATAGAGCACTGGTATATCTTTCTGAAAGCAAAACTGAAGCACCAACTTAGAGACAACATTCAGAGACTACCATCCTTGTCATAGCCATTAAGCCAAAGATATTCTTTATCCTCCCATGACATTCTATCTCTAACAAAAAGAAGACCTTACTCTGGAAACCAAAGAGTGGAAACAGAAGCACTTCTAAAATGCCTAATGACCCATTGTAAAATTTTGTCTTTCCTGTCCCCATTCTTTTATGTTCTGCAGGAATGGAGGTCTTGTGTCATACTCTGGCCAGGAGTCACAGAAAAGGTCCCATGAAAGCAAACTATGGAGGTTACCAGGGAAATTTTGACTCCTTGTATCCAGAGATCAGAAGACAAGAAGACTCAGCATCTTGACAAGGGAATTGACCCTGATCATCAGGATAAGGTAGGGTTGGGTTTTTTTGTTTTGTTTTGTTTACATGAAGCTTGAAAGTATATGGGTGGCATTAAATTGTCTTGCTTGGATGCTTTCCCTTGCCCCTTTATTACTAAATGAGCATGTGTAGCCACCTGCCTGAGAAAGATATGATTGCCAAGGACCCAGAATTAATGAGTCATCTCTGGGCTCTCAGTGTGAGTCAGTCTCTACTTTAAAGTCACTGATACTTGGTTTTAGACTCTCAGCATATCAAGTCATGCCTGAAAGAAGGACCAGTTCCATGTCTTGGCCTATTCATTGCTGGCAAAATAACAAGAGATTTCAAGTGCCCTGTGGCAGCACAGTAAATGTGATGATACAGTTCCTTCCTTCCCATTTAACTCCTTTTCTGAGTCTGGCAGATTCTATGTGTTAATAGGTGTCCCCACTCAAGAGAACCTGATAAGAGAACCGCTTGAGCACTGTTATCCAAAAGAAGAGACTCTGGATCTACCCTTAATTCACTTTCTTCTTGTAAATCAGAATGTGGGAGTTCAGGGTCATACAGTAGAGATAATAAAAGGCTAATTTGTTCTTAGGCAACCACTCAACTTCACAATTTTTCCAGCAGAGGGAGATCAGCCTCTATAGAGGAAAGTGGTCCTTTAATGACTCAGTCGCAATAGCCAAATACATCAAACAAATGCATCTCAATCCTTTGACATTCCCCTTCCTGTTTGTGGCCAAGGCTATTCTCTCAGTCTCCTATCTTATTGGAGAACAAGGAAAAATTATGGGACCATTTAGGCTGCTTATTTCAGTCCTAAGTTTCACCATTCAGATTCTATCCATTGACTTGACTCCTGTTCATTAACATGTACAACACACAGGGATGAGTTATTACATCCCACCCCCCTATCACTTAACACTTGGACAAAACAAGTATCTGGGAATTCCTGGGGAGTTTCTCTATATCCTTGAACCTGGCCTATAGCTTGTCATAAGGTGTTTCCATCATGAAGTGACATTATATTTTATTAAAGGCTACAAGGCAGCTTTGCAGGCTAGGAAGTCAGAAAGTCATTATTAAGGTCCATGATGCCTATGAGAGATGAGCCAAGGGGTTGGTCAGCAAGAGGATTTTGCCAGAAACCTAAGAACACTATCTAAAGAGAAGAGCCCAGGTCATACACTGACTGGGCCATGCAGCAGAGAATTCTGTCAAGATGCTCTTGATAGAAGGGGGTTAGCCCAGTGGACTTCCAAAATAGCTCTTAGTACCTACAATTGGGCCAGGTAGGTAGCCCGCTGGAGACAGCACCCAGTGTAAGATCAGGGCATATTGCTTCCCACAGCCAAGAGGACCATACTCTTTCCTAAAGACCAAACAGGGAAATGAAGAGCAAAAGATGAATAGTCTTGGAATTAAAATTTGCATTGGACTTGGAGTTAAGATGGCAGAGGAAGAGGGGAGCCTTAAGCTTGCCTTGTCCCTTGAACACAGCTAGATAAATATCAAACAATTTGGAACACCCAAGAAATCAGTCTGAGGACTGAGAGCATAAAACTGCACAACTAGAGTTGGACAAAATGGCCACATTGCGGAAGCCACTACACTCAGGAGCAGGAATGCACTGAATTAGTTTTCTCTCCTCTTTCGCTGATCTAACCCAACAGCTTCTTATTCTGGGGTTTGGGTTTGTAATGAAATTGATTGTTACAATTAGAGAAAATGATGAATTGTATTTTCTTTTACAGCTTTACAATGAATTAATTTGTAAGTTTCTTACACACAGATTCCAGATAAGAAGATGTTAGCACATAATATGTATATGATTTGCATGTATTTCTGTGACAGTGTCTTCTCTTGTTTTCATTGATTACCATACATTTCAGATTCTTGATTTTTTTTCAAGATTATTTTATAATCATGGCTACCCTACTGATATATATTTTCCTCTAAATAGCCTGTGTAATTTTTCACTACTACCTAATAGAGTGTCTGCTCTGCCTATTTTGGCCTCTTCGGTGGCTTGTAGATATAATAATCATATGGCATTCAACAATAACAACTCAACTTATAGCCCAAATGCTTGGGTTTCAGTTGTGCTCCCTGCATATGAGTGTTGTGACCTGTGGCACTTTTTCAGAAAGGTTCCTGAGCTTCAGATTATTTTTCTAAAAAATGGAAATTATTTATGTATTGAATTGTTGAAAAGATTAAAATCAAACAAGATAAAGCATAGGTGAGTACATTATAAAGTGGAATATGCTATATAAATATAATTAATTGGTATTAAATACATCCTCTAGTTTTTTTTTTGTTTTTTTTTTTGCTTTGCCCCGAAATACTAACTTCATGTTCTCTTACAATTTCCACAGGACAACACTACAGAAGGAGGACAAAGAAGGTGCCGTTATAATAATCACAGTATTGTAGGTTTATAATTAGATGGCATTCTATCCTGATACAATGGACAGTATGTTCGATACGACTGTCCTCTTTTTGACGTCGCCCAGTAAAGCCTTGCT